>OX451210.1:12816853-13416853 GCA_949628255.1 Macrophya alboannulata | reverse complement strand
TTGTAACAGAAGAAGAAAAAAAAAAATTTGTACATATCTTATTAAGGTATTTATTTTGATGCAATTTTTTTCTGATCATATATAAAAAAAAAAAAAAAAAACGTAATCAAAAAGTTAGAAGGACAAATGTATTTTGTTTTTTATTATAATCTTATTTTCTTCATTTTTAGCTTTTTTTTTCTTTTTTTAAATATAATCGTCCTAGTGAAATCGGATTCTAAAATATTTTTTTTTCGTTCAGGGTCACATGGATAATCAACAACCCTTTCCCAATGGCAGTACAGCAGCTCTTTCCCTTATGCCAGGTCTGGCGATGTTGCCTGGCCAATTTGGGGCTGCAGGATTACCTGAAATTCCTCCCAACGAATCTGCCAAAATGGAACCACCAGCTTGGGGAATGCCCGACACTGTACAAGATAAACAGCATACGGTAAGTTATTTATCTAAGATCTAAAGATAGAATTGTATTAATATAACAATATTATCTTAATAATATGAAGATTAAAATGGAAAAAAAGTTCATTCTTATTTATTTCTTTATCCTTTATTCTAGGGGTGGAACAAATGGACTCATTAAAGCTTGAAAGCCTTTTGTCGACACCTTGTCTCGTATAAACCGTGGGATGACATAACTGGGATAACAAAGTAGCAGTAGATGAAGAAAAAAAAACAAAAAAACAAAAAAAAAAGTTTAAAAAAAGAAAAAAAAAGAAAAAAAAAAATACTGGCATGCGAAGCGTTGTTTCTAGTTAACTACATAAAATTACAATACTACCTATATTCATCGACACAGATAAATCCATATAAATACTTCTTGTCATGCCTAGGTGATAAGAGATGGTAAAACATCCTTACTACAATTTATTGCTATTATCTACTATACTTATTCGATACCAATAATTAATAAATATGGCGTATGTAAGCTAACGATGGACCACGATCAGGTTTTAACGACGTAGCATCGTACGTCAATTTAAGAAGAGAAGAGAAAAAAAAATACACTAAAAAATAAAAATAATCTAAAACGATTGTTGTCCCACGATAGTTGCATGCTCCGTACGTGCTAATTGATAATGATATGCTGATGATGGTGACTGTGTCATTATTCTGTAATTTGGGGACGGTTTATCTGCCTACCTACCTACCTTACCTTACCTATCTGTCTTAAATTTGTAAACTACGATACTTGCCAGGCTCGTCACAAAAAAAAAAAAAATTGAAAAGAAAGAGAGAGAGCGAGAGAAAGAGAAAGAAAGAAAGAAAGAGAGAGGAAGAGAAAAAAGTGAAAAAAAAAAAAAAAAAACTAAGTAAAAATACCGAAATATATTATTATGTTGCCTTCGGCTTCTCTATAGTAGCAATTTGTTTGCACAACAGCTCTTTATCAGTGATTGACTGTTTCATCATGATCAGTAATAACCTTTTTTTTGATTTATTTATGTTGAGAGTACCTATATGATTATCTATTACTATTCGCTATTAAGAATGATATAATAACTATTTGAAATAATATGAATATACCATGATTATGTAAATAATTAACTTGTGGTCGAATTTCCGATTACTACTCTCTTCCATGCCGTTAACAAAACGAAAATAAGAAGAAGAAAAAGAAAAATAAATAAAATAATAATAAAATAATTACAACAAACCAACAATAATAATATTTTAAAGGACGGACAAGCGGTTGGGGGACCGCTTTCCGTTCTTATCGGGCATAATAATAATTCTTCCACTTCTAAAAGCAGATGAAATTAAATTTCACGTTCGGATTAAAAGAGAAGAAAAGATATAAACGAAAACAACGTCTATTGGTTGTTGTAATATATTATTTCAGTTACACGCCTTGCGGGGGTAGAACCCGGAGATGATTGGATCGTTGGGATGATATTCTTGAAAATCCCAGATAGAATTATTTAAAAATTGTTTTTTTTTTTTTTTTTTCCAGCGGCTTTCAGGCAGTGGGTGTATTGCGGAATAGTTTGAGGCAACGACAGGGCAACAATTAATGTTGTTTATCTATGATTCAATGAAATAAAAATAAAAAAAACCAAGCACGTATAAAGAAAAATGTGCTTTTTGCATCTACATACTATACGGATCTACGAGACTCACGCCCGCGATATATTACGTTACGAATACGTATGTATAACGCTTACTGCAGAGGCATAAGGCTTTTTTTTTTTGTTTTTTTACATTTGTCTAAACAAAAAAAAATCATCCCATTCTATCACTACGTACTACCCCGAAAGCACAATTGTTTTCTTTTCACTAAATTATAATATCATCGTCTAAAAATTGCACGATCGTAATTGTTAGGTGGTTAAAGTGCGATGTCTCTATTCAAAGCGCGTAAATATAATAACCATATACATATAAAAAAAAGAGAAAGAAAAAGTACAGAAAAATTTGTAGAAAGAATTTCTTATGGAGAAACATAATCGAAAAATCTCTGATATTTATCACGGACAGGAGTTAAATGATGTTGGTAAGCACTGACGCATTATATTAATAACATTATATTCATTTAAATCGTATAATAATATGATCATATTATAATGTAATATGATGACGCATTATTATGAATATTATTATTATTATTATTATTATTATTATTATTATTATTCGTCGTTGGAATCGTTAGTCGGTCGCAAAATACAGCATATAATTAATTATACTGTTGTGCATTTCTAGTGACTATTAACTATTATCGGTATAGTGGTAATAAAGTTTAAAAAGTTTATTATAATATTATTATGAATGAATAAATAAAGTAAATAAAGTAAATAAATAAAGTAAATGGAGAAAAGATGATATACGTACATATATATGTATGTGTGTATATATACCTATATATATATACATATATATATATATATATATATATATATATATATATATAGGTATATAGAACGTCAGCTGCTGTCCAGCATATGATATAATTATTAAATACGTGCTATAAAACTTGATATACATACATAAATGATTATTATGATGATGTTCTTTTTCAATTGAACACATTTATGAATCTTATACTTGGCTATAGATTTTTTTTGGCAAGTGTTAAAAATGCCTCGTAAGCGTGTCTATATATATATAATATTCATATAATTGAACACGGTCCCCGCGTAGAAATCGTAAACAATAAATAAATAACTGTTGCGATAATAAGAAAAATTTCTTTTATCGATATACATTTAGGGGGATAAAAAAAAAAAGTTTGAATTATTTTTAAAGATAATAATATATCTAATATCGTTATAATTTCAAGCATATTTTCGAATTTCGTTTATGATGATTAATTGCGAATATATGATACACAGAACTATTATATGACATATAACAATAAAGCAAATAAATATTAAATGTCAGAAGTGAATTTGATTCATGGCTCTTTCGGAATATAGGTATATAGCATACATTTAGAAATTTTCTTCGTAAAGTCATTCAGATACATTATCACAAAAAAAAAAACATCAAGATACAGTCGCAAGAAATAATTTTACCGTATGAAATCACCGTTGGCACAAGTTTTTACTATCATTTGGATTCACTCCAATCATTCAAGTATCTATTGCGCTAAAGAAAAACCAAAAAATAAAAAAAACTTGGCAAAAACCATCAAAATTTCAGGAGTATTTAAAACTTACATTGTGCAATGTTTTGCAGTTACACCATGTCATCATGTTGCGAGTACACTATTTTTTATAGGTACTAGATACTACTACGTCTAGAAACTACTACTACGATTATGAACAGCATTTTTAACGTTTGATTACAAATTACCGTGAGTACGGTTTCCTTCTCCTTCGTTTCCAATTTCGAATAGAATTTGTCGACTCGGTAGTGGGTATAAGCTACCCAAATTGTTAAAATATTATTCGTTGATGAGTCATAATGTCACTGATGGACAAAAAATAGAAAAGCCAAAATGCTTTTATCAATTTTCCTTGATATATGAGACAAAAAAACGTGTTGAATATCACGTAAGGATAACTTGCTATCACCTGATCGGCATTCATTTCTCAATCAACACCGACCACGGCTGTGACACTGCTAATGCATACTTGAAGAAATTCTTATCAGCTCGAATCAGGTACGTATATACTTAATATATGTATTTACAACTATCTAATCGTAACTAGATTACTTGTATGTGCTCTAGAAGAAAATTAAAAGTGTTCACTTGTAGCGATAATTCGATAATCGAAAAGCTGTAATAAATCCTATTATAGAATTATATCTGCGAATTTTGCATATCGCATTATATCAACTTGATAATGAACTAATTAAACGGGAGAATTTCAAGTCATCGAAATAATTTTAATGTATTTTAACGGATCAAGGGCAAGACGTGAGTTAGCTTCGACACGCTAAAGCTTTTTGATAAAATATCACTTCGCACATAGTAACCGAAATGGATTATGAAAAATTAAACCGGTAGATTAAATCGAGACATGTCATATATCATGTAATCCAGAGTTAAGAGTTGTCATTGGATTGACGTGAAAAATATGATCCTAACAATTAGATAAAAGGTATTCAAGTTTATCGTTCTTGCATAATATTCTGTGTATACGAGGTATGTATAGATAATAATAAAAAATAAAAAAACTGTAAGTGCAACAGATGCAGTCATAAGAAAAATTGTTTTATTGTGTACCTGACGGATATGTGTGTATACGTGTAACTTATGCCAGAGATAAAGAAGCGTTGTATTGTGTACACATCGCATTTTCGTCAATAAAGTATTATCAAACTTGTAATTTTAATTGAGGAAATATAGCTTTATTCTATAATTTTGTACAATTATATATATAAAGTGTAAAAATATTTTTTATTTCTGGAAAAAAAAATTTATATGTTGTACATATAAGACATATGTATTATACTTATGTAAATTCATTTTTTTTTTTCTTTTTTTTTTTTTTAAGCTATAATAACATTGATTTTTCTTAAGTTATCCGCCATAAAAATAATCTGTACATTGTGTCCGCTTATAATGAATTATTATTGCAAACGATCCTCTATGAAACTAGATTGTGAATTGTTTAAAAACTCAAAGGAAATTCACTTCCGGAATTCTTGATTCGTCCGAATCGGCATATAAACCATTGTCCGGTTCATTTCGTAATAGAGCGTTCGTCGATGGACGTTGATTTGCCGCAAAGTAATCTTTAGGTGTTATGTACTTTGGTCCACCGAATGTATCCAACAATGCGATTTGGAAGATCTTTATTTTAACGAAGAAAAAGTGATGATCTGTAAGTAGATAGAGACACGTTGAAATATGGTCTACAATAATCACGAATTATAAGATAGAATGAAATCTAAAGAAAGAGTCCTTACTGGGAGGCATATGAGCCAGCCAAGGGTGTCGACCAAAGACTGCCTTCTTAGCTACTTCAATTTCAGCGGAAGTATTTTTAACCTGAAATAAAATGTGAAAATTTCTCGGTTATGCTTTTCTGTATTTTTTTTTTGCTACGTTTATTTGTTTCCATGGTTTAGGTACTTACAGTCTTCATTATTCCCGTCAGATAAACCCGGGCGCACCGAGGATCCATTGGATCGTACGATTTTTTGGCGCAGTATTCGCCCTCAGCTAAGGTCATTAACAATGTCGCGCGTGGATCTTTCTATACGAAAAAAAAATAAAATAAAAAATAAGGAAAATAAATCCAGAGACAGAAATTAAACACATTTCGGATTGAGTGCCTATTTCAAAACTTAGCGTCGTCGACCGTCAAATGAAACCATTCTGCTACGATCCATTATACTTACGGCAAGATCTTGAGCCGTGTAATCCAGAGGTGTTATGTAAAGGTATGGCATACCGGTACCATTCAATAATGGTCCATCGCCATAGGAGACTACATTTACGAACGGAAATGATTTAACGTCGGAGATGGTGCTCATTGTTGCGATAGCCGTCCAGTCTGAAAATAGAATATAGGAGCATATATGTATATATAATAAATATATGTATGTAGTACCATTACGTGCAGATCAATACAGACGTACACTTTCCGAAATTCAAATTTACGTTATAAATAATTCGCAGTTTCAAAAGCCAAACGAGCGCAGAGTTAAGTGAAATCATGTGACAGAGTAAAAATTACACAGGGTGGTCCATTTAACGCGACCGTCCCAATCATCTCCGTTGCTTTTACAGATACGATGAAATTTTCGGGAGATAATTTACTCGTTTTCGAAGTGCTGATACAGTGATGAGAAATTCAGTTTTGTCAAGGTTACAGCTTTTGCGTGCTCAAGGTCATTAATCGTTTTTTTGAATTAAAACATGTTTTTTTTTCTTTTTTTTTTTTTTTTTTTTTTTGTAGTGACTTTATCGTTCGTGTGCTTTACATTCATACAAGCGAATTTAACCGACCAGACGAACTCAAATTTTAATGCAATAATCAATTTTAATACTAAAGTCTTTTTGAACTGTTGAGATTCCCACTCAATGCGAGCAGCGTAATCTACAGAAGACAGAAAAAAACTGAAAAGGAACATTCTAAATTTTTATCAAGTAAAAATTCCTTCGGCCCGGGTTCGAACCGGGACTTTCGCATCTGTACTGCGACGCCTTATCCAATTCGACCACCGAAGGACCGAAAGAATCTTTACTTGAAATTTGTGTGATTCTAAGTGTTGACATTTTTCATTGTCTCGAAGGAATTTTTACTTGATAAAAATTTAGAATGTTCCTTTTCAGTTTTTTTCTGTCTTCTGTAGATTACGCTGCTCGCATTGAGTGGGAATCTCAACAGTTCAAAAAGACTTTAGTATTAAAATTGATTATTGCATTAAAATTTGAGTTCGTCTGGTCGGTTAAATTCGCTTGTATGAATGTTTTTTTTTCTATCAAGATGTTGTAAAACGAAATGATTTTAATTGGAGTAGCATATAGGTATATGTACCTATTTATCAACACGATTTTGAATAGCACTAGAAACAGCATATCTACACAATACTCTTTCATTTACGAGTATAATGGCGCAGCGTATTGAATCCAATGACAAAATTTCCTGCCAAGAGTTTGAAAAATGACTAAATCTAGTGCAGTTGATTAATCTGCGGTATCTCGTCACATGACTCAACCACTATCAGTTGAACATTCTATATAAAGAATTTCCATACCGCGAAAATGAAAGCTGCATAGCAACTGAATTGAATCATCTATTAATCAGTGCAAGGAATCAATGATGCATAGCTCTGTGTTTTATATCGTACATCGTTACAAGTTTCTCCTCTTATTACCGGGCAGCCCGTTTTTCTTTTAGTAATTACTCAATTAGACTGTAAGTGCAGCGAGGGAGTATAGGGACGCTGATTGAAGCCTCTGTGTGATTTACCGCCGAAAAGTTCATAAAAAAATAATCTCAATAGTTGAGGAATTCTAATGCAGATATCGATCAGAAAATTCCAATTATACGGCATGACTGGATAAATGATGATAGATATACACACTTATAATCGTCCGTTTTTATCAAGTTAGCTTGATCGATGTGGTTACTTTGTCGAGGAAATATAACTGTACGAGAACCGACGTTATTTCAAACTTTGAACAACAATAGCATCTCATACATGTATGTATCTAAATACAATACAGTTTTGCGCAGTTTGATGCCATGATGACGAATTGTAAAGGATGAACTTGCCAGATAAAAAATTACATCGATTTGCATGACATCGCCGCAGAAGAGATGCGTTTTTTTCTTTTTTTTTTTTTCTTTTTTTTGTAATGATAATATTAGTGAGATTGTATGCAAAATTTTGCAGCTAAAGTCAAGATCTGAAGTTTACGCGAGGCAGAGACAGACACCAAACTCACGAACGATGGCAAATAATATAATCTTTTCTCGTAACGAGTATACATCGAGAATAAAGTTCAATCTCACGTTTCCTTGTTACAATCGTATGAATCATATGCAAATAAAAAGCATCTGTTTTTTAATGGTTCGTAAACTATCGAATACATTATTTTTGTCACAAAAATTGGTATTCGCACACGATTCAATTGTGGCATGGAGTCCTATAATGAGATTTGTTTATCTGTTCATGACTCAATCTCATATTGGGTGGAGTTATCGCTAAGACAAAGAGCAGACTGATAAAAAGATTGTAAAGGTGTTAATTATCATGAAACCGAAGTTCATTTATTCGTATGAAACGATCAATCACGTGAAATGAATATCTACAATCGAATATAATACGAAATAGAGTCTGTGCAGACACATTTAGGTATTATATGTATATTTGCTGAACTATTATTTGAAGTTAACGACCCCGCGCGGAAGTTAACTTATTATTCATTTCTCAAACGAGTAATCACAGCTTAATTACCATATTACAGAAAAATTATTATGGTTATTTCTCCTTACTGTTCTGATTGACGATGTACCGTGCCATACGCGCAGCTTCTTCTATGGGTGGAGGATCTTCCCCGCTTTGTTCTTCATAGTACCTATCCGGTTCTTCGGCTTCGTACCATTTAAGATCGTAATTTGAGTGGCCGTGATGTTTCCTCGAATGTTTCCATCGTTGAAACTCTTTAAATTCTTGCCATTCTTCGTATTCAGCTGTGTCTACGTACTTTGCGGCTCCGATTTGAATCACCGCCAAAACGAGCAGAAATAACAACGTTCGCCAGGAAGGCATATCGACTTTTTATTTACAGAAATAACAAAATTTACGCTAACCAAGGAAGTTTCAAAACTCTTCGCTTCAAATTTGTTCAATTTTTCATGTAAAACTCACGTAGGAAATATCGTCTTTATACTACGGCAGTGTACCCTTACACGACGAATGATCAACTGATAGCGCGCTCTAACTATTACTCGCGCGCTCTTGTGCATGAGTTTGTCAAATTGAGCAGAACTCGGCGCATATTTCCGAAACAAAGAGAGGATCAGATAGGAGTGTTAACACTGCTGCTGCTACAGATATTGGTCGTTAGTTTCATAAATTGTCGTGCGATGGCGCCAAGAGATACTCTTTTTAGCGGATTCAAACTGCGGAATGGGTACGGTGTTTATGTACTGCGGACATCCCAGAAAGCTGAAGCCATATACATGTATGTATTTTCGCGGCAAGAATTAGTTTGAAGTATAATTATTGTTTTAGTACAGGCAAAGCATAATTATTTAGTTTAAGCTGATCTACGAAATTGTAGAATGAAATTGTGCAATACACTGTTGAAAAATAGTAGCTGTGCGCTGTGTACATTATAAAAATGTAAAATATGTAATTATTAATGACACACATAATATGGAAGTCCGATTACACGTGAAACTAGTTAAATGAAATATTCATGTATTAAAATTGTTGATATAAGATCACGAACAATCAATCGTTGCATTATTAACCCTCCTTGCTTGCTTGGAAATTAAAATCATGAAAATGGCATTCGCACTAATTAGCGGCCCGATCTCCCCTGATATCATAAGACTCGTCTTTCTGTTACACTTGAATGCAGTTCGATCAAAATCCGAAAAACTCTGTCGGATGAAATGTAGTCTATATTATAAGAACTTGTATAGCAGAAAGGAAATCAAGAGAGACTCCATGAAATGTGATGCATATACATAAGAAATGATGAGAAAATGATTACAACAGATTACACATTGTACATAACGTTGACAATGAAAAATATTGTAATAATGCTGCAGCAATAAATTCCTAGATATACCTATAAATAATGACTTCCTTATTTTTCATTCTTCCCTTCCTGCGATTCTTTATTTCAGATGTTAAATAAGGTTAGCGAATTTTTATAATTTTCAGAAAGTACGATCGATTAGGACTGGGCAAATTTCAAAAATCCAAAATAACTTATTTCGTAAGCGAATGAGACATGCATAGAGATAGAGCGAGAGACTCATGTATGCGAATGCATGCTTGCTTAGACATACACTCAGGGGGTTTTCCCGCCAAAAATTTCAGCACACCTCCTCGGGTCAGATGTTCTCCTGATACCAGGAGCAATTTCGCGATTTAAAATTTCAGAAATTCCTTATTTTGTAAGCTAATGAGACATGCAGAGAGACACATCTATACGAATGCATGCTTGCTTAGACATACACTCAGGGGGTTTTCCCGCCAAAAATTTCAGCACACCTCCTCGGGTCAGATGTTCTCCTGATACCAGGAGCAATTTTGCGGGTTAAAATTTCAGAAATTCCTTATTTTGTAAGCTAATGAGACATGCGTAGAGAGAGAGAGAGCGAGAGACTCATGTATGCGAATGTATGCTTGCTTAGACATACACTCAGGGGGTTTTCCCGCCAAAAATTTCAGCACACCTCCTCGGGTCAGATGTTCTCCTGATACCAGGAGCAATTTTGCGACTCAAAATTTCAGAAATTCCTTATTTTGTAAGCTAATGAGACATGCATAGAGAGAGAGCGAGAGACACATGTATGCGAATGTATGCTTGCTTAGACATACACTCAGGGGGTTTTCCCGCCAAAAATTTCAGCACACCTCCTCGGGTCAGATGTTCTCCTGATACCAGGAGCAATTTTGCGGGTTAAAATTTCAGAAATTCCTTATTTTGTAAGCTAATGAGACATGCATAGAGAGAGAGAGAGCGAGAGACTCATGTATGCGAATGCATGCTTGCTTAGACATACACTCAGGGGGTTTTCCCGCCAAAAATTTCAGCACACCTCCTCGGGTCAGATGTTCTCCTGATACCAGGAGCAATTTCGCGATTTAAAATTTCAGAAATTCCTTATTTTGTAAGCTAATGAGACATGCAGAGAGACACATCTATACGAATGCATGCTTGCTTAGACATACACTCAGGGGGTTTTCCCGCCAAAAATTTCAGCACACCTCCTCGGGTCAGATGTTCTCCTGATACCAGGAGCAATTTTGCGGGTTAAAATTTCAGAAATTCCTTATTTTGTAAGCTAATGAGACATGCATAGAGAGAGAGAGAGCGAGAGACTCATGTATGCGAATGTATGCTTGCTTAGACATACACTCAGGGGGTTTTCCCGCCAAAAATTTCAGCACACCTCCTCGGGTCAGATGTTCTCCTGATACCAGGAGCAATTTTGCGGGTTAAAATTTCAGAAATTCCTTATTTTGTAAGCTAATGAGACATGCATAGAGAGAGAGAGAGCGAGAGACTCATGTATGCGAATGTATGCTTGCTTAGACATACACTCAGGGGGTTTTCCCGCCAAAAATTTCAGCACACCTCCTCGGGTCAGATGTTCTCCTGATACCAGGAGCAATTTTGCGGGTTAAAATTTCAGAAATTCCTTATTTTGTAAGCTAATGAGACATGCATAGAGAGAGAGAGAGCGAGAGACTCATGTATGCGAATGTATGCTTGCTTAGACATACACTCAGGGGGTTTTCCCGCCAAAAATTTCAGCACACCTCCTCGGGTCAGATGTTCTCCTGATACCAGGAGCAATTTTGCGACTCAGAATTTCAGAAATTCCTTATTTTGTAAGCTAATGAGACATGCAGAGAGACACATCTATACGAATGCATGCTTGCTTAGACATACACTCAGGGGGTTTTCCCGCCAAAAATTTCAGCACACCTCCTCGGGTCAGATGTTCTCCTGATACCAGGAGCAATTTCGCGATTTAAAATTTCAGAAATTCCTTATTTTGTAAGCTAATGAGACATGCAGAGAGACACATCTATACGAATGCATGCTTGCTTAGACATACACTCAGGGGGTTTTCCCGCCAAAAATTTCAGCACACCTCCTCGGGTCAGATGTTCTCCTGATACCAGGAGCAATTTTGCGGGTTAAAATTTCAGAAATTCCTTATTTTGTAAGCTAATGAGACATGCATAGAGAGAGAGAGAGCGAGAGACTCATGTATGCGAATGTATGCTTGCTTAGACATACACTCAGGGGGTTTTCCCGCCAAAAATTTCAGCACACCTCCTCGGGTCAGATGTTCTCCTGATACCAGGAGCAATTTTGCGACTCAGAATTTCAGAAATTCCTTATTTTGTAAGCTAATGAGACATGCAGAGAGACACATCTATACGAATGCATGCTTGCTTAGACATACACTCAGGGGGTTTTCCCGCCAAAAATTTCAGCACACCTCCTCGGGTCAGATGTTCTCCTGATACCAGGAGCAATTTTGCGAGTTAAAATTTCAGAAATTCCTTATTTTGTAAGCTAATGAGACATGCATAGAGAGAGAGAGAGCGAGAGACTCATGTATGCGAATGTATGCTTGCTTAGACATACACTCAGGGGGTTTTCCCGCCAAAAATTTCAGCACACCTCCTCGGGTCAGATGTTCTCCTGATACCAGGAGCAATTTTGCGACTCAAAATTTCAGAAATTCCTTATTTTGTAAGCTAATGAGACATGCATAGAGAGAGAGCGAGAGACACATCTATGCGAATGCATGCTTGCTTAGACATACACTCAGGGGGTTTTCCCGCCGAAAATTTCAGCACACCTCCTCGGGTCAGATGTTCTCCTGATACCAGGAGCAATTTTGCGACTCAGAATTTCAGAAATTCCTTATTTTGTAAGCTAATGAGACATGCAGAGAGACACATCTATACGAATGCATGCTTGCTTAGACATACACTCAGGGGGTTTTCCCGCCAAAAATTTCAGCACACCTCCTCGGGTCAGATGTTCTCCTGATACCAGGAGCAATTTTGCGGGTTAAAATTTCAGAAATTCCTTATTTTGTAAGCTAATGAGACATGCATAGAGAGAGAGAGAGCGAGAGACTCATGTATGCGAATGTATGCTTGCTTAGACATACACTCAGGGGGTTTTCCCGCCAAAAATTTCAGCACACCTCCTCGGGTCAGATGTTCTCCTGATACCAGGAGCAATTTTGCGACTCAGAATTTCAGAAATTCCTTATTTTGTAAGCTAATGAGACATGCAGAGAGACACATCTATACGAATGCATGCTTGCTTAGACATACACTCAGGGGGTTTTCCCGCCAAAAATTTCAGCACACCTCCTCGGGTCAGATGTTCTCCTGATACCAGGAGCAATTTTGCGGGTTAAAATTTCAGAAATTCCTTATTTTGTAAGCTAATGAGACATGCATAGAGAGAGAGAGAGCGAGAGACTCATGTATGCGAATGTATGCTTGCTTAGACATACACTCAGGGGGTTTTCCCGCCAAAAATTTCAGCACACCTCCTCGGGTCAGATGTTCTCCTGATACCAGGAGCAATTTTGCGACTCAAAATTTCAGAAATTCCTTATTTTGTAAGCTAATGAGACATGCATAGAGAGAGAGCGAGAGACACATCTATGCGAATGCATGCTTGCTTAGACATACACTCAGGGGGTTTTCCCGCCGAAAATTTCAGCACACCTCCTCGGGTCAGATGTTCTCCTGATACCAGGAGCAATTTTGCGACTCAAAATTTCAGAAATTCCTTATTTTGTAAGCTAATGAGACATGCATAGAGAGAGAGAGCGAGAGACTCATGTATGCGAATGTATGCTTGCTTAGACATACACTCAGTGGGTTTTCCCGCCAAAAATTTCAGCATACCTCCTCGGGTCAGATGTTCTCCTGATACCAGGAGCAATTTTGCGGGTTAAAATTTCAGAAATTCCTTATTTTGTAAGCTAATGAGACATGCAGAGAGACACATCTATGCGAATGCATGCTTGCTTAGACATACACTCAGGGGGTTTTCCCGCCAAAAATTTCAGCACACCTCCTCGGGTCAGATGTACTCCTGATACCAGGAGCAATGAAGATCCAAACGACGAAAACTACGAAGCATATCAGCTAGCCGATGAGAACAACGGCGTAAGTTATACGACGAATCCGAGAGTTCTATAGTCAGAAATTCATGCCGCACTATTTGCATTTTTCAGTCGATCCTGCATTAGTCACATGATGAGCTCTAAGCTAAATACCCAACTTGGACCGTTGGTAACTCGCATACTAGCAGTCCCTTGAATATTTGGTGAAAGACATTCAGTGTTAGATTTTCACAGAAAATCCATCCTGAAAATATGAATTGTTCAAAACTGAACCACCCTGTATGTATAGACGCAGGTCTGAGATGCTGCATCAAGTTGATCGAGCGTAGCAATATAGAAGTGCTCTAGTGATTCTAGCTAGTGTAAACAGGTGCGCGGTAATCTTGTTGGAATTCTAGGAAGAAACATCGCTGTTTGCAGCCTGTAGCTTCACTCTCCTCTCGGACAGGCAAAGTTATCTCCTCTCTCCTTCAGCTCTTCAACTCCCGGCTGACTTAAATCAACGACTTGTATAGGTAACGCGGATACTGAGAACGAGGAAGGAAATTGAACGTCCAAAAATAAAAGGACTAATTTCAATCTACTCGGTCGCCCCATTTCAGGCATTTAAATTAAACTCGAGGAAGCTGACCATCTGATATTTGAAATTGACCCAAATTAACTCGTTCCAATTTATCAGTACTAAATTATCCTTTCATTTTTGGCTCTCAGAAAATCGGTCAAGGTAGTCAGTGTCGAAAATTATTCCTCATAGTTACACCGCGCACCTAATTGAGATCATTTGAATCCAAAAATGTCTGTGTAACATATGAATGCGCGATGAACCAACGATAATCTAAATACTAATTGAAGTATCAATTCTGGTTCTCAAAAAGAACTAACGTCTCTTGAAAAATGTTCATTAATTTGACAATCGAAAGATATCAACCATTTCATTCGCGAATACCAATTACTTAATTTCGTAAATTAATTTCCACATTTTTTTTCACTAAATTACGGGTCGCTCAACCCGAAATTGACTTTAACTTGTTACGTCGCGCGTTTCAGGATCAAAAGCAGCTACTAAGACGGTGATTCGGACGGCGAGGCTTGACTCAAATGTAGGTCATCGTCTAACTGTTCCACGTACCGTTCCCTCGAGGCCCGAGCGATCCTTCCTATCCATCGCTCCCGCTCAGGCTCGAAGACTCGGACACTCGGCTGTCTTCGACACCAGAGAGACCGCGGGGGCCCGATAAAGTCAGTCCTTTGGTAGGGCCAGCGGGAACCGCGGGGGAATCCCCTCCGCACTTGACCAGAAGACGGAATCCTTGTGACGGTGTTCGTTAGTCGTTGAACAACGCCGGTGCCGCAACGACGACACCTTAAGACCTGAGAGTACTTGAAGTTTTAGTTGAGTAATTGAGAAGTATCGAAGAGGCGGGGACCCGGAAGTAAAGAAGACGAGAGTACAAGGAAATACGGAATCTTCAAAGGGCAATAACCGAAGAATCGATTCGACGAGGAGCGAGTATGTCTCGCTAGTGACAATTACACAACCGTACTTCTTGCAATCCGAGAAATCCATATTACTCTGTGGAAGGTAAGTAGTATTAATTGTTTCCTACTCCGAAGGGAAAAGAATAAAAAGGCGTCACGCTGTCATGCTAATTCTCAACATTGTTACAACTGCAGATGGAATCTGAATTAGTTCGCGTGTGAGCTACCATTGACTCTTCACTTCGCAATTAGACCGTTAATTGAACGTCTCTATAATTTATCTCCGTCAGTAAAATTTGTCGTTCCAATCTTCGGTTACTATGAGATAGAAAAACTGGTCCAATGCGATTGATGTTCTTTGAATAAAATGAAAGAAAAAATAAGAAAATGCATCAAGTGATAAGTTTTTTGATATGAATTATCGGATGAGCGTTCATTAGTTGATAATTTTGCGTGAGTTTATTTTATTTATGGTGAATGTCAAGGCCGCGACACGCCTCTGGGTTTTGATCGATCGCAAGCCGAAAGGTATAGATATATATTATTCAACGTCAGGGTATAGGAAAGGTTTGACCCATCCGAGAGCCTCGTAATTCTAAATTCACTTCAGGTAACTTCCTCTTCCGAGCTACCTTCACCCGGACAAACTAGAAATTCAAGGTCTTGGCCCACTATGCGATGGTATAGACGCGGGGCATACGTCGAGATGTATTTTGGCCTCTCTCGTCTCGTATAGCTCTTCGTATATCACTATCTTTCTCCACATTCGTTACCAGTAGGTACGTCGGTAGATCAAGCTTGACCCTCTTGACTCCGTAAGTTCAAGACGCCGCTACAGGTATAGACCTCGAACTTTTTCGTTTCAGTTTCATAACCCAGCCTCACAACCATCAGCATTAAAATTTTCCAACAATTTTGAATCCTTCTTCCCAAACGTTGACCCGATATCGAATTTAAAAAGAGGCTTTACTTAGCACTTGAGTCTCATTTTTTAGGGAATGAATTCAGCTACGTAGGTATCAAAAAATTAGTGAAAATGATAAAATTTGTAAGAGGCCTCGCCGTTTATCAGACGGTACAATTTTTATGTACACAATTCAGCTACGTGTATTTTTGCAATTTCGACTATTGACTTGTGCTAATTAGTCTAGACAAAGCGTCGCGAGTGTCAGAAATTCCGTAACTGCAGTAACGGGCCTAATGAATGACATACCTTGTTCAAATTTTCGTACGATGTTTACCCTTGTAATCAAATGTTACGAGTGAGACGGTCAAGTTATAGTAGGCACGCGAAAGCATCGCGTGTTCAGCAATAAAGACACGCATGTAGTTATGTCCAAAATGCAGATTACGTTACGCGGTGCGGAGTTATAAGCTTAAACGATTGCGTATTAGAGCGGTTCAAAATGGGCAAAATTGAGGTATTCAATTTTCTCATCGATTCTCTAATCGTAACACACCTTTTAACTGCAAAAAATGTGACGGTTATTCTCCGTTGTGTAGAATTTCATGGATCAATTTAGATCGATGAATATACCACATCAATTTTTAAATTTTATAAGGGAATATCTTGACCGGAAAACAATTAGGCAACAAAAATTATCTATTTCTAACAAGAAGCTCATCTAGGCCATCTCGTGTAATATATTATATTTTTTTCCGCTCATGACTAGATCCCGTCCTAAAGATACAGAATTTTTGCATAAAATTATGATTCATGCTCATTATGTCGATACATCTTAACGACTTAATACATCTATTAGATAATTTTTTTCTTACTCGTCAGATTTCGCAGAATTTTTGTACAACGGTTGATAGAAAGCGCAAACCGCAATGAATTCATTCATTTTTTTTCTTCTTTCTTTCAATCGGAAGAATTTTAGAATTTGAGGCTACGCGGTCAACGTTCAATGAGTATAATCTTTAGCGTATTTACCCGGTTGAATACCTACAGTTATTATACAGCATAGCGATGTATAAAAAGTTGGTGAGCCAGAGAAAAATTATTGCATAGGAGAAGTCTGTAATTTGGGTAGCAAGTAACACGCTGAAATCATGGAGCCGTGAATCCGAAATATTTCGATCAGTAGGGCAGTGTGACAAGAGCACTAAACCCAGCAACCAGCTAGCTTCTCGTATCCTAGATGCAATAAATGACCATCAAACCGTGTCGGCCGTAACCTGGATGTTCACCGCTTCAATTGAATTGTATTAAATCGCGCATTGCGCATAGTACAATGAGCCTATGGGACGACACCAATGATTTCCAGTGGTGTTTGCCTGTGTTCAAGTTTAGCAGTGGACACACCGAGCGCCAAAAACGATCCCTAATTAAAAGTTTTACCGTTCATTCACTCTTACCACGAGAATGGAAATTATACCTATAGGAGTCAGGCTGAAGGCTTCCGCGAAGTATGAGACACTGAGACTTAAGTCCCCGGATTCTTTTGCTTGTAATTTTCGTCATATTCGTTCGCTGAGTCAAGATATCAAGAAAAGAAATCTTTCACTTGGGTTTAGCTATGAAACATCTTGTGAGCTGGTTTTTTCTTTGATCAATATTAATTCATGATATGATAGGTAAATTTGGATAGAAACAATGCAAAGTTATGGTAATTTAAGAACCGAAAATTCTGGCGTTTGTTTTAATCGGAATCATCTAGAGAAAGAGAGAGAAAGAGAGAGAAAGAGAGAGCAATGGCCGTGGAGATAGAACGTGGGAATATGAAACTATTCAATCAAAGCGATTCGATTCTAACTAACGAATAATGTTTCCGGAAACCGTAACTGATTGTGTGAGTTAAACGACCGATGATCTCGACCTTCAACTTGTTCGCGGTAACTTCTGGAGCTGGGAAATAAATCGACGTCCGAATGGTTGAGAAAACAGTTAGAAACAGATGCCGGTGTTTCTGTAGTCAAGAACATACCTACTCGCGATCACAATCTACGTGTAAATCCTCACATTTTGCTGTAAAGGTGGTTGTATTTTAAATCGTCGCGCATATCGGTCACAATCAAGGTCGAAAACGTGACAAAACCACGAAGGCTTTCGCTTCTAAAGTGTTTTTTGTTGTTATTCTGGTTTCGTGCGAGTCTAAGTAATACTTTTGTACATAAAACATGAAAGAAAGAAAGAAAAAAAAGGAAATTGCACACACCGAGTTTATACCAGCTGACCTTTTCACGAGGGTAACCTCTCGCCTCGAACCGGATGCCGTAGGTATAGAAACTCTGCAAAAGTTTTTAAGTTTTCATAAAACTTTACGCGAAACTTTTTATCCGTGAATATTCGCGAACGCGGAAGGTTCCAGTCGTTACACCGCGCTAACGCGAAGATACGAGACCTGGACGTTGCCGTGGGCGACCTGTTGACCTGGTGAGCTACCTCAGCAACATCCAAGTTTTCTCCGAGAAAATTCGTCTCATAGAACTCGACAAACGAGAAGGTTGCACCCTCGTGCTCGTACTTTAACTATTCATCATTGGAGTCAAATATTAGGGCCCAAATGGTCTGTATAATTGTGAAAAACTTAATCCTATGATGAAAATCATTGATTTTTTGAGAAAAAAAAGTGTCATACACAGATATGTGAAGCCTGACCTGCAGATTTGCCTATTCTGATTTCTAACGATAAAACAAGGACATCTGGGATCCAACAAAAGGTTCTTTCAAGTTTCTCCCGCGTTCCCAACGAACAAATAACTATCGGCGGCACGTTTCGAAAGCGCAAGTAACGAAATACTAATACCATGTAGGGAGGTCGAGTCGACTCCGTGCTGCAAACAAAACCTGGTAGAATGCGGACGCTTCTTTTACTCGCGTGACGAACAAAGTGCGTTGATTAGGCGTCTATCTGTACCTACCTACGTATGGATGATATTTATTCATTGGACAACAACTTTTTACACATCGGAGGGTATACCCCCATTTCATGAATAAATATCAAAACGAAATCTCTGATTATTGTCAACAGGAAACGGTAGTCATGTATATTAGAGTATAAAACTAAAATCACGTATAGAAAAAAGATACATGATCGTAGATTAATTTATAATCTACATATAGAAGCCTCTCCCAGGTAGCAAAAACTGGTATAGTAATATTATTTCACGGACCGATGGACGTTATACCTCGATAATAGTGATTAAGTTTTAGTTTTTCAATTTTTTTTTTTTCTTTTCTTCTACTCGTCTTATTAACAGACAGATCATTTTTACGCAAGTTTATTTTCAAATAACGGTTAACCCACACGCCCCACATCGGCATACATTTCTTGCCGGGTCTTAAGCCGCAGAGTTGATGAGTTCAAAGCAGACTATTTCATATTTTAAATCTACTTTACTTTGCCAACAATATAAGTTGTCACTCAACGTAAGAGTTTGGAATCTCATTAGCTGTCTGTATCGTATTGATCGTTTTTGAAAACTGTTTTTATATTAACCGCAGTATTTTTCGAACGGGTTAATTTCGAATTATGAAACCAAGTCTAGAATATCGAAAAGATCAAACCGTAACTAAAAAAAAAAAACAAAAAAAATCGCAAGTGTGAATACGCAGATTCGTATTCCGTTTTTTCTTCTTCAGAAATTAAGTAACCTTTATGTCCGTCTTCGGCGAATGACTATCTCGAAATCACGAAGGGTAAATAAAAAAAATGTCTAATCCTGATTAAAACTTCCTTTTCGTTGGTTTCTCAGTAAAAAATTCTTCGTTTGTCGGCTACTAGGAATAGAAAGACTTTCGTAAAAGTGGAATAGCAGGATATGTGTGCCTAATAGACCCGGATGACACGTCATACCTAGTTATAATTAACAGGTATTCGAAGAAATGCACCGGATACAAAGAAAAAGAAAAAATTCCTTTCACCTCCGGCAGCGTCATCATCTTCTCGTCTTTGACCAGCGTTCAGATTCTTTTAGAGTTAAGTGCAGCACTACTCGTCATCGTTCTATAGCTATAGTCGAGTCTAGAGACAGAGCTTTGACCGAGACTTCTCGTTAGGGTCTTAGACTACTAATTTATATGTAACTGTAATCGAGAGGTGAAGGATGTAATAAACGTAACTAAAGCGAAGCGCCTTTCACATACCGTACTAGGCCCCTGAATTTCGACAATTCGTACATTGACCATACTTTTATTTTCATGACGAATTTATCCCACATTACCAGAATGTCAGATGACTGGGCCTACCGCGGCACGGTGACCTACTGAATAACCGTGACGTAACATTGTAGGGTCTAACGGTTCCTTACGACTTGTGTTCGGTCGTCGAATCTTTGTCTGTCCTCTTCTATGCCGAGTAGAAAAATTAAGCATTCTGGCTCCTACCTGTCGATATATTGTTCATACATACGAGCGCGTCAAAGTTAGAGTTACATGGTGCGAATGCACCGGATGTGCCACTCTAGATATGCATACTTAGGTGTATTAAATATAGGTATACACGTTATATATCGTTATAATTATTGTTTCCTGTCTCTGATCTTTTTTTCTTTCTTTTTTTTTTTATACTGACCACTTTGCGCGCACTTTAAATACTCGGGTGTCCGTTATACCTACTCCATCGAATATAGGACACTCTGTCCCACATTTCCGCAAATGTCATCCAAAGACGTGTAGTCGACCTTGTGGCTCGAGGTGGTGTGCTGTGCGTACGGTTGTATATGTGTCTTGATATACGTATCCATATGGACCTGCCTCCCACTGTATTAATAATTTACCGTTGAATAACCGTAAAACGTTATTTCATCTAAATATCGGTTGCATATACGTAGTACTTTACACATATAAGTTGATGTTTATAGTCCGTGGTTTAATGTACCGGATAGGAATTTCATACTTTATTTTTTCTTTTTTGTTAGTCTTTAGTTTTTGCTGCGACTATTTCTTACTCGCATTAGTTTCCTTTCAAGCGATTCAAACTGTTCGTTTGTTTTTTACAGAATCAATATGACGTCGCGGACGATCATGGCGATGAGACTGGTGCTCGTGGTGGCACTGTTTCAGTATTCCGTTTTTGCGGATTCTCTGATGGGAGGTCATCGCGACAACAAGGATCAACTTGATCCTGACGATGAACGGCCCATGGCACGGACACGGAGCACAGACCTTGATATCGATGCTGAGATAGGATCGGAAGAGAGCATTCCTAGCCCATCAGCCTTGATTTCAGATGGACTTCAGTTCAGGATGCCAGGACTTTTTGCTTTCAATGGTGGAAAGCCTTTTTCATTAGAAAAAGATCCTATAACTGGTAAAATTGATTTTGAAAAGGCTCCGTTGAAGACTTTGAATTATACCGCGGACAGTATGAACTCTACGAATTATGACGAGTACGATGAAGAGTCCTACGTGACTGACGTTCAGTCTGATGATATTTATGACAAGAAGAATATCGATCGAAAAGATGGTAGCATTGATGGGACGAGACCGAACGAGATAAATCCTTATTCTCCAAGTTTTCACGACTTTTTGAACTTACCGGTTCATTATAGCTCCGGAAAATACAGCAAAGAGAAATATCCATTGATTTCTAGCTCCTACGCGAACACGAAGGTACAGAGCGGATTGAACAGCTATAATACCTACAATCACAGACCATATGTTGAGGCGGAAACCACTACTAGACCTCCGTTGTACTTTACAACTCACAAGACTTATCTACCAAAAACAACGATGAATCCTACGACTATTCTGCGACCCTCGTCCTCGTGGTCAACGTCACCGAGTACTACAGCAAGACCGACAACAACGACCACTACTACTACCACTACGACTCGAAGACCAACTACGACGACCACAACTATACGAAGCACACAAAAACCTACACCAGCAACTTGGAAGCCAACTACTTATTCGCCAACTAAACCTTCGACTCATTCAGCCACGAAGCCTTCGACTAGTTATTCGTCAACGAAACCTCCTGCAACAACGCAACAATCTCACAACGGTTATCTTGGCAATGATTACGGCGACAGCTTCTCGTCTTTTAAACCGATGCCTGAGACCAGCTATAACAAACAACCTGTAAATGCAGGGAATATTCCGATGTCGCAGAATTCTCACGCAAGACCAGTAGTCCCTGATGAGTACGATGATAGTTATGACTACGGCAGCTTTGAGGATGGTAACAGTGAAGAAACTGTCGATGGAACTGGTGTGTCTTCTTCGACTTCTACGGTTAGGCCAACGACAGCTTCCTTCACAACTTTGACAGTTTCAACTACTACTTCGACGGAGAAACAACAACCTCCCAATGTGCCGATAAAGGCTAGCAATAATTCGCTTTATAAACAAGGAACGAGTAACTTTACGACAAATCTGGTAAAGAAAACAGTTCTGAGCTATACCCAAACAGTATCTACCGGGCCACCACCTACTTCATTACCGCTGGGTGATAATCACCCTGAGAAACCGTTCCAGCCGTACGCTGGAAATCCTTTGGTGCAAAAACTTTCAGAGACGACGGGCGAGAAAACTAATTACAGATTGCCTGAGTCTTCAAGTAATCCTGTTAGATTCTATGACCATCCAATTTTAAACAACGTAAATCCTGATCTTTCTATAAATGTAAATTCAAGACCTTACGAGAACGGAAACGGACATGTCAGACCTTTGAATGTGAATCCAAATGGTATGCAGCAAGTTGAAAGTACCAGCAGTGTGATAATACCACCTGGCCAAGATACGGTTTCATTTGTTCTTGGTAATCAACAGAACGTGGATGGAGGTCACTTCGTGGGCAGTGCAATGAGAGAAAGTCCTTACGGGACAAAGAACGAAGGCGCATTCCAGCCTACGTACAATTTGCAAAATGTGGAACAACGCCCTCCTCAAACGATAACTGTTCCCAAAAAACCATCGACGAATCTACCAGTTGCTTTAGCCTCGGTCGCTGTTAATCCGAAACCTATATTTGTTACAGAAGTGGGTCAGAACAAACCGAATTCACCGAACAACATCGAACAGCATAATTTTAATTTTAATCCTCCGAGCAGACCTTTATACCCTCCCAAAATCAACGGCGTCGAACCTCCGAATCCTAATCCATTGACATCCTTCATCAATCCACCACCACCTTACCTAGAAACTGCTCTGAATAATCCATCGACGGTATTGACAGGAACCTCCAGTCCAGTGAGATTAAATATTGCACAACCGCAAAGTGGACCTTCAGAAAATTCTCTCAATCTTGGAGTCCGGACGTCGTTAAATGCACCTTCATTGAACAACGGATTGAGACCTTTCCAGAATGACTTAGGAAATATACGAAATGTTCCCGTAGAAGCCTCATTGAACCTCGGACTGAGACCATTGTCGGAGACGTCTACGAATCTCGACCGAATTCATACGCAAGAAGATCAAAACGTGGCGATAAGTAATTCAAACGACAATTCTCATCCGAATTCGCAAAGTGGATACGTCGTCTTCCCGGGTAATAATCAAGACAGACCAGTCGAAGAACATGTCATAGTTATAAATGAAGCTGATGGGTCTGTTCAAGAATTCTCGCCGACAATTAAGGCGACACCGGTCGTCGAACGACCTCAAGAACACGGAGAGAACTTGCCAATATTATCTGAGAATTTGACTCCTCCTGATAAACCAATCGACAGGCCATTGGAACGTCCCTCGGGATCGTATCCTCCCAGACCTTTCGACGGACGTCCACGACCTTATTATCCTCAGAGACCAGACTATCTCAGACCACCTAGGTTGCCACCACATTCTAAATCCGGTCCTTCTGATGGCAGCTTCAAAAGACCACTACTTGATACAAAGTTACCTAATATCCTGCCACAGTTCAGGCCCAACGCAAAAGCTTCTCACGGACATCATGGATCTGAATTAATCGGTACGATACCCGCTCCTTATGGTCCAGGAAGACAACAAATGCTAGGTAGACGACCCCCACCACCATATTTGCAAAGATTGAGTCCGCCACCACCGCCACCGCCACATGCTTTGAGGCTAGTTTCTGATGGTGAACCTGTATTCCGCGAATCGGCGGGGAAAGAAGGACAGAAGTATCCAGATACTCTGCTGATCAACGAGCGTTATCAAGGTCATCCGATTTCAGACAACCAGAGATTTCGCAACCCGGTATCGGAGAGTCAACAATATCCAAATTCCGCCCCGGAAAAGGAGAGATTTCAAGACCCAGGTTCGGTTCACAAGCGATTTCGCATCCCCCCATCGCAAAACGAGCGATTTCAAGGCTACTCAGCGACGGAGAGTGAACAATTTGCCGATCAGAAACTTCGGCGAAACGATGAGACAGAGTCAGAAGAAGCTCCCGGTTTCGAGAGGTTTTCCGCCGAACCGCCGCAGATACCATCCAGGCCGCTTGTAAACAGACGGTCTAGTGCTGACTCCAAAGATGCTCCTCTGGTGACCACCTTGCAAATGATTCAACAACAAGGCGGCATTGACGAGAGGGTGGTGAAGCCTAATCTTCCACCACCGTTCAGAGTGAAATTCGACAAAGAAGGAGACGACTTTGATAAGGATGACATTATTGATGATAGTATCAACAACAAAGAAGAGAAGCGACCGGTTTACGTCGTGTACCCCGTAAATTCGGCTGTTAACATCAAAGATGATGTTCAAAATGAGGATGAAACTGTTGTTGTTGGTACCAGGGGACCACATCGACCGTTACCTCCGGATACTCTTCCATCCGGAGAAGACGACGAGGAAAATGACGGAGTAGTTTTACCTCTTTTGAGAGACAGACCGCTACTGCGACCGCAAAACAGACCTTATTCACCAATAAAATCTGATTTCCCTTACCCTCTGGAGAGACCTGATCCATCGTTATTGATGACACGTGAAAAGCCATTGCTAGTACCGAATGACAAAGTGGACGAAGAAGAAAAAGACGAAGAGGATCAAGACGAACATGAGGGTGTTAATAAACACGACGATACGAGTATCAATATTATACCCTATTTGCAGGATTATATGCCATTCCCAATGAGGAAGACTGAGACCCCAGCTCTGCCCGCCAAACCTTCGAAATCCGAAAATTCATGGCCCCTTGGAGCTTCAGATTCGAGAATCATCTCTAAACCAAGTGACGGTGAAACGTCGCTCTACAGAGCTCCGATTTCCGTTACGTTGAAAACTATGTCACCAACTACTGTGACGCCCATCGCCTACGCGTACACGCCAACTGATGATACACCGGAATATTCAAAACTAGGAATCATACCTTCTGAATTAATTGAGATGATGCCCGATCGAACGAAGGAAGATAAATCGAATCAAAATCCGATTCTTCCGTCACAGCAACCCTCGAGTTCTTCAAGCTCTGCACCATCACCGCAAAACTTTATGGCACCATTCTTGGCTAGTGTAAGTGCAGAAGCACCTTCTAGCAACGGTTGGAACGTCGTGTCTAAGCCTGAATCTAACGACAGATCTGACGTAGAGGAAGAGGATCAAGAAACGCAAACTGAACAGAGTGAATTTGATATTGAAAATTTTAAACCTCAACTTTTCGGTGGATTTAAACCAATCTATGAATTCCCAATGGACAATGATTCCACTTCAAAGGCTACTGAAATTCCGGAATCTCAACAAGATAAGAATTAGGGATTACAATAACGATTTATTACAGCGTTTAAACCATGGCAATTGTGTATGATCGTGTACTGAAACGGATGTTCGGGTAACTTACGAGTTTTAGTCACGAGATTGTTAGGTTTATTAAGTTTTATACAAAAAAAAAAATCTGTAAAACTTTGTATTTTTCCGATTTGCATTGTTGAGTCTAGTGTTTTGAAATTATGGTGGTAGATGAAATATCAAGAATGCAATTTTGAATAATACCAATCGGTGGTTGGGAAGATCTTAGCGATCTTCAGGGAAAAGTTCATCACTAGGGTAGAATTATTTATGAATACCTATATATTATACATAAATATTACGTGTAGAATTAGAAGCAACATTATACTCTCTATGTAGTTTCTTGATTCAATTTTGCTAACAGCCACAACGTTAAATCCATTTGTACTAATTAGCTTTTTGTATCAGGTAATTTAAAAGTAGTTCCATTTCACAGCTGTTTAGAAACACAGCGTGCTCAGCTCGTAATATAATAAAGTTTCTATCCCTATATCTGCAAGTACCTATCTGAATTCATCAAATATTTATATATTTATTTAAATTAATATTTATAATAATTTTATGATATATTTATCGTAGACATTTATAAGACATTCGTGCAGTACGTAGTGTTTTAGTTTTATACAAATTGATAGAGCTATTGAATACTTTATACATACTTATAATACGAAATGTCGTTTACGTATACCGACGAATAGAATTGATGACTATACGTCGAGTATTAAATTTACGATAATATATTATCATAATACAAGCATATCATATCGATATTTAATATAAGCTAGGATTACTTTTGTAAATTGACTGAATTTATATTATATGTACTACTTATATCGAACTGTCATTCTTGTCAGCAGCGATAAAAAAAAATATTTATGTGAATAAATTACAAAATTACTTCACGCAACAACTTTCCTTTTCTTCATTAACATACATTATATACGTTAATACTTATATCATTTCCAACGAAAGCTAAAACTGTATTGATATTTCTAGTCGCCAGTTATTTGTCATTATGGTAATTATCATGAATTCAATTTTAGATTTACATGAACGAAAATCAGTTGAGGTGTGTCTCTCATTTATTCAGTTATCAAAAAAATTCGATAGAACTTTCAAGCTCGATATACCTTCTTCCGAATGTCTGAAGGTAATTTCATCAGCGATTTAACACCATTTGAATTTTCCTCAATTATCTGCGCACGCGCGATTCGATTTTCAAATACCTACCTGATGTTTTTGAGACAGTTAATCGTTCACGTCTGCCACAACCCAGATGAAACCTAGGTTAGTGCTTGTACAATGACGAAGCATAATATTGGGAAAAGCGTAAAACGCAAAGAAATAATTACCGTAGGCCGTGGAGTCGGTGTAAACCTAAAAGTCGCTGAAATATGCCTCTGGAAGGAAAAAAATTCAGTAAAATGGTGAGTTTCATGACCAAAACAAAAACATACGCTTTATTATCGGCTTCCATTTTTCATATTTCGCCGACACTTCAAAGTTTATCGACAGGCAGTCCCTACTCTAACCTATCTCATGTAAACATATGTCAAAGATCAAAACTATCACCAAATACGTGATAAAGCGAAATTGTATAAAATGTTAATAATACCATCGAGGCCAATTGTTGAACTATGTTGAGCAAAGTTTGGATTAATTTAGACTACCTACTCCGAGCATTTTATCCCGCCGGAAAAAAAAATACGGTCAACAGTCGTACTATGAAAAAAACTGAAGTTTAAACAGCGTTGGAACGCGAATAAAAATTCAAAAGATGGAAACATTAGACCCACGTTTTGATTCATATGCATAAATACATTTATTCTGTAATATAATTTGCCAAATGACATAAAAGCAAAGATTCTGTGTCAGTATATTCATGCATTTAATTACAGGAGCCACTTTCTCCAGGACCCTGTGTTGATATCAGCGACGATGAACTGGTCACAATATCAGTCCGTGACTTGAACCGTCAATTAAAGCTCCGTGGACTGACTAGAGAAGAGATTGTTCGTATGAAACAGCGGAGAAGAACTTTAAAAAATCGTGGATACGCAGCGAGTTGTCGTATTAAACGTATTGAGCAAAAGGACGAGCTTGAGACTGAGAAGAGCCAAGAGTATAGAGACATGGAAGCTATGCAAGAAGATAACGATAGAATGAGGGAAGAAGTTGAATCATGGCACGCCAAATACAACGCGCTCAAAAGATTTGCTGTTGAAAAGAAGATTTACATTCCACCAGAATTAGAGACTATGTAATCAAGACTGTACTTTATCTTCAACCATTTGTTTTTTTTTTTTTCTATTTTTAAAATCTCGTTTCATCAATTGACGCAAAATCCATTCACTTATCGTGTATCATACATTTTTAAGATAACTTGTATGATTTATGATTTACTCTGATGACAGCAATAGTTTGAAGACTGGATCAAACAACGAGCTAATCTCTGGTGTTTAAACTCTTCTCTTTGGAGCCAAATGCCTTGGGTATAAGACACTAGCTGAGAGATGAATTGACCGGTGAAAGGAGCAGCTAAACAACGATATTGTCGTCTAAGAATATTAATCTTAATGTTCGTCATTCAATCGATTTAGGAATTATTACCGTTCCATTTTACAAGCACATTCTTGATATTTAATAAGAGTAATGATTGATTGAATTTCTGTTATTCCATGATACGAATAAAATGTGTTTATTACATCATCCGTTAATTGAATTACATTCATTTATTATTTATAACGAATTGCGTTTATCATATGTAAGGAATCTTGAAACATTGAAATATTATTAGTTATTTGGATACACCTTCTCATGTTAAGCATGATACTGTCTTTCTAATAAAAAATTAGCCTTCCTTAAACCAGTGTAGCAAATATTCAAGATCGTTTAGTTCAACAAAACAAATCAAGCTAAAAACATTTTAAAACTTGGCGAATTATGCGATTATCAATCTGAAATCCAGAATACAATTTTCTATTCATTCGACAAGATATCGTTTAAGGATCCCCAAAAAAACGTGTTCTTTTTTTTCGTTTTTATCGTCGCTCAATTTCTGGTCAGCCGTTGATTCGTGAGAAGCTGCTGGGCAGGATTGACAAATGTTTAGTGATAAATTTGAAAAATCTAATTACTAAATCGCCTGGATTCGCTTATTGGGTTGTTCTTATCTTTGTTATATAAGTTACTCGGTCAGATTACGCAGCTATATTTCGTGGCAGCTACATAAGCCGAAGTAAATTGTTACGGATTTATAGTAGACTAAACATTCCTTAAAATTTTCGCGGTCGCAGTGATTTAAGATTAAAACTGAAATGAACAATTTATTTAAGTGATTATTTGGAAATAGTAAGCATCGTACAGAAAAAAAATACCGCTCGCTGTTATGAAAAAATAAAAAATAAATAAAAATATAATATCGAATGACCTTGATAATTCGTATCACTTATTTCTTATCGACGGAAGTAAGAATTATCGGATATTCGTTTTCGCTCGGTCCCTGACATTTAGTTGGTTGTTAATCCAGTAGGTGTCACTATGGCCGTCGTCGCATTGCACGTGTTGCGGTCAGCGGCTTTGAAAGGACTTTCGATTCCGATGAGTTTAGCCAGTGCCGGTCGTTGTAGTAAACCGAATAGTTCAGTCGCGCGAGGTGCCTTCATCAGAAACATGTCTTACACAACCGTCGAAAAGGGTACACCAAACACAACAAATTACAGGATATATTTCTGTGAGTATATCACTTCCACGAGTGAATTACGCCGTTATGTCCACACACATACGTTCGTTTCCGCATTAGTGTCGAGGGACCTATCGACTGCCGAGAGACCCTGAACTGGGAAGGGTCAATTCGGAAATAATCTATGCAGCGGCGTGGTTGAAAATTCATCGATAACATGTCGTCGATCATGATCAAATGCATTTACATCAAAAATAGATACATCCGCTTCGTGGTTAGGATAAATATGTTACATTTTGTGCTACGTTTTAGACGTGCTATGACTTTTTGTTATTGCATCATGTGACTTTATCTCATAGTTTAAATGTAACTGTTATATGGAGATTTGAGATAAAATTTATTACTATCATCATTATTATTATTCGATTTAATGAAACGTATATTTTGAATTGGTATATCCTAGGATATATTTATAGATATGATCAGAGAGACACCATACTGACTACGCAAATGGAAAGTGACATTCAAATGTGATACGGCACATGTTGGTATTTACGAAATTTCTCGTAATCCATATGTCTCAATAGTGTGAATGTGATCACGATAGAGATAAATTCTTATCCATATCGTGATTTTATGTCATTTTTATAACCGTTTAATATTCAATATAAAATTAATAATCAGGAATCATCGAATAAGTTAGTCGAGCGATATTTATTTTGTGCAAATTTCATGCTTTATTTATATGTGCGTATGTATCAATTCAATGTATCATAGCACCGGGGTTTCCCATCTATTATATATTTTGACCCCTCAGCTGAAAAACATGATATCTAAAATTGTGGTAAAAAACCATGATATCTCAAATTGTGATAAAAACAACATGATATCCCAGATATTAGTACAGAAAAACATGATATCTCCCATGTAAAAGATATAGAAGTTGTTTTGTTTTCCCTTAATTTTAGATATTATCTTTTTCTACCACAATTTGAGATAGGATGTTTTTCCACTGACAACATCGATATGAGAATGTTAGAAACGAAGAAATTCCGTTAGCAAATTGAGCCTAAACGGGGACACGAATTTCACGGGAATAATTTTTTTTTTAACCAAGTTTAAATCAAACTGCAAGGCACGCTGTTAGTCATCTCCAACTTTATATTACTAGTAATGTTTATTACGAAAACGCGAAAATGTCAACACTGTTGTCGTCCGCTATATAAACAATATATCCATAATGACGGCATTATAACCGGCTACTTTAATTAACACCAATTCTACAATATGAGCACGTCTTTTACTCGATAATTACGCGCTCTGTAGGAACATACACACTCGTTTCGGAAAAACTTATTTCATGTGTTTGCGTTCCGTAAATGAGGCTCAATTCGTCGACGAAATTCCTCGTATTTGACGTCTCAATATGACATATATCTATCGAAAACTTCTATAAACTGACCGCAGTTCTGTGACACCTTAAGAATTTTTTATAAACCAATTTGTATAGTTTGAAATCATACTACACTATACAACAGGAAGGCTGGTTTCCGTTCTCTAGGGTTCAGAAAATACAGTTTATTTTTTTATTTAATGAAACAGGTTTCAGCTCAGCATTGCTTTGTGGTATGCAGACTATATGCTTAGTTCTAGAAAGGAAATTTTTACCATTTTCATAGATAAGTTATTCTGGCCTTGTAGAAGTGGCATTGTTTAAAAATAAGCAAATACAGTCGTAAAAAAAAAAAGAAATCAATTAATATTTACACATTTCTATTCAGTAAATGATAATGGTCCGATTTCACCGATGCATGATATTCCGTTATACGCGGATGAGCCAAACAAGGTATTTAATATGGTGGTAGAGGTACCGCGATGGACCAATGCCAAGATGGAGATAAGTTTGAAGGAAACACTTAATCCAATCAAGCAGGATGTCAAGAAGGGAAAACTTAGATTTGTCGCAAATTGTTTCCCCCATCATGGCTACATATGGAACTACGGAGCCATTCCACAGGTGCGGATTTTAATCAAAAACTAGATTATTCACATCCACTATGACGAGGCTCTATATTTGATCATTGCGAAAGACGCATATGGGCTGCCTTATGCAACATTAGATCATGCTATTCATAACTGCAGCGGAGTTAATGAGCAGGTCAATCATTTTGACCCCATTATACAATAGTATAATCTCTATAGTTCTTATCTCGCAAGATATGAAAGAATGATTATGAGTAGGCCTTGATTACAGTTCAAGGTTGAGATTAATCAGATATTATCGGTTTTCCTTAGTCTTCAAGTACAAACTTCTATCTGATTATTTTATGTCATCAAAATTCATCCAAAAAGTCTTAACATATTGTAACATGTTTTCAGACATGGGAAAATCCTGAAGTATTAGATGAAGCTACAGGCTGCAAAGGCGACAACGACCCTATCGATGCTCTAGAAATCGGTTACAGAGTAAGAATTATTTAATATACCTATAAATGGGGTTGCGTAATTGTTAAGTCGTGAAAGTAGAGTAGAATTATCTACTGCAAAAACATTTCTGGCACATTGCTCAACGTTATTAAATTCTATTATATTATTGCTTTCACTTATCTTAAAATAACAAAGTGTCACCACCTTATCCAATGGTTTTCTAATCAGGTGGCAAAGCGAGGTGAAGTTCTGAACGTCAAGGTTCTTGGTACCGTTGCATTAATTGATGAAGGTATTTGGTATTCGCATGTATGTTTATAGAGATATACAACGGATGAATCTAAAATAGAAAAACGAGTGTATCTCACACCAATAATATATTCGAAATTCATTTTACAGGTGAAACTGATTGGAAAGTTCTTACTATCGATGTGAATGATCCTCTCGCTGATCAAATCAACGGTAATAAATCTTATCTACTTTGATTATCGATACTTCTGATTAGACATTGAAATACTGTGGCGAAATGCACGCTCCTAATCGAGTTTTTTTTTTTTTTTCAGTAAGCGTTTGATTTGGGTATACTTATAAATAACTTATCCTCTAAATTTATGATTCCAGATGTTAATGACATTGAAAAACACTTCCCCGGGTTGCTGAAGGCGACTGTCGAATGGTTTAAAATCTACAAAATTCCCGATGGTAAACCAGAAAATCAATTCGCTTTCAACGGTGAAGCAAAACCTAAGGAATTTGCGTTACGTATAATCGACGAGGTTCATCACCACTGGCAAAGTCTTTTGAAAAAAGAATCACCCGCTGGTGGTATTGCTTGGTGAGTAATTGGAAATCAAAGGTAGATACCCTAATACCAAATTTAAACCATTCGCCAATGATCTATCGACAAATTATTTCTCATTGATTGATTCGCAATGAAATATTACTGATAATTATGTCTTGTTAAAAACAATTTTTTATCCTCGAATGATTTATAGTTGTAAAAGCATTTAAAAAATAACGATATTTTCTTGAAATATTTTTTATCCGAGTATAAAGTTTCGTTTCTATAAATCGATTTCAACGGTTTGTCAAAGCTCGATAATTCTTTGACAATTCAAATAGATTTTACTACTTGTTTGTACATTTCATGGAATATAAATAATGTTTCAGTGCCAACGTAAGTGTCGAAGGAAGTTCCTTCAAAACTACCCCAAGTAGCATGGAGGAAGTACTAAACAAGGCTCCCGAATCTGGAGAAGCACCACCCGTGGATAGTTCTGGTGAGTTAGTTACTCAGTTTTAAATTAAATTTGAAAAAATCATCCCCTGCACAAGGGATTGAAAATGTTTAAACAGACTGAGAGGAATGTTGAGCTGTGAATTGACAATGCAGTGAATTTAACTAATATTTATATTTCAGTGTATGCATAGCGTCAACAATTTTTGACGAATAACATTCAAGTCTTGTTACCACAATAACATAAATTTCCTGTGTCTGATTTCAGTGGATAAATGTTATTACATGAATACCGAAGAATTGAAAAACAAGTTATAAAAGATCGTGACGATTTTATCATTTGTTTGTTAGGATATTGAATCATTACAATTGTTAGTTGATGATGAGGAAATAAATTGACCCATATTGTCTTGTCTGTTTTATTCAATAATAATTTATAGTATATTTGTTTTGTCAATTAAGTAAACAAAATCTACAAGCTATTGGTTGCTCTGTGATTTCAGTTGATAAATGGCATTACATTCACCTGAAGTAAGAGCGTAGCAGGTTGGTTCTACCTGTGTTGTGTCAACTCTATCTACAAAATGCATCAACAACAGTTTCTAATCCTTTATTTAAATCCCTATCGCAATATTTAAAATTCTAAGTATCACACACAATCGCCTTTAATGATTATAAAAACGGTTTTGGAATCCTAATAGATCTTAGAACTATCATATTTCTGAGTAGTAATTACTGCTTTCATTACACAATGATTGCAAACAGTTTTACTCAAAAGTTAAGTAATACAGATACTAACAAGGTCATCTCTAAACCAACCCAACCCGGTGACCAATGGTTACATTTATTTATCCAATCACAAGGTTACGGAAATAGAACAGAAATTGGTAGAATTATTCTCTTGGATCAGGATATTGGGTGGCTACGTACAGCAGCCATCCATTTTCACTAGGCTAAGCTATTTTTCTTTGTAACTGTTGTACGATATATCTTATATGAATAAATCAGATCACTTATACCAGCTTATTCGATCTTGCAATGTTATACCTTCCTTTTTTCTACCCTAACACGTTAAGGATACACATCACCTGTCCTTTTCTTTTTCTTTTTATTTTTTGCTTTTGATAAGATCACTTCATCGCTCATGAAGATATTATTACTCGGCAAAGAAAACTGTTACAGTATCGTTTCAATTTGACATAAAAAAAATTCTCTGAATTATTTAAACTTATAATTACGTATAGGAAGTTGTTGTTTATTCTGAACCGAAAAGAGTGGTCCTCAAAAAATCGTGTGAATATATTTTTAAAAAAATATTAGGACTAGTCCCTTTATTTATTCTTTTAATTTTTGTTTTTTTTTGCTGAGTCAGATAATACATGCAATCAATTTCCGAGATAATATACAGAGGAATAGTAGCTATTACCATAATCGCTTTAGATATTTTATTTTTTAGATAAAAACGTAAGCGAGACGACTTTAATTTTCGTCAAAAACCATGAGAAAATATTATATCTCTTCTGATAACATCGTCCCAACAAACGTTACAAGGAGGGTATTTAATTAAAAGCCGAAAGATCAAGCGCGTGAACTATATCGGGTATCCTGTTACTTACAGAGATTAGATACTGGACAATAAAAGAAGAAATATTATTAACGCCGTCCAAAGAATCGCAGGATTAAGTAAAAAAAAAAAAAAGAACCCATCATATCGTAGTGTAAGGGGATGTTTTATTCGGGTAAGGGAATGGGAATGGGGATCGTTTTCATAGCGCAAGATCGGAGAATAATATCATATTCTTCGGGGGTGTGACGCGTACGAAATAACGTCGGAGCAGGTAAGACAGAGGTATTGACTGGCGCGCAGTAACCAAAGCTCAAGGTGAAAAAATGGGGCGCTGAGCGCCAACCACACGTTGTAGGGTAGGTGCGAGGGAAGGGGGGGAGGTGACCCTTTGAATTCCTTCCAATTCCTTCCACCGGTTGGCGCTGATGTTCCAGTCCTGATCCCCGTCTCCTCCCTGCTGTAATGCGCCCCCCACTACCTTGGTAATCCGCAGTCGCGCAGTCACAATTCGTTCGACTCCTGAGCAGGATCGTCGCGTTGCGTTAGGAGTACGTACCTCTCCCTCTCAAGCCGCCACTAAGTTTTTTTGACAGTTCGTTATTGTGATCGAAGCTTGAACTATGCGATTATCGTGGGTGGTTTTAATCGCGTTGCTATTCGCGGTTACAGCCGAATGCAAACGCAAGAGGAAGTTTGATGGCGACTTCGAATTCGCCGAAGAGGTGAGTGACATGATTTTAGAACAATTCTCTCAAAAAGTCTATCCTTTATTATTCTACAATGACAATTAAACGTCTGTCATTAAGGCGCAGATCCAGGCCTATTCAACGTAATATTATTATTACATATTTCATTAAAAATTTTCCATCTACAACATCAATCATTTCCCGATCGACTAATTCGCGATGTTATAACGCGTGACAGTTTGTCAATTATATTTCCGTATTCTCCATAACGATTAAGGGAGGTGGAAACAAATGAATACCGCCGCTTTAAGCCCGGACAATAGGAACGTTAAATTTAAGAGACAAGTCCTGCTTTTTTTTATTACTCGATATACGTTGTCTTATCAACTGAATATTTTCGGTACCATTATATTATCCCGCGATTACCCGCAATTCAGTCTCCTCTTTTCTTAAATTTTCTTAAAATGTGTCATCAAAACCGTATCTTTTTTAACTCCAAATATTTTCCTTTGAAATATATTCTGTATTCTCACGTTATTCTCACGCGGATGTTTTTCGACAACCGATTCCCCCTGCCCCACGCACATAGGTATACATATATTTTTGATAAGTATAAATCGGTGGTTGGTATATCTACGTGACAATAATACGGATTGCAGATGTGGTTGCAGTTTGACTTTTGCGACCTCGAACTCCTCTCCTCTACTACTGCAGTCGTAGAATCTAAGAGAAATACGATACCGACCGCGTGCGACTGATTCTTTGCCCTCGGCATGTTACGTGTCTAGTCGAGGGTATCACGTCCTCTTATATATTTCTATAAATCAATCGGTTTTTGTATCATCTCAACAATCAGTGCAACAGAAACTATAAGCTTTAGTTAACGATTGGATGATAGACATGAACGACTAGCCGTAAGACCTAAGATTTGCCTCAGCCAATAGATACAGGTTAGTATTGCTCTGGCTGCTTTAACATTGGGCCGAAATTTTGTCGCTTTAAAAAGATATACTTTGATTTTTATTCTCTCAATAGTTTTTTACGTATTTATTCCGGGTAGACACAACATATATACATATACTATAACTACACATCGGTTGTTAGGATCCGGCCACCATTTTTCCTCGTGAGACAATTTGGCGGCGGCGGCTACCTGCTATGCCGACTAAGAAATACTCGTTCTAGAATTTCACGCGTAGAACAATTCTCCCACGGCAGGTGAGCCTGATCGTAGATTATTCTTGTAGGTAACAAGTCATAAATGTATTAGTGTGGGTCGTCCTGGACCATTACGTCACGGATAAATTCAATGCGCAGTGTTCTGGGTTCTGGGCTAGCAATCTTTCTTTTGTTTTTTTTTTTCGTTTCTTTTTTGTCTCTTTCTGTGCATCTTATACTTCGAATGAACAAAGATTTTTTTCTATCTCGTCGCATAGCTGCCACGTGTATTTCTATCAATCTCTCGTCCCTCGCTTTTCGCCGCAATCTTGAGACTCTATTTTTCCTCGTTGCCTTACGATCTATAATCCCGAGCGCATCGCGTCGCATTGCATTGAATCTGTTACAACGATAGGAAAAGCGAAGAGAGCCGCTGAGCGAACCGAAGGGGGGGTGGGTGTAAAAGAGGAATAAAATTAAGGCTGAGAAGAAGAAGACGTAGAAGAACAAGTAGAAGAAGAAGAAGAAGAAGAAGAAGAAGGGTTGGAGCTGCGAGCCATGCGACGCGGTTTGCTATCGATCCGCTCTTGCCGCGACATTCGACTATCTCGCTCGCTCGCTCTTCTTCCCATAATACGAGTCTCTGCGTATTTGTTCGTGCATATTCATACCTATACTATAGAGATTGAAAACGCGAAGGTGAAACCCTCCGTTCTTTATACAGGAAACATAATTATACGTATGTAAATACCCAAGCGTTTATAACGATGCCTCGTTTAAGTAATTCGCTAACTTTTTTAATTGCTAATTGCACTTATTATAATTATGTGATTCATTCAAACGACCAGGAACGTTCCTGAATTGATCAAAAATAAACGAATACAAATAATGAAAAAAATGTTTTTGCATGTAAAATAAATCGCTTTTCAAACATCCTTTGCGTTTATTCGGTTCAATGCTGATTTCTTATTTTCTAAATCGTGATATCGATTATTCAGTTTAAAAGATAAAATAAAAAAATATGAAACCGAACGTTTCCCGAGACTGTGTCCTCGTTATATTTCCGATTAATTCTCCACGCTATTGAAATAATCACAGTAATCATTTAATAATACCATTTGAACCACCAAAAGTACGGGGTATTCGATATGTACGCAATAAATTTCACCCACATTTAGCACGTAGCGATTAAATATCATTCAAATAGGTTTTTAAACCTCCGACTATATGTTGAACTAATCTCTAGTCTCCTTATACAGATATTAAACTCGTGCGAACAATCTATTACACACGTAATAAACCCTCGCCTAAAGGCTGGCGCGTGAAGGTATACCTACATCTATCCTAAGTATTAATACGCGATAAGGTATAAAATATAAACGTTCGCATCACCTCTTACTCTTCGCCTTCGGGCACTATATGTATATATACAAGAATACTATAGCCCGGAGCGCGTTAGGAATTCAGACCTGTTTGCTGCGACGGTGCAGCAGTTGAGGAGATGCATTCGCGACCCTCTTGACCGCACGGAGAAGCCACAGCCGGACCATTTAGTCAGGTGAATAGGGTAGACAGGTAGGTAGGTAGGTATAGGTGCTAGGCAAAGCTTGCGAGATCTCAGTCCGTTCCAGGATAGTGGGAATAGGTACGTGTAAACCTAGCACGGAAATCCTTCCTTTCAGAACGATTAATCGGAGACTGAGTATGAGTATGAGTATAAGTAAGACGAGTAAACGCTTGGTCCGTTTAATTTGAGAATCGATTATTGTTCATTCGGCGGGACTAATTGCGCCGATAATTGGACCGTACGTCCAGTTGTGCGAATTAGAATATTAATTGACGAGAGGAAAATGCAAGTAAACGTGATGTATGTGATCATTTCTTACGGGTTTCCTGGATTTTTTTTTTTTTGTTTTCTTTTTGAAAAGGACTTCGCAGTTTCAATTCACTTCGAGTTAATTTAACAGGGTGTTTATTAAGCGATCCTTGGAATCCTATGCGAAGGTAAAGTGTGCGTATATATAGGTATGCACTGTAAATTTACGACTCTTTGAAATGGTGTGAAAATATCCTGAGAGGTTTTAATTGTGTCTTGGAAGTTTATTACAGTTTTTCTGTATTAATTAAATTTTTTATTTGTTTTGTTTTTATTTTTTAACAAGCATATTTCATCGGTCTTTTATTATAGTTCCTATTTCCAAGTTTTAAAAAATCGACATTTCTTTACTTTTCTTCTCTATAAGGATATTTGAAATAATTTCAAATCCCCGCGACTCGTGTATTTCATTTTTTGACGAGCTAGCTAAAACAGTCTTCTTTCCTCCGACCATCGAATTTTCTTTTAATAATGAACACGAAATCAAATTTCAATCCTCACCTTCGCTTTCCTCCATTGAGAAAAAAGTTTTTTTTTTTTTTTTTTTTTTTATTTGAAAAAAGTCCAGGCGACATTAAGCGAAATCGTATATATAAAGTCTAGTCAACTCTCATTTCAATGAACCAACTACGAGTTATCGGTTTTCGAAGTACAGGAATGAAATTACCGCTCTTTGACGATCGTTGTCGCCAGCAGACCTACATCACGTTCTCATGTCCTTTGGAAGTCGATAAATTGCGGTTTGGGCTCATTGGGGTAAATTCTTTTTGTACCAATGAAAATCAATATCTATTCTGTATACATATTCGAACATGGTATATCTATGTATAGGTACAGGTACTAACTACATATATACATATAGGTATAAAAGAGTGAATGTCATCTAAAAAAAAAAGAATTAGACGCTTGTTCTAACCCTCCTAAAAAATAGAAATGAATTATTCCAACACTAATTAAGTTGCAATTGAATTTTGAACGAGATATTCGAATCTGTAGATAGATTGAAAGGGACTACGAATCGTTGAATAATCTTCTAAAAATACGAAGTCGTTAGAATATTAATTGTAACACAACGATTTCCTGTTGATATGATTTGCAACGAAAAAAAAAAAATGGAATCGAAACGTGGATAGTGATGCCTGTGTTATTTATCTCTTGGAAAATTTATAAAGTATTGGAGAAATTTTTATTCCACCGTCTTTCGGTTTCGTTAAATTTTTGGGCCGGGTTGAAGATCAGAATTTCAAAAGTCCCGAACGGTAAATATTACGAATTTTGATATTACTGAATCGCAGTTTTTTATACGAAGACTAGTCCCTCGAAAGTCTGCGTAGTCGATCTAACAAACTTTGAATCGAAAAACATCGGAGGTTAAAAATTCGGAAAGCTAAAGATCCGAAAGGCCTATAATAAACTCCGGAACTTGAAATTCACGCATTCCGGTGCTCCATTAGATTTTCGGATTCTTGGACTCTCCGGGTTTTTAGTTGTCTGTTCCGAATTTGAATATTCTGAATTCAAACGTTTTTAATAGGTTCAAAATCATTTAATCAAAATGCGAAGGTTTGAGGCTGCGGCAAAAATTTGATCTGACGAGAAAAACCCCGGCGAGAATGTACAAAGTTTTAGATCCCGATTAAAACAACAAAAAAAAATTATAATAAAATTGAAAAACGTCACTCGCCTAGGTATATCTTATTTCTTCGCTAGTTTAAATGCATGCGAGGATATAAAGTATATATACCTATACCTATAACCTACATGCGGAGGTGGAGGCAGTGTGCCGTGCCGCCGCCATACCCTACCCTACCCCTACCCATAGGTTCGAATTTTGCGCTGTGCAATTTTTCACCTGACCGACAGCTCTTAAATTGGCTGGGCTGAGCTCAGCACGAGCAACTACCATGCGACGGGGGCTTGTTAAAGTTCACCGAGATCCAAGTTCTTCGGTATCAAGAAATATATACGGGAGCTATATGTATAATATATATATATATATGTATAGTCAGTTATCTAACTGGAATGAAAACTGGAGGCTGCAGTATACGCGGCGTCGCGACGCCGTGCAGAAAATAGAGAATATTACTTATTTTTCAATCCTTTGTAGTGAACTTATTTATAATTACGATTCAAAATAAAAATTAAGAATGAAAAAAAAAAAACGCTACGTATGTACGTCCATTGCGCAGGACTCTGTTGAATCGTCATTGATCTCCTTTTATATACACTAGCATTTTTTATTTTATATACGTATATATTATCAAAAATTGGCACGGTAAAAGAAGAAGAGAAACTGAAATTAATGAATCATACATGAAGGAGGCCATGGTCGCGATCTGCAAAGGAGAAAGTATAAAGTAAAGTAAAGTGAATCGACAAAAGTCTTGACACGTTCAGAAACGATAAGGTATTTTCCGCAGACGGATCAGCACTCGCCCATCGGAACTGTAAATCGCTTGAATTTGAGCAGTAAACAATTTCGATTGCCTTCCCATTTTTTTTTATTTCTTCTCTTTATATCCGATTCCTCGATCGTCGACGATAAATTATATATAACGGTCAACGTTTCCAAAAATTGAGGAATGCATCACTTCTTTTTTTTTTTTATAATTTTTTTTATTCTGCTTCTATTCTGATAAACTTATTTTCTCTTCAAATAAATTTAACTGTATTTAAATTTGTACGAAAAATTGATGAATGAATCAATCAATCGATATAATTTCTCGCTGCGCGAAGATCATGAAAATTAATCGATTTCATTGCCGCAGCTTGGGGTTTCTTATTAATGCGTTTTGTTCGGTAAAATCGAGTTCCTATTAACTGCAACGCAAACAGGAAAACTAAACTTTGCAGTAGGGTTTGCTCATTGCTCTTAAATACGTTATATTGCAGGCTAGAAAGTTGTTGTGCAACTTTACTTTGTTGAAGCACGCGTGCAACAGAGAGCAAGTCGTTTATAAGTCTGTATATCTATGTACATATAACTAGGCTGGTAATATGCTACTATAGTACCCACCCAACTTGAAAATTTCAAAGTAACGAATCAAAATTGAAAAAAATAAAATAAAAAAATTCTCTCAAGTGAAAATTGCGAATACTGTATTTTCCCTAGTTCTTTTTCTACAATTATGTTTTTCGTTTTATCCGAAGAGCCAATATATACGTATTTTAGCTACACCTAAATACATGGCGGTCAAAATTTTCTTATTATTTTTCGTTTGATCAACATCTTCGATATTTCACTCCTCCTCCTCCTCCTCCTTCGTGTTAATCCCATCGCGAACATCACTGTTGAATATCCTGTACCTACTTTAAAGCTCATTCCTGCAGCAATATGTAAAGTACCGGGTATTAACGTCTTCTATTGTCACTACTGTTGTCATTTCTCTTAATTATTCTTAAGAGTACGGTATATGTATATAGCTACGCTCGGGAACGGGGTGAAAATTTTGCATAATTTAAATTCTTGACTCATGGATGATAGCAATAATAATAATGATAATAATAATAATAGGGACGTTACATGCACAAGCATTAATATATATCCCGCGCGTATCTATAGAAGGTAGGAAGACAGAGCTTCCAGCGGATCATCAAAATCTTTGGGAAAGATCTCTGATATCGGCTAATCCAAAGTAAAGTAGTGAAATAGAGAAGAAGCTTAAGCCGACCGTGGAAATAGCAAATAAAACAAATCGCCGTGGCTTACGCCTCGCAATAAGAACCCTAGAATCGAGATCTCTGCAGTGGTTCGCAAACTGAAGGGTTTACGTACTAGCTGTGCCCTGGTTCTATAATTCTTTTAAAAAATATTTATTTACGGGCATAATTCGTAGGGATTGATTAATTTTATTTCAAATGTTTATTAGTTCATTGCAGAGCTTCCGCTCGTCATTTGATTGATTGAAAATAAAATTTGAATTCAAAGAAGTTGAAAAAAGACAAAATTAATAAACAATTTCTTCGATTCTAATTCATTGACGATAATTAATTAATTTATTATTTTAACAATTAGGATAGTCGCGAAAAATGTTACTTTTTTGTTTTTGTCTTAAACAGGATTATCGTGATAATTATACCGATAAATCCGGTATTTCTATTGGGGGGGATTTTTCGAGAATGTAAAAATGCGTAAGTTTTACTTCTTGAAAATTATATCTACCTAATACCATAACCAAACCTGAACCGCGACGTGAAGTGGACCATTTCCTTATCCTATTTTATAATCTAACTATCCCACCGGGAGTTTTCTGTCGTCGTTTGTATTATATAACTTGGAAAAACAAAAAAAAAAAACAAACTGACACACTGTACCTCTACGGTATCATATCATTTTTGGCCGTAGAAACTGATATACAGAGGGTTACGGGGGGGTCACGGTGTTTATATACCGTGTATACGGAGAGAGTAATATATTGCCCGTGTAAAATGCGCTCCAGGACGAGCTTTATCTCCCGTGTGAAACCAGCTTAAAAAGCTATTTTCAAGATACAGCTCGCGGTGCGAGTGTGACCGTTGGCTGTATAATTATATACGAAATGAAATATTTTTACTTTCATTTCTCTCTATCTCGTTTGAAGACTAAAAAATACAAAAACACAGAAAAAAATATATATATATATATATATTTGTATATGTAATTATGTATATTATATTCTGTGCTGTGTGAAAACATAATTACATATCTGCAAAAATAATTATACGAACTGATGATTCGGGCGAAAAGTTAGAGAAAAAAAATTAAATAAAAACAATATCAAAAAATTCTGTTTTCTAGCAACCTTGTTTGAATACATGAATAAAGTTTAGGTATATGTAAAAGAAAAATCTAATTTTGATAAAACAAAAACAAAAAAAAAATCTCCGAGTTGTTAAATTACATACGAGGAGTCGAGGATCAAAAGCAAACAAATCTACTTTACGTAATGATGTTTCTTGGTTCCGATTATTCATTTATTTTTTTTATTGTCGACAGAATTTATCAAGAGAAATTCGCTTTTGATGATAGATTTGGCAAATTTAACTAAAAATATATTACTTTTTAATTTATAAAATTACGATTTTCGATAATAAATAGACAAATACATTGATTTTATGATCTAAACAGCCAACTTCGTGATATGTAATACATCAAAATCTACGAATGACAAAGAAATTTTCAATTTTTGCTATTCGACCAAGGACTAAAATTAATCTACTATTTATAATCAAAAGTATTGCCACCTAAGTCGATTATTTTTCTTTTTTTGTAGAAAAACGAACACAAGTGCCGGATTTGTAATCCGTTTGATCATCCACCTCTAATTTATGGTCTAAATTCCGAGCTATATAAGAAATAAACCCTGAATTACAAGGATTTTTCTTTTCTCCATCCATCCGCGTAGATATATAGTCAATTTTTCATATTCCAGACAAAAAAAAAAATCTTCTCTTTTAATTGTCTGCCAAACGTCAGGGACAGACCCATTGTCGACCAAGAATTGTGTAGGGTGTACAAACACGCGGGGTTAAGGAGGGTAGCGGGTGGTGATAAATTATCGGTTCCTGTCTGTAACACCTGGCATGTAACTGGCCAATCAGAGTCGACGTATGATAGGAAACAACTGATCAGCAGTTCATTTGTTATTGTCAAAAAAAAAGTAAATAATAATAATAATAAACAAATAAATAAACCCGCTATCAATCAACTCTAACACAACTTGTACGTTATTACGTGTCTTGAAACCCTCTCACTTTCTTTTTCTTCTTCTTCTTCTTCTTCTTCTTCCTCTTCTCATTCTTCGATATCGTTGTAATTATGTGGTTTTAACATCATCAACGAATGATATATTTTCCAGCTAACGATTAGATTTATTTTCATTACCCTCCCGCGATTATTGATCTATGAGATAAATTGACAATTGAGTTCTTTTTTTATTTTTATTTTTTAGGGCGGGGGGCATTAGTTGTCTAAATCCAGATTTTCGGGATCTCCAGCCCTTCTGCGTTAGCCGCCATCTTGAATTCAAGGGTGAATTTGTCTTTACTAAATAACTCGTCTATTTTCAACTTTTTACTAAAAATCGTTATAACCAAACTTCTAGGAAATTGAATTCTCTACAACTTCGGTCATTAGCATTTTTCGTCTAAGATCGATATTTTTCGACTTAAACCTGAAAAAAGGAACGAAATTTAATTAGGAGGAAAAAAAAAAACGTCCCTGAAATTCTACTCCTGCGGTGATGTGGAAAAGAGTGTTATACATTTAAAAAAATTAAATTCGAGTTTTCCGCTATAGAATAAGCCGTGCAATTCCCAATGGTTCGAGAAATAATCTTCATTCAAGACCCCGCCTTTTCTTTACCGTAGGCGTAAGTACAAAAGTATCAACCCTAGGAGAATAAAAGTGAGGACCAAAGTTGTCGAGAATTTTATCCCCTACAAGTTTGTTTCTGATCATTTATTCGCTAAAGTTGAAAATAAACGAGATAATGCGCAATAATTGAATATCTTCCCTTTTTTTCTTCCAAGTTTAGGTAAGTCGAAAAATATCGAGTGTAAACGAAAAATTCTAATGACCAAAGTTGTAGAGAATCTAATTTCCTACTAATTTAGTTTTTGTTAAAACCATGCTTTTAGGTCAAAAGTTGAAAATAGGCGAGTTGATATTTATTAAAAACAAATTCGCCCTTAAATTAAAGACGGCGACTGACGCAAAAGGGCTGGAGTCCTGAAAATCTGGATTTAGACTACCAAGGACACCCCCCCCCCCTCTCCCCATGATTACAAAAAGAAAATTGCGGTATCTAATTAATGGAATTTAAATTCGTATTCCGACTGGACTAAAATGTTAGGATTATAACCGAGTGTTATACGTGCGTACATACCCTAATCCTCGTTCAATTTCTTGTTTATCAACGAATTTGTGAGCCTATATACGTATATATATATATAAAGTTTCGGGATAGTTATCTTAGTCCTAAACAAATATCGCTACCTCAATTTTCATTCCTCTTGCTTAATTTTTTCATTTACGTAGTTTTTCCAGCGACCATAAAATGATACTTATTTTCTCTCCTCTTTCGAGTATTTAATTATTTATTTAATTAATCTATTTAATGTATAAGGTATATATATACGACGATGCGTCGTTTCGGGGCAGTATTATCATTTCTTCTTCGCTACCACTTGAAAATTCCCTATAGAATATAAATTTGAGTGGACATCGGCTCGCCAAAAACGCTAAAATTTATAAGTAAAGAACAAAAAAAAAAAAAAACGGAAGCTAAACTGTAATATATCTAATTCAACCGCAATTGCCAAAGTTCGCGCCTGGTAGGTATAGGAAATTAGGTAAACTCGTTAACTATTATTACCGCGCATTATCCCGTGTAAAGGTTCGCGCTTTTGATGTCTGTCTGCTATATATACCGCATGTATAGCACACGGAGAATTACGCAATTGCCGATATGTGTTTGCATATATATAGGTATATCTATATGCGCACACATACCTGTGTGTACCCATAGTGCGTTTAATCGGCCTCGCTTGCTTTGATCCCCCCATCAATTTGTTCGAAATTGTAATAATTATTCTAGGATACGAGTTTAAACGGGTATTTTACAAATCGTCAAAGGGCTTCTTTTCGTTTCGGAATTTTTCTATAAATGTGCACACGGTTCTGTAGATCAAAGTTTTATTTCAAATTATTACTTTTCTTTGTTTCATTTCAAATTTTTGGGATCGAAGTATAGATAAATAAATAAATGAATCAATAAATCTGCTAATTATTGGTTAGATTTTAGATACTTTTTTTTTTTTCTTTATTACTCGTCGAAATGTAACTCGATTTCTTCGTAAGTCGAGAAACTTGGAAAAAGAAAGAAAACACCGTAACCCTTCCCCCCCCGTTGATTAATAATTACAGTTGTCCATGCTGCTGTGCGGGTTCATTTTTCAAAGAAATGTTTTCACTTTTTCTGTTTTGTTTTTCTTCTCTTTTCTTTCTTGGTTTGTTTATTTTCACCGAATCAGAGATGCGTGCGAGGTTTTCCAGTCAGATTGTTAAACGACACACCTAATTTTACTTGGAGCTTATAACGTTCGGTGTTATTACGTAACACATGAGGGACTATAAAGATGTGTCACAGTGAATAATTATCACACGCCCACATACGTATATCCTATATTATTATACCTATATATGCGTAAAACGGAAGTTATACAGATTTGTCAAAAAGAAAAAAGAAAAACATTTGAGTCAGTTAGATTATTTGCTACAATTTGAGTCGAATTTACAATTATCAGACACGTTTGGAATGAAATTTGAAAAGCGAGTAAAGACAGATAAGAAAAAAGAAACGAAAAATATAGTATATTTTTTTCAAATCAAAAATTTCTTTTATCCAAGAATTAAATTGATTGAAAATCATTTCGTTTGACTTGAAATCAAGAGACTCGGTAGAGTCTCGCGCCAAGTACATTAAAAAGAATTTTTAAGCGCGCGGCGTGAGGCTCGAACGAGTCTCTATACCGGAGACACTGCACTCCGGCGAAGTGGGGGTAATAATAGTATAATGTTTTTAATATTTCGCCGTATTCTGTAACATCCTGGAGACTATCAATTTATCTATAGAATGAGGGTCTAAGCAGCTTTTATTCAATACCAAGATCAATGCGATCGGTGCACGGTGACTGATATTATGATTTTTCTAGAAATTACAAGTGCTCAGTTCGACCAAGAATTTTCGTCTTCCCATACGTGTTCTCCGCGATACTCGATGTATTTTATGACTATACAAATAACATAGAGAGGCGTCCCTTCTTTTCTTGGCCACTGGAATAGAGTGACCGTGCATACTAATACACTATAGCAAAGTGGCCTTGTGTTGACGTGTATGTATACAACATTCGTTTCAGCGAATGAAGGCAGATGGCGCAGACAATAATTATCATGCTTACGTAGATCATTGTAAGCAAAGTTTCGCTGGTCTAGCCACGAATATAATAGTCTAGGGGCATTGTATAAATATTTCGTCTGCGTGATGATTTCAATTTTTAAACTATAGGTAGTAATACCAAAAATTTATTCAGCTATTTATTATTCGAACGCCTGAAAATTAAACTGTAAAATTTACATCAAGTTGCCCCATTTTTTCCTGACATGAAATTGCAAGTTTTCAGGTTATGAAGAGTGACTATCAAACTGTCAGATGTGTGTCTTGTGGCTCTATACATTATAAGTGTAAATCAGATATTGTGCACCGTGTAGGATGCGTGGGCCATAGTCTATAGTACGAGTTTTTATGTTTCAGCTACTAATTATAATGTGATCATGCAGCAATAGAAGGCAAATAGTAGTACGATACGAACAAATAGTTGACTGAGATTCGTGCGAATATAGGTATACCTTGATTGAAGACTACGCATAGCACCTAATATTCGAAAGTTTAAAAATGCAACCTGCCACAGTAACATGTGTGACTCTTTACATATGTATAACCATTGAAGTTGTATGTATTATTTTTTGCATCGATCATGATTATCAATAACATACATTTTTTATACATTTTTCAAGTCCGGCTCGCGGTAAACACTATTTCTACAGACTGTATATTTATATATTTATTTGAAGACTATAAATAGATTTTTTGTAGCAGAATTATTTCCAATTTATATGATAGCTTTATGATCTATAGAAATTGAGCTTCACACAAAATTCAATTGAGTTGCGATAGGAATATTTATATCTTCAAATCAAAGAAACACTATTTTCAGACCGTTTCTCACGTTTCAAATGTAGGTAGTACATTCGAGCTTGGTGACGCTCGGTCTGATATAGGTTCAGATTTCTGTCAATTTATATTGATTGTTCTCTCGTTTTCACTATATGTTTTCTGTAATTCTTCAGTAACTAAATTCTAGAGCGGTTGTAGTCTACTTTGCCTTCCGATCAATGGGACAGTCAATGAACACTGCGCTTGCAACTGCTGAGTTTACAAATATATCGCCCCTTCACAAGTCACAATTCAGAACTCATAAGTAAATGAGAAAGCAGAAGATAATACCGTTTGATCCTTTTACAATCACATGACTTTGTACTATTATTATAACATCATTGTGCTAGGTGAACCGTTCATATCCGATGACAAGAATAGTTTATAAGAATCCAAAAATGTGAATTATGATCCGATAGTACGACAAGGTATAAAGTTCTAGGGGCCATCCTGAGTGCTATTTATTTCCATTGAAGCCAGCGATCAAGTCTTTTGTCTCTAATATTTTGATGTAATGAATATCAGAAGTATATAGATAATTTTTCATTGTTACCAGCAGACCAAGATTCATGACTGAATTTATAAACACTATTTACCACATTATAATTTCTGATTTGATATAGAATCGTCGCCGTAGTTTCTTCGTGTTGAAACTAATCTTTGGCCAAATTTCGTTTCAATTCTACATTCATATAAGGCTGATCTTCAAATATTCCCTGCATCACAGTTACAGAGTGATTGATTCTACCTAGATTTCGAATCCACAGAGTTCAGAAGTATAGTGCATATTTGTTATACAGAAAAGCTACTTTTAGCCAGTACCGCATTATAACTGCCAATATGGTGATTTTCTTGTCCATATTTACACATGGCTTATCAAAACGTATAGCAATGAAACAGACAAGCCCAGGTTTGTAGCTGGCATGACGTTCTAAGCGCCATCAGATGACCATTTCCCCTTTTCAAATTGAAAATGTATAATTTTTTCTTTTGTATAAATTATACAATTCTGCATACAATTCATCATGAACAAGACTTGGTACGAATCGAGATGATACAAAAAGTAATGAAATCCCCCCCAAAAGCACCTCTGGTGCAAAAACCTTTCGCCAAGTACATTATACAAAAATGTCTTTATACAAAAAAGTATTGAAATCAGATCTCATTGCCAAGTAGGTGATATGAATATACAAAAATGTCGTCTTCATACAAAAAAGTATTGAAATCAGATCTTATTGCCAAGTGGGTGATATGAGTTCGAGAGAATGACATTTACTTTATCTTGAATTATTAATAATTAGGCCTCAAAAATTGTTTTTATAGCATTGTCATTCTGCTACATGGAACCATGATGGATACGGTCAGAAGCAATGGAAGCTTCCATTGATTTTTTGAAAAGAAAAAAATTTGGAGGTAGTGGTACTTGGCGGGCATTTTTGTAAAAATTACAAAAAAATATAAATGCCCGCCAAGTACCACTACCTCCAAATTTTTTTCTTTTCAAAAAATCAATGGAAGCTTCCATTGCTTCTGACCGTATCCATCATGGTTCCATGTAGCAGAATGACAATGCTATAAAAACAATTTTTGAGGCCTAATTATTAATAATTCAAGATAAAGTAAATGTCATTCTCTCGAACTCATATCACCCACTTGGCAATAAGATCTGATTTCAATACTTTTTTGTATGAAGACGACATTTTTGTATATTCATATCACCTACTTGGCAATGAGATCTGATTTCAATACTTTTTTGTATAAAGACATTTTTGTATAATGTACTTGGCGAAAGGTTTTTGCACCAGAGTACCTATATACAAAAGAAGTTTCGATTAACGATGCATGCGATTTATAGTTTGTACCCTACGTACAAACAATTTTTCTTCCGTGCAATAAATTTATTTAAGGCAAATTTAAGCTTCGTAAAATTAGAAATGATTTTTTAATTATGTCTGAAAATTCAAGTAATCAGTTGTGAAGAAACTGATAGTGAGTGAATATAGAATATATTTATGAACAGCGTATATATAGCCAACGATTTGAAAAAAAAAATTATTTACCTCGGTGAGTTAAATGTAAAAAAAAAAAAAAATTCACGATCGTCTTTTTTTTTTTTTTACCATTTTTACTATTTTTACACAAATTCGCAGGCGTAGTTATATATGTATATACATATACATATACATATATAAAGCTCCTGAAATGATGAATTAACGTGTATAATTTTCACTGTCGAAATACGCGTATAAACTCAAGCGTAAAAGAGGTACATACTAGAAGTTTGTCGGTATATACACGTATATGTATGTATCTATACTACCCGCTGTCCTAAATACCCTGAAATGAAAACGTATTTATGCGGTGGGTTTTATGATTTAATTAATACTCTACACTGCTACGAGAAAGAGAGAGAGGATCATACGTGTGGGCGAAAATTCTCTTTCGTTTTACAGTTCCACATTACAATTCTACGTGGTTTAGTCATATACATATGTACCTACATAATACATATTATATGCACTGCACATATATGTACATATATGTATAAGCATTAATATTTTCCCCTCCGGGGTATTTCGTCCTTGCGAAAATCTAAACCCTCTCTCCTATTGTTAACGAAAAACCTTCCCTCGTTTTTCATTCAACCTAAAGTTTTCGCTTGATGAAATATTTCGGCTAATTCTAACAATTACTCTCTCTCTCTCTCTCTCTCTCTCTCTCTCTCTCTCTCTCTCTCTCTCTCTCTCTCTCTCTGCGTTTCATATTTACAGTAAAAATTTACTTTGTGCTTTTTTGTTTGTTAATTTTTTTTTTAATTAAATTTTTTGTTTTATTTTTAATTCTCTTTCTTTATTTTATTGTTTCGTTTTTCACCAAGAGAAGAAGAACGGGAAGTAGAAAAAAAAAAAAAAACAATTGAAAAAGAAAATTAGCTACCAATATCTTTTGTGAAAACACAGGTTAAAAAAAAAAAAAAAAAATTAAAACAATATGGCGATGAATCAAAACGGTCCAATTAATTTCTCTTCGATGCTATAAAAAACTATATATACATATATTGTGTAGTTATGGGAATGTTTTCTTTACCCGGTATGTACATAAAATCGTCGGTCTCATTAGTTTTAGCGTTAAATTATTTCATTTATTTTATACCCCATCCAATTACATATCAGGCGATATTTAATCTAATATTAAAGGCAATTATTTCATCTAATTTGTAATCGCTTTGTATCTTGGGTTAAGTCTCTTTTATTATAATTAAGTTCAAATTTACAAGATTAATAGGATATTATGAAACGATTTTAATCGTACGAATAGCAAAAAAACAAAAAAAAAAAATAAAATAATTAATAATGATACAAAATTTCGAACATGGTACAACGTTTCGAATTTTTTTCATTACAGATTTTTTTCGATTATCGAATGATTTTATTGTCAGTACATATTGAAGAAAAAAGGTTTCAATATTACAATTTTTTTTATTTTGTTTTTTATCATTAAATCTCCGTTTCTACTTTTCTCATTTAAACGTACGACCAGGAAACAAACAAAATGACGTAAAGAAATGAAGAAAAAAAAGGCGTGCATAATGACAACAGGGCGAGGAAAGGACACTAAAATATTGGCTAGACAAGCGGGCGCCTCACGTCTCTTTTTCAACGGTAGGTATGTGCGCGCAGATCCGGCGTCGCTATCGCCTCGCGTCGTTTCATCTCCCCTGGTGGGTGCGGGCGGGGGCGTTTTCTCGGACGTTTCGCGTTCACGGTGCAACGAGAAACCCGAACGAGCCATTAACCATTCGTACATACAGACATACGAATTATATATACATATATGTATGTATGAACAGAATAGTTGTATATAAATGTAACTACCGGCTTTTAAACTTCTCCTTTTCCATCTCTTTCTCTCTCTCTCGGTCTGTCTCTCTCGTTTTTTCTCTTTCGGACAAACTTTGCCGCGAATTTCTTCCTGTATGAAGTTGCCTTATATTTTTACGACTGTACCTACGCTTCTTCTAGGATCGTTGACTTTAGATTCTTCTCTTTTCATAAACTCTCGACGTTAGCTCTCCTCCAGCGCACGCTTCTGTCCAAGAGGTTGAAGAAAAAAATAATAAATAAATAAATAAATAAATTTATTTATTTTTTTACTTATATTTTCACATTTACATACGTATAGTATGTATGTGGTTCATATTATGTAGGATATACAATAATATATAATGAAAATTATCGATTTATATTCCAGAGAATACCACCGAATTTTATATTATATATAACTAAATTCTAAACCGTTGATCAGAATAATTTCAGACTCTGTATAGGTAATATATACATCGTGAAACTTTTACCAAACTCGCTACCAATGGTGAAACTGCACCGGTATTATTATGACAGCTGTGTTAAACACGTTATATTTGCAGAGCTACTGCAACGGTTATACCAAATCCATAATTCAAATATCAATTTCACGGAAATTTTAGTCGCCTTTTTGTTTTTTCGGTTAATAAAAAAAAAAAAACTTCTTCAAATTTCCTTTTTACTGATCAATTATTTTGTTTTTTTTTCTTTGAAATTTTGAAAGGCATGTGCCCTACCAATTGGAAAGAATACAAGAAATTTGTAACATATTACGGAAAAAAAAATCAATTCTTGACAGTATATTTTGATCGGGCCGAGGGGCTGGCAACTCTGGGAATCACTGAGCCACCTAAGCCTGAAATCGAAAAGAAATCACAAGAAATCATTGAAATTCAAACGATTCTTCTTTTCGTTTCGATTTCTTGGGAATCGGTGGAAATCACATGATTCCCGAAATCACGGAAATCAGTAAAACAAATTGCAAGATTACGAAAAGTAACTTTAGTCTATACAATGACGTATTTTTTATTCCAACTGTGTTTGAACGTGGAAATCGTTTTTTCCAAGGTTTTGGAATTCAATAGAAATCATTAGAAGTCACGTGGAATCCTAAGAAATCATCAATAATTACGTATCAGTGGAAATCGCGAAAACCGTAGACGAAATCAACAGAAATCGATTCCTTTTGCATTCACTGAGCCACTCAAATAGGAAGTTGCTCATAGCCCCTCGGATGGGGCAGTAACTGAGAATAGCGAGAAAAACTTGATGCTCTCAATTCCGTGCAAGTTACTATACACATATATTATGACAGCTATATTTGTAATTCCGTGTAATTTTTCAAAAGCTTCTCCAAAGTTTTTGTATATACTTAAAAAAAATAAAAAAATACAAAATCTCGCTTAAAATGCGCATAGTTTAATGTTGTGCCTTCGTAGTTGCGTGCTATATGCAAATATCACCACCAAAGTGGCGTTTCCATGCAGTTATGAGAGAGCTGCGTTCTGCATATTGTCGTAAACACTGATTTTCGAATGATTAATTTATTCCACAGTAATCGACGAAGAACAATTTTTTTTTCTTCTTCTTTGAATCAGATTTTTTTCCTAACAACAGTTTATTGCCGAATCGATCTATAGGCTCGTGACATACGTAGGTATAATTGAGAACTAAATAACTATCTCTATTCACTTGAGCTTGGGAGGATTTGCCAACCTAGTTGACGACGATACGGTACCGAACCCGCTCAGTCAACGACCCCTGTCTAATTAGAATTTCAGTCTCTATTTAACTTCGGACGCCTTCAAACAAATTTCGTCCTCCAGCATCCACCCACTCGCGATCTATAAACGATTCAAAGCACTTCGACTCCATCAATACATGTAACAAACTTGTCCTATATGTATAGTTAGCTTACAGCTCTGACGTATGTGTGTGTATGCTGTACTATTCGATCTATGTTTAACTAGCCACTGCAGGTATGTACTGCAAATGTTTATCTTAGTTATTTGACTTCTGGGGTCATTGAATTTGACCCGTTCGCTGCAAACATATGCACGAGATTTACCTAAGTGTTGCATCCTGTAAAAAAGGCAAAGAATTTTGCGTTTCGAATCCGTTATATGTACATTTAAACGGAATCTGACTTAAAATTTATATCAATTTTTTTCTATTATCGCGGATATTTATTTCAAAAATTAATTGTCTTTTATATATGAGAGATACGTATCTCCTCGCGTCTAACGATTACCGTTTGCTATGCAGATTTCTTCGACTAGGTATATATACTATATATATGTACTACTTGTACACAGAAGTGGTTCTCTTGTCTACCCAAATACGTCTAGCTAATGAAATTTCCCTTGGAAATCGAGGCCGATGAGGAAGAGAAGGCGGCGCGGCGTACTCTACTAGCTGGTTTATAGTGCCTATGTCTTTACACATCTCTCTTTACCTCGTTTATCGATCTACTTAACCGTCGTTCATTCTATATAGTCTTACCCCCGTTTACTACGGTAGCAAAAATTGAGATATAAATTCACAAAATCGAATTTTTAGCAACAAAATTATAAGGTACATGTGATAATTTTCGTCTTATACGACCGGATCAACTATATGTTTCATACCACGGATTTTTCACCAGGATTTTTATTATTCTCCATCTTCTTCTTCTGCTTCTTCTTCGTCTTTTATATTTATGTACGGGGGGCATCTTTTAGATCCAAACTATTCATCCTAAGGCATACTGCCAAAGTGCAGCTTGTGTGATCATAAAGATACACGTATGTACATATACCTGTACACGGTCATGCTGTACGTACGTCTCTCTCTAGGTGATAACATCTGTTGGCAAGATAAACCTCGTAAATAATCTCTAAACACGGTAAGTTTCCTTTTTTTTTCTTTTTTTTCTTTGATTTTTTAAAGTCTCGCCAACAGGACGATCATTTGGTTCAGATAACGGCTTCTTTCTCCAACGCAATTTCGCATCTCTCTATCCCTCGTACCACGTGACGATGATAATAGAATTCGCAGCGATCGTAAACCATCTACGAAAAATTTTTTAACGATAGAGGATTTTTATTTTCTCCTTCGAATGAGTCGAACTATACGTAGGTATGGCTCGAAATGATTTTACAGTGAATTTTGTAGATCAGAGTCTCTGAAAATTTACCGAATTCAAGGGTTGAAATTCATAATTCTCAACAACGGCCCTCGAGCCGTTTTAATCTTCTCTCCGAGCTTATTCAAGCATTAAATGTTAGTTCCTTTCCGTAACCGAAAATTTCCCATTGATCAAGAGGCGGTAAATCTTATATATACCCCGCAATATATATCCTGCACGTGTGTATAGCACCGATCGTGTGATGCAGCTATATGGGTTGTATAAATACCTATTTTGCATTTCAAAAGAATGTCGAAGGATTTCAACCCACGATATAGGCGCCGGGGTATTAATATTCTACATTTTCTGGGCGATATTGGGTCCTCGTACAAATGATTTCGTGAGTTACATGCACCGATCGCGGTCTCTGAATATGAATATAATCCACAAGAGATATCTACATATATCGATCATCTGTATAGATACCAATTATCATGCAAATCGTAAGACATACGCATTCTCAGATCTATATCGTAAAAGTTTTTTTTTAAGGCAGTTTTCTTCTTTTTTTTTTTAGGATATTTATATATTACAGTACAAAAATCTTCGGTCATCAAAATTGTATCAAAAATTGAACGAAATCGTCTAACTATAAAATGACAAAGGATTTTTTTCTTATACCTACCACTCGCATATTTCTGAATAACGCGGTTTGTTCAGGAATAAAAGATCCACATTGTTTTTTTAATTTTATCACAAAACCGAAATCCCTTTGTATTAAGTAAAACAGACGAGAGGTGGGATTAGCTCTTAGAAGAACAAAAAAAAAAAAAAATGAGAAAAAAGAAAAGAAGAAAAAAAATGAAAAGAAAAGCATTTTCAGCGATTATACATATACACGAATTTTTCTCTGTATATTTTCACTTTGAATGTTTCTAATTTTGTCAAGAATTTTAATCGATGAGTGGTGTTAAATATATATAATAATCAGCTTTCTCCACCAAAGTTAACGAGAATAAATTTTATCCATATAATTGCGTACCGGAATCAGATTAGATGTTTAATGAAATGAGAAGAAGAAGAAAGAAAAAAAAAACTAAAATAATAAGAAAAATTTTCTTCACGGTTGATATAAGATTCAAAATATCGAAGAATTTTGTTAAAACTCTCGTTTATACTTTAAATGACAGGCAAAAATTGTCGCCGACCCTCTTTTACGCTTGTAGATTTCGCTATACGTTATCAAAGAGCGGAGGGGGCGACAAAGGGACTCAAACTTTACCAATTTTTCAAAGTTCTTTTTTTCTTTTTCCTTTTTTCTGTTTTTTTTTTATTGTTCGTTCTATTACTGTGGCGAGAGAGGAATTCAATATTTCTGGATGACGAAGCGAAACACCCGAATCATACAATATTCTGTGACAATGACCGATATGATTTTTGACTGAGTTACACGCTATACAGGCGGATAGAAATATATACATATACACGTATGCACAATTTATTTGTGAAATATTTGTATATTTTTGGTATGATATTGTGTTATTCACAGTTCGGCAGACTTGGCAATAAAAATCATTTTTCGATTCACGGGTTCATACGGTTCACAATATTCCTCGACATTTTCAATCCCGCAATAAATCTCTCTATACACGCTCTGCCCCACCATGTATCTACATACATATATACATATACCTATATACTATTATACAGGTGTACTACTACGTGTACAGGATAAACGTTACTACAATTTCAATGATCGTTCCACCTTGTCGCGTACATACCATCGAACAACTATTAATTAAACGAGCAACGATCCTTTCGATTATCATCCTGTTTCAGGACTTTTATTTATTGGCTACAAAACGAAGGAAAAAAAAATACTAGAAACATTAAACCTCTCAGAAGACTCGATTCTGAATAATTGAAACGATATTCGGGTTGATATTAAAAAATTAAAAGTCGACTTTTCGATTTGGATTGGCGAGGATCGAACGTTTAAATCGATCTTAATCGGGAAATTTTTCCATCGAATGTACAGAATCCTGTAAATTTCGATTTTAATATTTCAACGCGTTTCTGAGAACTTCCGGAGCTTTGTAAAAGTCTGTTTTTTTTTTTTTGATATAAGAGATCCGAAGAGGTAAAGAGTCTGGGAATTAGTAAAATACCATTTTCTCATCCTCCAAGATGATGAAAAAAACGAGCAATTTCTTTGATTCGTTTTGATAAAAGAAATCTGTGAAAATTTAGGCCCAATTAAAGACGTGACATTAGTCTCCGTGCCAAAGTAAATTGAGGGTTGTATTTCTTGGCACAAGTTTTCGATTGGAGTTCCGATAATATCGATGACCACGGATATATGTATATATATACCGAATTTCCCAAATATTGAATTTCCGGATATCCCATTAATATCAATGTTTACTTAGGATGGGGTTGAAGCTCTACACGCCACTCGTGCTTCTCTCACTGCTTGCTCGCCGCCGTTGTACAGTTAAGGCTACGATAGGAAAAAAAAAAAGAAAAATTCGTCGAATAATTATTCCCCAGAATTGTTCTGATATGTACAAAACAAAAAAAAAAAAAAAAAAAACGGAGAGATAGGGAGAGATAGGGAGAACGGAGAATATATAGAAAGTACAGAGAGAAGAAGAAATCGCTTTGAAAGTGAAAGAAGCGCCTCGAAAGTGCTCGAAATGAATTTCATAAAATATGAAAAATCTCATGAAATTTTAGACGGAAAAGCTGTATTCAAATGAGACTTTTTGAGCGATCGTTCTCGCGAGAATTACCCTACACACCGACGGTTTAGATTTGTTTCTCAAAAGAGAGAGAGAGAGAGAGATGATAAGAAAGAAAAAAGGGAAGAAAGAACACGAAAGAAAATCAGAAAGAAAGAAATAAAAAAAAATTAAAGAAGATATCACTCAAATTGATCGATTCTGCTCAAGTGTCACTTCAAAAATTTTCTTTATTCATCAATAATATATATAGTGCATTAACCGCAATATATTTTTTCTTTATACCAATAAATCGTATTTTTTTTTATCAAATGTCAATAATTTTCGCATTTTATTCAACACTTTCTTATAATTGCATAAATTAATTATCCAACCGACATATTGTATTGTTTCGTTTATTCATTCGTTCACGGATTTATTCCCTCCCTTATATATCCTTCGCGGTGTTAAGATCCACCTCACGATCACCGTTTTCGATTTTTTTTTTATTTTGTTTTTTATTCTCTCTCTCTCTCTTTTTGTATGTAAGTACATATCCTCTCGTGGGCTGGGTAGGTACCTACTTTTTGTCGTAGACGCCTGGAGTGGGCGGGCGTTCGCGATGCTGAGGTAAAGTGTTTGCCACCCCTAGCAGGTAAATCGAATTCCTCTTTCTTGAACCACGAACAGCTCTTAGATTCGAGTAGATTTTCGTTACGTGTATATAACCAAAGGAATACATACACGGATTTGAAAATCTGCGATCCTCTTTTACACAGCCGCGATTGCGATTTATGTTTATACAAAATTTGCTCATTGGTTAATTTTTTTTTCTTCATTTTTTTTTTTTTTTTTTGAAATTATGTTATATCGTATTTCGGTAGCTGTATGAACGGAAAAAATAATAAAAATACTTATAAATGAAATAAAAACGCGGAAACACAAAGAGAAAAAAAAAAAAAAAAACGCGGAATGATATCTAAGGATAAGCGAAATTTAAATTGAGAATCTTCTAATTTCACGCACTATAGAATGGCACGCATGAAATACGGCACTTTGTTTGGTAGAAACTGAGTTTGTAAACTTCATTCTTTGCTCCGATGCGCGAGCAAAAAGGAGGCCAACAAGCCCAAGCCCAAGCACAAGCACAAGCACAAGCATGCAATCTCAGTATACATCTTCCTGAGAAGCGAGAATCCCTTGGAAGTCGCGGAAACTTTTTATTTTCTTGTTTGTTTTTTTTTTCTTTTTCGTTTTTTTACGTTCCACCAGCAGGAAGAGGATCAAATTCTGGCATCAGCCTCCTGCCTATCTTTTCCAATAAAGTATTCCTTCATTTTCTTCAGGATCATTCAATTACTTTAGAAGAGAAAAAAAAAAAAAGTTAATAACCAGCATTCTAAATCAAAATTCTAGTCGCTGTTTACACCGACGTGGAAGTGAAAAGATACAAAACCATCAGGATTTTATTTTCAAGGAATTTTTCATCAGCTCAAAAATCAATTTATTCAGTTGAAATATACCGTAATCAAATATTTGAAAAAAATTAGTCTTTGACTAAGAAAAAAAAAATTAAAAAAACTGATTTTTTGTTCCGCAGAGAACCAAACGTCCGAATTTGAACGAGACACGGCAATTTTTTCATGCACATCATCTGAGTGCGAAATATCGGGCAAAGTTCAGATTTTTTAATTTCCCAGTTACTCAGATCATTCTCGGTGGAATTTTTTTCTTTTGATAGATTTTTCATCATTTTTGAAATCTGTTTTTCCGGATACCGTTATATACAGTTCGAAAGAGGTAAAGATTCGTTAAAATTAGTATTTTTTTTTTTTTTTTTTTACCGGAACCAATACTTATCTTATCTCAAAGTCGATAAAATGTTGCAAACAAACAAATAAATAATTAAATATACTGATTTATCAAAAAAAGGAAAAATGAATTCCTCAATAAGATTTGATTAAAACTCAAAAAGAAGGTTAGAGTTCAAGAGTTTCCGAATTCCTTAAAGACATTGGATTTATTAAGAGTCTTTTTCAGTTGTCAAATTCAGAGCTCCCTTGTGGAGAGTTTGGGGGGGGGGGGGGGGGGGGGGTGGTTAGGGGTAGAGTACAGGGTTAGAGTTACTTTGGTAAATGAGAAAAGTTGAATTGTGTTCAATTCTTGACTTTTTCTGTATTATACCGGAATGAATTTCACTTGTTAGTTAAACCCTGATCCAAGTTTCTAATTTAATAAACAATTGATTAAATTAAATTTTTTATTTTTTTTTTATCGTTTTGTTTCAGGTAAGTGTTGCGTAGCAGCAGCAATAGCAGCAGCAGAACTTTACATAATCGCTTCTCTCTTCTCTCATTTATATATACGAAACAAGGTAAAATCGTTACATTCAATCAATCAAAAATACGTAATCAATGTTTTCATTAATTTCTATATACATATATACATTGTATACCTAATATTGTATATATCGATCAAATTACCAAACATATATTTCATTTCATTTCCCTTCGTTTCATTTCGTTTCATTTCATTTTATTTTATTTTATTTCATTCTCACGTTACCCCCGGCGCTGTTCGCCGTACTATACATACCTATTACGTATTACGCTACTTCATATGCGTATATAGCAAAAAAAAAAAAAAAAAAAAGAATGACGTAACGTATGGAGCCCCGTTTATGCACAGCGAGATAAAATGAATCGGTTCTTCTACAGAGAGCTTTTTCAATGCTTCGCAGCTATTAAACGTTATCTACACACGTATAGGTACTTACTGATTATGCGGGTTAAATTATAAGTCAGCTGCAATGCTTCTCACGTATGATATAATATCAGTATGTGCTTAACGTATGTATATATTATAGGTATATATGTACATAGGTATATGCGTTTCAAGTGTGTTCAAAAATATATCACGTCCTTTCATAGAAAATAATATTTATACCAACTGTAACGAGAAGATACCTTCAAAAATTAGAACAAAAAAAAAAAAATTACACTATACCTACTGCACTCAGTCGTCATTATTCAATTTTTTCATTCTCTAGAAGCAAACGAAATGTTTCGAAGGTTTGATCGATTTATAGTGATAACGAGTGATCAATTGGAATTAATACTCCGCCTTTCTTTTCGTTTTCTTTTATCAAGTTTACAATCAGGGGAAATAGAAGAAGAAGATCAAAAAATAGATTTTTTTGGCAACGAAATAGCCACGAAGTTTCATTTTTCTGTATATATTTATGATAAATTTATATAAAAATGAAAAAAAATTTGAAAAATAGGGAAGTCATTTTGAAAGCGAGGGAAATTTTTTTTATTTTCAAACCAAAAGCACCGGATTTAAAACCTGAACTTCGACTTTTATAATCGACTGAATCCTACCGACCCCTGCTCGCTATATAGTTTAATTGATTCACACGGTTCATTAATTATTCTTGGTGCCTGATGTTTGGTAATTACTTACGCTGATTTATCTCACTGATTGACTGCAGCAGCGGCAGCGCAGACTGGTGATCGTAGTCCGTTTGGTAAATATCGATGGTACATACGTGCAGGATCCTCTATGTTGCATGTCAACCGGAAATGATTTTTCTCTCCCTCTTTGTCTCTGTTTATTTTATTTCATTTTTTCCAAACTGTTGATACAAGCACACAGATTCGTATAGAACGAAGTCACATGAAAAAAATAAAAAACTAAAACTAAAAAAAAGGCTCATAAAATTAAAACGAGACATTGAATCAATATCGTGTTGAAAATTTTTAGGTTTTTTTGTTTTTTGTTTTTCACGTTATCTGTGGTCGGTTTTTTTTTTTTTTTCTTTCTTTCGGGAAAACCGAATTTTCAGAAATTTCACACGACATGTACATTTTAAGGAAAATTATGTTCAATCTTTTCTGCAGCCGCGGATACTTTTTGCTCGTTTCTATACGCTCAACTGTATAAATTGCACGTTATAATCCTTGGCAAGATTTTAATTGACAACCAATCCCCTTATAAATTTATCCCGCGGAAAGTTGTAGGTATCTGACAAGAAATTGCTCCGGTTATAATACGTAGTACTTCTTCCGGATCATTTATTCATCTGTTTCAACTGTATCTCTTCCTCTTTTTTCTTTCTTTTTCTCTATCGATTATGCCGTTAGTTTATTCTTAGAAAATCTGTACAAGATATCGTCGGATTGTATTCTTCATCAATTATCAATTATACCTCGAATAAATTACACGGAATGAAAAATTATTATCAGGCTTGAAAATTTCAACAACTGTATATTTGTGACAATATAATAATGTCGTCGTTTCAGGGCAATATCTTCTTTTTTTTTTTTTTTTTTTTCCCCCTCCCATATGAAAAATCCTTTAGAATGATATGACCGAGAATTAGATCCTTTCGCGAGGATTTCTTTCTGGTTTTATCCTAAAGTATTTTTAGGCGGGAATGAAAGAAGAATAAAAATTTTGTTAGTTTTTATTTGTATTTTTCTTCTTTTTCTCATTTTTGAGGGAAAATACTAATTTTTTTTCTTCAAATTATTCCAACGATTTAACGTGCGATGATACAAATGGTTGAATTTTGTCCATAAACGTATAAATCTTTACGCAATAAACGAAAAAAAAAAAGGGAAAATAAAAAAAAAAAACTTTATTCCATTATTGTCAGTTGGAATTTGAAAATTGACAGAGAATTAATGTCGTCGCAATATCATATGATATCCCCTGCGCTATTGGAAAAACCATTAAGAATATTGATGACCAGATGGCACGTTCTCTCGTAAACGTGTGCGTACCTATACTTTTTGTACACAACGGTTCCTAATAATTGCTCGTAACTTTTTAGTAACAAAAAAAAAAAATAAATATAGAAAAAAATGAAAATATAAAAAAACGGGAAAAGAATAAAGAACAAAAATCGCTGTACCTAATAGTGACGATTTTCTATCAAAATTAATTGCAATTCCAAAATCAACTTATCTCCACAAGTTCAAAGAAAGAAAGCAATATTTAATTTAATTTTTTATCTTTTTTTATACATCTTATAAAAGATGGATATATATGTACATAGCGATTGATTAAATAATAATTTTTAGTTGAAATTTTCTCGGATTTTCATCGTAGACTTTTCATTTTTTCATTTTTTAATTTAATTTTCATTCTGATTTCAACACATACCTTACCTATAGGTACATACATATAGGTATACGTGAGTCTGCATAACAGGCCGAAACTTCTCTCCGGTCCAATCTGATTGACGTGTTTCAAATATTTGCACTGTCGAGGTACGTGATGTAGAAAATTTCAACTCGTATAACTACGTGTTTTAGTTATTTTTTTTATTTTATTATATACATATACATATAGGTATGTGAAAAAAAAATAATCTTGACAGAGAAATCAATACGTGAGTGTGTAAGAGGGGGAGGAGTTAAACCGTATACATAGTGCATTTGAAACGTCAAACGATACGTCAAAAAAGTATAAAACGAGGATTTATAGAAAAGTTGATTTATTAAAAATCTAAAATGTAGTTTCATATATCGATCGAGCTGTAAAAGTTCTTTTTTTTTCTTTTGGCCTTATTTTTATGAAAAATCTTTCTTATTCAGACTACAATTCATCGGCAAACGTATGTATGTACGTAAGTATATGTGTAATATAGGAAACCGGGAGATTCATAACTTGGTAAATAACGGCTATCCCCCGCATCTATTATGCATTAGATTTTTTAAATTTCAAGGGGTAACGGATCGCCCTCTTCTTCTTCTTCTTGTTCTTCTTTTTCTTTTTCTTTATTCTACCATACCTGTAACGTAAAGACGTGGTTTGGAGAAAAGTAAGTACAGCTTAACTCGAATTTTTCACTACTTCATAGTAGAGCGAATTGTAGAATTATTTTCTACCTTCTCTTCCCTAAATAAGATACAAAATTAATGTAATATACATTTTTGGAATCTCCCCCTGGACCATTTTTTCGAAACTTTTGACACAAAATCGCCTCTTCAGGATCTGAATTAAGCATCAAGAAAATTTCAGTCACGTTCAGATTTTTATCCATAATGATTGAAATAGAAAATAAAAAAATGTTATTCGTTATAATTTTTCTATTTTTTTCTTCCTTTTTTCTTCATTTTTCCTATTTTTTTCTTCATTTACCACGTCATTTTGTATATATAGATTCGTTGTACATTTTTATGCACAAAAAACAACGAAAAAAGAAAAAAAAATCTAAAAAGCTGAGATATATTGTAACGAGGTTAGCTTAATGAACCACAACGAAATCAATGTGTTTACGTTCGATCGAGCGTTGCCTGTTTCACGTTTGCAAATTTTTAGCTCGTTTACTCGACGTCAGCAAATTTTTAACCCTTGATTTGTAAATAAAGTAAATAGACCGAATAAAAAGCGTATAAAAGTAAAAAAAAAAAAAGAAAGAAAGAAAAAAAAAGGAAATTTCTGTGGTTTCACAATTTATCAGTAAAAGCTTCGTGGTATTTGTTTTTTTTTTTTTCCTCTAATTCGGTTAATCACCTCCTCTATAAACTTTTTTTTCCATCTGCAAACTGTATATGATGCTATAATGATGTCTAATAAGCATTACATACATATAGGGCATTCCATACCAACTCGACCTGACCGTGACCCCTGACCTCTCAGATCTGGTTCGCGATTTTTCGTACCATTTTTCTGACTCCAAATAGCAACAAGAATTTTTTTCAGATTTTTGCAAAATAAATTTCAGCGCGTCGTGAATTCTTTAGGTTTTTTTTTTCAACACCTCGATCCCCGTGATCGAAAAATCTGAAAAAATTCTCAAAAATTGTGTGTCCGAAATGAAAATTTTTGACCCAATATTCAAAATGTCTACGCTTTCGCTTCAACCTGTTTTCTAGCTTTTTTAACGAAAAAAAAGTGGAAAAAATTAGAAGCACATGTCAATATATACTCCGGAATAATCTGAGAAAAATTCTCAAAATCCGGTAGTATGCATGAAAAAATTCAAGCAACAGTCCACTGTAAATTGACCTCTTCTTTTTCATTAAACGAAAAAAATTCTTGTTTTTAGTTTCGACTCTTCGTTTGTTGATTTGAATTCGTTTATTTTGATTCGAAATTTTCAAATATTCTTCTCGTATAGTTCATTGATTCTTTTATATGCAGTATAGAATAGAACTTTTGTTGAAAAAGCTATGGGACGACTGGTGTCGTCGTCGTAGTCGTAGTCGTCGTCGTCGTCGTGAGCTTAAGAATTCAATTTCCAGTACTTTTGACGAGCTGGAACTAAAACTATTCAAGTTTAGTCTCGGGATTTTTATACTTCTTCGAAGGTATATAGGTAAGTAGTTTCGCGCTGCATTGCGGATCGTGGTTACGACATCTTCTTGGCTTCGCCAAAACTTTTCAGTAGATATTTTTCATACACACAAATTTCTAACTCTGTGAGCGCGGAGAGGAGTTGTATAGCTGAATGCCACAATAACCGTGACGGTATTTTTCACCAAAGTTGCAAACATTATATTACGAAATTGAGAACTGTGCAGGGAGGCGGGGTATAGAATTATACTCGAATAAGAAAATTTTCCTACCGTATATATAATATCACACGGAAACAAGTTTGAAAATTCGTTTTCGGGGGAAAAAAAACAATAATATGTATGACCTCCAAGATTTCTGCATCTGCAGAAATGAACTTTGGCTACCCGTAGCTCCGAAACGATCGGTCCTAGAGAAAACTTTGGTACACGTTTTTTGTCGCCGCAGCCATTATCTAGATACGCATTTTTCAATTTTTTTTTTATCGATACATCTAGACTTGTTTTTCAATGAAATGCGGCTTTGGCCATCCGTAGCTCCGAAATGGTCCGTCCAAGACGAAACTTTGTTTGAGATTTTTTGTTGCTCTATCGATTATCTAGATACGCATTTTTTTCGTTTATTTTTTATCGATGCATCTGGACTTATTTTTCAATGAAATGCGGCTTTGGCCATCCGCAGCTCCGAAACGGTCCCTCCAAGACGAAACTTTGTTTGACATTTTTTGTTGCTCTATCAATTATCTAGATACGCATTTTTTTGTTTATTTTGTATCGATGTATCTAGATCTATTTTTCAATGAAATGCAGCCTTGGCCATCCGCAGTTCCGAAAGGGTCCCTCCAAGACGAAACTTTGTTTGACATTTTTTGTTGCTCTATCGATTATCTAGATACGCATTTTTTTGTTTATTTTTTATCGATGCATCTGGACCTGTTCTTTACTCTTGAAATGGCCGGACCTAGAATCGAATTTGTTCCACATCTTTTGATAATATCAATTATCTAGATACGTATTGACGGAAAACATCCACTGTGACGAAAGGATAGCCGGTAGTTGACTCCAATCTCTTTTAGAAAGAAAATATCAAATTTGAATTTTTAAAACACGTATCCTTATAGGAAATTTGTTTGTGCACCTTTTTCCGTTTGACCAAAGTTCTAGCTTTCATCGTTTCCAAAATAATGGGAAAAAATACGATTTTTTGCAAACGAAAAATATTTCTTTCTTTCTACTTCAACTCGTTCTAAATCCTCAGATATCCCGAATTTACCTCAAATTTGGATCAATCGTGTGTCAAACTATTCTGAAGCTGGTAAAGCAACTGAATTTTTTTGTTTCGTAATCAACAAAATTATTCAATTTTTTCTGGGTAATTACACAAATCGCGTTTAACAGGTCCAGATGCACTGATAAAAAATAAACAAAAAAATGCGTATCTAGATGATCGATAGAGCAACGAAAAATGTCAAACAAAGTTTCGTCTTGGACGGACGACTTCGGAGCTACGGATGGCCAAAGCCGCATTTCATTGAAAAACAAAGCTAGATGTATCGATTAAAAAAAATTGAAAAATGCGTATCTAGATAATGGCTGCGGCGACAAAAAACGTGCACCAAAGTTTCCTCTAGGACCGATCGTTTCAGAGCTACGGGTAGCCAAAGTTCATTTCTGCAGATGCAGAAATCTTGGAGGTCATTAATATGTAGAGAAAAGGTCAGTTTTCGATTCTTCTCGCGTGATCACGTAACAAACTATTTTTTTTTTTTTTAACTTTTCCAGCACAAAAAGTAAAAATAGCTTCAGATTAAAAATTTTCATATCTAAAAAATTAAATTCATCGAATATCCATAATTGGTCGGCACGAAATTTCAGGGGTAAAAATCCGAATTTTAATATTTTGAACTTTAATGATTCTAAAAATTCGAAAATCGTCTCAATAATGTCGAATCCGTAATTTTTACCGCTCGAGACTTTTTAAATTCGAAAATTCTATCCACTCCCCGATAAATTACATGACTACAGAATATTCCCTTGAAACCTAAAATGATTTCGAATTATGTCTCAAACTGCAAGTAATCAGCTTTAGAAAAAAAAAAAAAAAAAAAAAAAAATGGAGAAAATTTATTTCCAAGTTGTATACCATACTACACACGCCGTTGAACTTAGCCTCGCGTAACAAAGTGAAAATTAGATGAAGATGTAGGTAATCGATGTGTAGTGGTCTATGGAATCGTTAATCGTTATACCTGTACGAACCACTGCAGGCGGTAATTAAACTTTGTACCACCACCACTTTTGGGCCTAAGATTAATTACTAGTCGTTATCATATAACCCAGTAACGTAAGTTTTCACTGAATCAAGATGATATACATGCATACCTGTTAAGTATAAAGTTTAAAGTCATCGCTACAGTCAAGGTAGTATAATAATTAACCGTGTTATATACGAGATATACATACATATGTATATAATTACGTGTGCTCTTGTATTTAATATATTTATATATTTGAAGTAATAAATTTCTTCAAATATATGTGTATGTACATATATAATACCTTACATGTTACATACTATATTACGACACGAGTATTAGATGTCGTAGGACGAACTCGACGATTTATCGGTAGTCGTAAAGTGGGAAGTGGAATTTTATGTCGATAGATTCACACACCACGCTCTTTTTCTCGCTATACATACCTATATACAGTAGGTAGTTGAAAACCTGTAAGTATATATTGTATATCGATATACATATGAGAAAAGAGTGATAAAATTACTGCGAATTTCTACTGAAAGAAAAAAAGAAAGAAAGAAAAAGAAAAAAACAGAATTTTACCTTTACACCGGGTCTATTCGTAGATCAGACCCATTAGACCCCCAATTATATGCAATTCATGGTACAAGTACGCTCTAGGCCATGAATTGCATATAATTGGGGGCCCTATGGGTCTCATCCGTGCGAAAATATACATTATACACTTGCGCTGAAAAATTGAAAATTTATTATATCATTGAGAGTCGAATGAACACGTGGTCGTTCGAGTGGTGATTATTTTTTTAATTAAAGGTCCTTAATTATCTCACTTCTGATGCCATCGTTATCTGATCAAGTCGTATATATAGCGGTATACATGTACATTATAGATACTGAGAGCAGAGTGTGAGAGACACTCGGAATAAGCAAACCTTTCTGTGGTTGGTACATTTTTCATCGATTCAATATAATTTTTTTTCTTTTTTTTTCTTTTTTCTCGACTCAGTTTCAAATTCAGATCATTTGGAAAAGATTTCTTCTATATAATAACGACTCGTTCATTCGAATTTTGGGATAATTTCGTCCGAACTTATGGTTAAAATAATAATAATAACGGGTAAAAGTTATTATATCTATTTGTTCGTTGAATTCGCTATTAGTTATAGTAAAATGGGCCATTTTGTTGAATGATATTCAAACTTTTCTCTATATATACCTACACTCTATAAAACCTTTAATGGAATTGGAATATTTTCTGCGAAAAATTCACAGAGATTCACGTTTTCGCGTTCTTATATTATACCTATATATCGTAAGTTCCGATGTTCGAAGGATAACGGACGACATTGGATTTGTTCGAATAACTTTTTCAAAAACTTTTGCCTAACTGTACTCCAGGGACAACCGTTAGGCTGTTACTTTGGACACTTTTTTTTACTCCACTTTCATTTTTAGATTTTTTTAGTCAAGTTTTATCATATCCTTTTGTACCGCTTTACGTATTTTTATAATGAAATTAAAGGAGGGCTAACTAACGTTGCTACATATTGTATAAATATATTTTCATTTCGAGAAAAAATGTACAAAAAAATAAACCGGAAACGAAACCGAAATGCAATCAACGCCGAGAAATGAAAGAGAGAGGGAGAGAAGAAAGAAAAAAAAATTTCCAGCCGGAAAAACAGTTGTTAATTAATTTTCAAGAACCTAGAATCCTGAGCTGTATATACACAGTCTCTGCGTTATAGTGTAACTTGTTGTAGGATTCCAGCGAGCAATTATTTTATAGGTCAACGGTTTATTGTTAAAATAATTATTTACAGTGTCGAGGAAAATAGTTATGAACGGCTATAGCCTGTAATTTGAGAACAATTAGTCTCGTTATTACGAGACTGTTGAAATCTAATTAATAAATAAATACTGTAATAATTAAAAATTGTATATGCAGTTTGAAAGACGATTTTAGAATGAGACAATATCGGCCTTGCGGTAAAGAATTTGTTTTTTAACAGTTAAAAATATTCATAATAATTTTGAAAAAAAAATTTATACACTTTTCTTATCCTCTACTATATGTATAATATTGACTGAAGAAAATAGACGAATTTAACGATTGTGTAGATTTTTTCGTTATTTAAAAATTATATAAATCCGTTTATTTTTGACAGATAAATTGTTTAAATGGACTCTTTTTTAGCTCGAACAACCCTTCTTTTTTCATTTTTTGTTTTTTGTTTTCTCCTTCTCTCTTTCTCTCTCGGTGCATTGTTTCATACCAGTTCTAATTAGACGCCGAGTATAAGTCATCCAATTAACGTGAAACGAACTTTTCGTACGGAGTTTTGTGGTTTCTATATACGTGCCCTAGAATTCTTTGGGCTACTGTATAAGAATCCACTTTATCATTGTTTCAGCGAGAAGTACTGTAATTCTGTATTCTTGTTTCATTTTTATCGTCAATAAATCCTGATGATTATCAATGGAAACTCACAAGTAAATTATACCTGATTTTGAATGAGTCGCGTGGTTTCTTCTCGCTTTTCGTTTTTTTTTTTTTTTCGTTCTTTCGTTGTTTTTTCTGCTTCGTTAATTTTTTTTTTTCTTTTTTTTTATTATAAATATAATAATAATTACTCTGTAGGTATAAGGGCAAAGAATTTTCTGTTCATACTTTTTAAGAACCCCCAACTGTTCCAGAAGCATTTGTTCAACTTTCTCAAGAATTATTTCGTTTATCAAAGTTATTGATTATGAATTTCAAGATTCTTCTCTCATTTGGCAGTATATAAGCCTTTAGTATATTATCAATTTAATTATTTCACTCTGAAAAATCTTTGGCACATATCACAGGCTTCAATTTTTTATTTATTAATTTTTTTTTTTTTTTTTTTTACAAGTATGTAAAAAATTTATTTATTTATTTATTTGATGTACTACATACGTGAAAATATATACCTACGGCCTCTTCATTTTATACAGCCGTAATAAAATTATGGTACTCAAACTGAACTGAATTTTTTTTTTTTTCTTCTTGTTTCTTCTCAAATCAAAAAGGTTTGATGATCAATAAAATTCATATAACTCTTTGATACACGGGTTATTCTATATGTCGATTAATCACGAGTACGTAAAATTTACCGTGTATACAACATTGACCATTTCGATTTTGCTCTAATTGGCGTATATATTAAAAAAAAAAAAAATGAATAAAAATGAAAAATAGATCGAAATTATAGGAAATTGGAAATAAAAAAAAACTTTTATTGAATTACTATTTCTTTTCCCGAAAACCATTAAACCGAGCACGTAAAGGGGCAATTTCGATCATCTGGTTTAAATAAGCAAATTGCTCAGTAATTAGTAACGTCGAAATCGCACACTTCGAACACGAGGCACGTAATGCATGGGAAACAACTGCATTTGTACAATTAATGAGGTTTACAGCTTCGCTTCCACCTACTTTACATATTATACATATGTATATATATTTCATTGACTTTCATTGAATTGCATTAGATCAGTATTGAGTTCGACGGCTGAGCGGAACAACATTGTATCTCAGAATTTGGTTCAACAATATCGTATCTCAGAATTTGTTCCAAAAACATCGTATCTCAGAATTTGCTCCAAAAACATCGTATCTCAAAATTTGGTCCAAGAACATCGTATCTCCTATATCTTATACACAGAGATACGATGTTCTTGGACCAAATTTTGAGATACGATGTTTTTGGAGCAAATTCTGAGATACGATGTTTTTGGAACAAATTCTGAGATACGATATTGTTGAACCAAATTCTGAGATACGATGTTGTTCCGCTCAGCCGTCGAGTTGTTCGTATACCAATGGTTTCAAATTCCATGCCATTCACCTCTTTTTGTCTGTACAATTTTTTTGTTTTATTTTTTGTTTGAACAGGTTAAATTAATTACGTCTGAAAGGGAAGAGGAATATTTAAAAAATTATATTCAATTTCGTGTCGTCTCCCTGTTTGTTATACCTATAAAAGATCGGTTGGATCATAATCATACAAAAAGTATTTTCCTCCAGTCGATTTTCTTTAAATTATTTTCGATCTTCTTATATAAGGCGTGTTAAAGACGACTTTAAAGTCTCTGCGTGGGAAAACTCTTTGAGCTTAGCAAACGAGAGAGTAGATGCTTTTACTCGGTAAACTTATCTCGCTGCAGAGGTATAAGGTAAGGAATTAACCAAGTTTGAACGTGCCCTCAGCACCCACTCACAATCAGAGTGCAGATTTAAAGCAAAGGATTAAGCAGAGAAATGTCCCTTTCAAGTTTTTTTTATTTTTTCTTTTGTTTTTCGTTTTTTTATCTCACAGGGTTCCATCGTGGTTGAAATAACCTGATAATATTTTCTTTATAGGTAATATATCAACGTGAACTTTTACTCGCGATGGCTTTTTATCTCCTCTCAATGATAGACAAGTGACACCACAGCTTCCCAAGCACGTAGACTAAAATTAAATTTTAAATATACATATAGATATACCTATATGTATATGTATATATAGGAGGGATATATGTATATATGAGAGGGAGTCGTGAGATGGTTTTTGAACAACTTTCGTAGAACTCGTACGTTTTTACAGACGCCGTTAAATTTGACGTTAAATTATTTGAAACGTAGGAAATTTTTTCTTTTTTCTTATATGAATAATATTTATTTGAAAATGCAGCGTTTTTGCGTCTCGAAGAACTTAGGTATACATTAGGGCGGTCCTTATAAAGGTCATTTTTGAATTTTGATCGTTACGCTCTCTAAAACTCTTCCAAATAGCTATAAAAAAAATATCTGTAAATTTTGAGCTCTTAATAATAATATTAACCCGACCCCCAAGACGACGCAAGTTTCAAATGGAAAAACACATGTATTTTTGGAAATCAAACTTTGAATTTTTATACCTTTGGCAACAATTGATGAAAAAATTTGAAATTTGGCACTAATGTAGTTACTTATATGATGTATAAAAGGGCACATTGAAAAAATTTTTAGACAATTATTTTCTTACTTCTTGAAATGAAGAAAATTATTTCTTTTCTTTTTTTTTAATTTTGAAGTGAGAAAATGACTGTAAAAATTTTTGCAATGTGCCCTTTTATACATCATATAAGTAACTGCATTGGTGCCAAATTTCAAATTCTTTCATCAATTATTGCCAAAGTTATAAAAATTCAAAGTTTGATATCAAAAAATACATGTGTTTTTCCATTTAAAACTTCCGTCGTCTTAGGGCTCGGGATAATATTAATATTAAGAGCTCAAAATTTACAGGAATTTTTTTCAACTATTTAGAAGAATTTTGGGGGCGTAACGATCAAAATTCAAACATGACCTTTATAAGGACCGCCCTAGTATCGAGAGACTCGGTAGAGTCCCGCGCCAAGTACATTCAAAGAAAGAAAAAAAAAACGTATTACATACCAATACATATAGCCTAGTATTATTATAGATTAAGAGAATAAAGAGGAAATCTTACCCCTTACAGGTACAAAGTATACGTATGTATAATACCCCGTGCATACCTGTAATTCCAATAAATAATCCGAACGAAGCTCGGGGAAGCCCCGAACCCTCGAACGCTCTCTTTCTCTTACACTATACATATACACGTTTTTATTCATTACGTGTGTGCGTTTTCCACCACCACTTCCACACGTAGATAGATATAGGTATACGTATTATATAGAGAGAGGTCCCTCGACTTCCACCACCTTCCACCGTTTCATCGATCCGTGGAAAGCTACGGTGATGTGAGGAGAGCTGCCTGCTTGAGCGGCAAAAGCTTCGGGTTAAAGAGTAAAGAGTAAAGAGTTGAGAGTAAAGAGTGGAGAGGTTATGCCCGAAAAAATATATCAGGGAGAGTATTACCTGTGCAGAATGTAGCGTGATATGTATATATATTGTATATATCGTCTTACCGAGTTCCGAGGGGATAGTTCTTGAGAAGTAAATGTATGACGAAGCTGAGGAAAGATATGAAGAAATATAAAATGAAAAGCAGAGGAAAAATAAGAAGTAGAAGAGACGACCGAGCAGGATAGTAAATTATGCCAATGGCCACGACCTTTGACCTCTGATATTTGACCACCGGTATGCCTCCTGTGCGGGAAACCGGAAAGTCTCGAGTTTGGGGTGCGGGCCAAAGGCCTGATAGGGTTGGTCGGCTTGTTTTATTCACACTAAGGGGCAGCATACACGGTCTTACGGAACTGTGCACACACACACCTATTGATTTCGCCTCTCATGGACTCTCCTCTTCTCTTCTCTTCTCCTCTCCTCTCCTCTTCCACGTTTCGTTTTGTTGCCATGGATCTTATATTCTCTCTTTCTCATTTTAGCCTTCGATTCTATATACGTATCTTATTCTATTCGAATAAAACTTGGATTCGGAAAATCCTTACCACTCAGAAGAGAAGAGAGAAAGAGAGGAAAAGAGGGAGGAAGGGAGGCCGAAGTAAATCGAAAGAGATGTCTTACGGTTGACGAGATACTACCGATCGATATGAACGTAGAAATTTTACGAATCTCTGCTGCGCGTAGCTTTGTTAACCGTATTTCGTTTTTCTTTTATGTTTTTTTTTTTTTTTTCTTACTTTATACAAAATAAAATTTTCTTCCCCTCGATGGATAATAAAAAGCTGCGGCATTACCTACCCTGTCTCTGTTTGTTTTTTTATATTCATTAATTTTATTTACTTATTTCCGTATATTTTATAGCTTATCTTATATTTTATTATATATTTTTATTCTACTATATCCATATCCCCTTCAGGTTCAGTTTCATTCTGGACATCCGGGGTTCCGTAACGGAGATATGGGGGTGAGAGGTTTTTTTTTCAGGTCAGCTTCGTTCGTTCGTTTTTTTTCTTCGTCGCGATCGATGTTGTCCATCTGACGGAAAGTGATTTTTGTTCGACGAAATATTAATATCTATATACCTATATTCAATCGACTTATCGAGAATTTTCGTTTCATTTTTATATTTTTTTTTTTCATAAACTGTATAACAAATATAACAATTTTGAGGAAAAAAAAAATCAATAATAATAATTTACCGCATTCTCAATAACTAGACGCGTTTGTATTACATATGCGGTGTAACGAGTTCTAAACTCAAACTCACGAATTATACAAAATTTATGAAACGTTTCTGAACCAAAAAAAAAACAAGAAAAGAAAAAAAAATCATTACTATATGAGGAACAGAAAATTTCATTAATTAGTGGATCCAAATTTATAATGAGTTCCATTTTTTTTTCTTTCTTTCTTTTTGCTGGTAAAAAAATGCAATTTTAGTTACATAAATTTTTCTTTATCGTTGAAATTATAATGAGAATTAAGAATCGATACATGGGCGTGAGCAATAACTATACATAATTTAATGCAATTAATATGCAACGTCAGTTTTATGAAATATTTATTTATTTTATTTATATTTATTTTTTGTCCCCAGGTTACGATTGTAGCGTTATTTGGATTATCCCTCTCCTTCCCTCTCTCTCTTTTTTTCTCTTTCCTGTTCGTTTCTCTCTTCAAATTACCATATTATCGTGTTAAATGATTCGAACGGGTACCGTATCGGATCGTTACAGCTGGCGCCATTCCCCGATTTCTTTTCGTGCTCGAATAAAAATGTTGAAAGAGAGAAAGAAAAAAATTGAAAAAAAATAAAAGAAATAAATAAAACGAAAAAGTTTTTTACAATTTCAATCAGTACAAATTTTTTTTTTTCTGTTTTTTTACACATCGGACAAAGGTTATTCGCTCGTAAACGCACCCACCTGCATCGATAGGCTATATACCAAAAAAAAAAATCTATTCGATTCAAGGCTTCCGTACACCTACACCTATACACATACACCTACGCATATGTATAATGTATATTACGTCTATCTGCTGGTACACATACTGCAGATAGATTACCATTTATCTTTACAGATGAATGGGCCAGTTTTTTTTCCTTTTTTTCATCTATTTTTTCAGAACAGCGGAAAGAAGGTTATATACTATTGTAAATCCGTCAAGAATTCTATTTTCACCTGAACAAAAATAGAAAATAAAAAAAAAGAAAAACTAATAAAATTCACACCGTTACTAGAATTTTTTCTTTTTTTTTTTTCTAGAAAGAGGTAAAGAACGAGAGAATGAAACGGTGTGGTATGGTGTGGTGTGGTGCATAGGTGGATTTAACCGTTTATTCTCAGTTCATCGTTTATTTTCTGCCCTATATATATAGTTATATACCATATCGTGTGATATGTAAAGTAATACTTGACTCAAGTCGTATTATCCTTATCATATTATATCTCGAATTGAATTCAGTCTCAGAGTAGGTATTATACGCGCCCGCAAAGATCTTGTGGAAAAGTACAATTTGCATTACCTAAAGAAGGTGGTATGATGGTGGTGGTGGTCCGGGTGGGTGGGTGGGTTATACCTATACCCATAACCAGCTAACATCCGCGCGTGAGAGTCCGCACGCTGTCGAGAGTATTGCATAAGAATTGGCAAATTAAATTACACTTTATGTTACCGTTCTAAGCCCTGGCTCAACTCCGGGGAATACTCTATACATTCTTTAACCTTAACTGACCACGGTTTATATTCCATTCTATTTTATTGTATACTATATTTTTTTTTCGAAATAATGAACCTCGAAATAGGACAGTGGGGTGTCATTAAAAATGAAGTTTTTCGTATTTGATCAACACGCAAAACCGTCGAATTTTTCGCTGATTTTGAATCCGAGGTCTGAAATTCTAGATTCAAAATATTCCTAAAACTAATGTCTTGAATATTTGAATAATTCAAATATTTAAATTGGATCCGTAATTTCGAATTTTGAATATTATAGACCTCCGCAGTTAATTTCGGAATCAGATACCCAAAGTATCCCCGAGGGGGGGCTAAGGCAGACTTTTGTACCGGCTTGTTCCGGTCAAGTTATACCAACGTTAGTTACATGATGCGAGGTTTTGCGGGTTAATCAAAAGCAAACCCTTATTCTCGATCGAGGGACCACTTAGACTTTAATCGACAGTAGCTCCAATTTGGGAGGTTGATCGTTCGACTTCATTACAGAGATTTCTGAGACGGGAGGTGGAAAAAAAAATTATCAATTTGGTTTGACAAAACCCTAGTGCATATAAATGACCTCGTTCACGTTGGTAAGTAGGTAAGTCTCGGCGTTTCAAACGGTCGAAATCTTCTTCGTTTTTTTTTTTTTCTTTTTTTTCTTGTTCATCAAGAAACTTTGGTGCTTCTAAGCTTTAGGCTCTGCAGGTATGCATCATGTAGGTACTTGTTCTCTTAGAATTCTATCCTAAATATGTCTTGACCTCGTTCGTAACGTCTGCTTTAATACCACTTAGGTATATACATTACCTTACCGGTGTATAGGTATGGCTGCACGAAGAAGCAATAGAAACTTTAGCTGCACGATGACTACGATACATGACGAAGTTGAGGGAGAAAAAAATAACAAAAAAAATATATATACCTTGAGTGGTGCAACTTCCGAACATCTTTCTCTCTCCTTCCTCTTCCAAGATCCGATTTCTGCCGCCTTCAACTTTTTCATTTGAATTATTGTTTCCGGAAGAATTTTTTTGGGGGCCTCTGCAGGCATACGCTGAGAAGAGCTTCTCAGAAAACGATTTTTATTTGATACAGAAATTCACAAATCTGTAAGCCAAAATCTAAAGCAACGAAATTTGTCATAAGTTTTCGATCATAGATTCCTTGATCTGTGCAATTGCTCAAGAAACAAATATCTATTTTATGAACAGAAGCATTTCGATGCAATTTTTTCGACAAATTTCATCTTTTGAAGATGTACCTGCAGTCCTTAAAAAAACAGCTTCAAGTTCGAATTGCGTGTGAAAATGTATTCGAATAATTGCCTCGAATTGAAATGTTTCGGTTCAGTTATCCCCAAGAATTTTGTCCCGCGTTATTTGGTCCGTTCTTTTTTTCTCTTCTATTTTATTTACGGATCACATCTTGTTTAGAAACGGTTAAAATTTATTGAACATGAAACGACGAAACTGGTAAAGGACCTGTTCGCAGAGTCACCTCTGTGGCTTGGCCCTCAGAATTGAGGGTCAAATAAGCAGTCCACCCTGAACAAGCCCAAAGCGAATTCTGGGATTCGGTGAAACCAGTTAAGGGGGTTTGAGGCGAGGGAGGAATAGATTTTTCTAAGAAACACTCAAATGGGATTTCACGCATGGTGAATACACTCGCATAGGTGTGGCAGGTATAATTTACCCACGAGCTTATTCCATTCGTATATATCCGAGAACTCGTTAACAGCTAAAATATATCTCAAGAAATTGAACCCTACTTAACTCAAATAGAGTAAAAGAATCAGTATGCAAGGTAGTTTCTCCACAATAATATCCCACAGACTCGAAATCCACGAAAGTGAATTGGTTATAAAAAATTTATAGAATTTCTGACCGGATGATAATATTTGAGAATATTTTTTAACCCATAAAAGGACCATCGGATGGGCGAATTTCTCGGTTACCAAACTCTCCAGGGGAGTGTTATACGTTGGGTTGTTATTTTTGAAAAGCACTTTGGAAAGTAGAGACCTGAAAACCTCCGGGGCTAAGTGACATTCTTTATGCTTAGGTATAGTGTATTGGAATTGAAAGATTTATAGAATTTTTTTTTACGCATATACACGAACGTTGACAAATATTATCGATTCTAAAAGGTGCGAATTTTATTTTCCTATTTCGTTTTCTTCCCCGCTCACTTTGTACAGGCTAAACAAATTCGCGGTCTTTAATCAAATTCGGAGAGGATTTCATGCCGAATATTTCCATTCTATATATCCCCCGCTTATACAACACCCCGCACCCGCAATTTGCCCTTCGATCTTTTATTTCAAGAAATAAATCCTCCTCCATCGTATTTTCTGTGTATTTATGTAAATGGCTTTGTACGATGTTTAGAGAGAAAGCATCCTCGTTTTTACTCCTACAGTTTCATCATTCTTAATGAAAAGCTCGAGGGATCAGACCAGGACATTAATTAGGTGATTATTATTATTATTAATTTTCGATAATTCTACTTTCCGATCATCGTGAACACATAATGCAGATTAACGATTCTCGATAATTATTCATTCTAAGCAGGAAATTTGCGTAGTTCAATCAACAAGCCCATTAATTTTCACGTATGTATGTAACGTATGATGTATAGTATGTATAACACGTGAGTAAATATGACGTTTGACATCATCAATGGTACCTGATCGTTGCACATATGACCACACCTGTGTACCTGTGCCTATATACCTTTACTATTTTGCACGTGACTCTTTGCATAAGTGCAGCTGTTATACCTGTACGTATGTACGATGTATGTACATACATACCTATAACTCTCGGTACATACAATACACTACCTTGCATGTTTGCAGAGAATGCACAGCATTGCAAAGTGGAATGTCACACGGTGTTACCAAGTTACAGCACTACCCAATTACTCAATTATCGTTCATCAGTCGTTCGTCATTGTCAACACTTTGAATCTTACTTCCCATAGCGTTTAGGAAAACGCACATTACAATCTTCCTACGTATTTGCTGAAAGACAGTGTAGATGTGCAGAACATTCCACTTTTCTATTCAAATAGAAACTTTGACGTTACAATTGTTGCAATCGCCTTCATTCTCCGTATAGAAAGGACCCTTTAACATCATCGAAAATGATGGTAAAGGCAGGAAGTTGATGGCCATCCATCCATTGAATGAAAATTTCTGTTGTTCCTTTCCACTGATTTTTGTTAACGGTTCCTTCAACTCGTGAGGAGAGTTAATTAACGTCGTTTTGAGATAGCCGTTCGAAAAACTGAAAACTTGATAATTCCAGGCCCTTTCTGCAGGGCCTTTCACCTAATATCAGAGTTTCCAGTCAACTCGACAGGACTTTGACGTGTCCCGAGGAAGTTGGATCCTTGAGATGTCCCTGATTGCACGCTGTATTAAAGCGAACTCTGGTATAAGTTAGATCTGTTGATTTTCAGCTCCTGGAAGCTATTCGGGACACTTTAGGGTCGTGCTATCACCTATCCCCTATCCTTTACCGAGGAAAACCCCGGGCGTAGGGACCGATTTCGAACCGAATGAACGAGAGGGAAAACTTATTACAGGAACGGGGGGATAAAGTAAACCCCTCGGGATAAAATAAACTGCAATGAGTTTTTGATCAGGTCGAGCTACTTTATTGTCTCTATCTCTGTATACCCACATATATACAGGGTGAGTCTTATCAAAGGCCCAGCCTCAGTTGGTACAAAACACATAATTTTTGCGAAAATAAAACGTGCAGGGATCCCGTGAAATTTTTATTTACAGGACTTTTAGCCATCCACAATGTTAATTTTAACCTCCAATCATTCAATCAGCGAAAAAACTACATTTTAGCATAGTTAAACTCTAAGAATCACCCTGTATATATCTACGCCTCTGATTAAACAAATCGAACGCCTAGGGGGTGGAAAAAAAATAGAAAGTACGATTATTCGTTCACGTGTATCTATTTTACACAATTTCCTTTCGGCTTTGAGTCAATGAACAAACCGTTGTTAAGGATAATCGATTTTTGAATGTAATAAAAATATTTTAATTGGTTTGATATTTCCTAGTTTATTTATTTATTTTTTTTTCAAAAGAGCTACTGCAGCTGGTATTTTGTTAAAAAATATTGAAAATTTTATCAATAATCTGCACTATACTCAAAATTGAATAAAATTTGAAATCTAATTATACCGTCCGGTCATTCGGAGATTTGAAATTTGATAATTAAATAAATTAATTAATTTCTTTGAAACGAGTTGCATGCAAGGTAAAATTTTAAAAGCTTTGAAAAGCCCGTGCAGCTACGTCGACAGACCGAAATACTATAATGCTGACATGGAACATGCCATTGTAAGAAGGAACGGAACGAACGTGTAAGAATGGAAGAAAGTAAAATGAAAAAGAACGAAGAAAGAGTAAAAGTAAAAAACAAAAACAAAAAAAAGCTGTAAGGCTGCAGAAAGAAGAAAAGAGCTTAACTTCTTCTTTTTTTTTTTTTTTTCTTTTTTTTTACGCTACGTCCTCGAAGTATACTGCGATGAAAAGCTGACTTCGATGGTAGTAGGACGTGGAGTACGTATAGGTATCTACCTACTCCTACCTTTACTGCACACAATCGTGCACACTGTGCCATTTTTCTTGAAGGTAGGTATGCGTTCGGGGAAGCCCCGCTGCTGATCCCCACGTCGCTCACAATCAGTTGTTCTCAAAGTGGGTAAAACAATGCCTTATACTCTCTTACTTTGCTTTTTTACTTCTTTTTTTTTTTTTTTTTTCTCAGCCATCAACCGGCCAGTTTCACAGATACAAGAAACGCTAGCGTTTGAATAGATCTCAATTAGCTTCGGGAGAACAGCGACATAGACTCGGGGCAAGACTTAATGATAAGAATAACATAATCAAAGATTTTCTCCGGTGAAAATAAAGCGAAGCATTTCACTCATTGAACTATCGAAAAATTATTTTTATGATAGATTCAACCAAAAAGAAATAGAAAAATAAATTGTCAATGAAAAGAGAACAACGAAAATCAAAAAAATTTTACGGAAAAAGGTTCCATGGGTCGAATAAACGTTTTGAAAAATAATTTAGTGTTAGTTTAATCTATAAAAACGATGAATCGAGGAAATATATTTTCATCTCTAGGTTCTTCTGGTTATTTTTTCTTTTTTTCTTTTCTAACGAAATAGTTGCCGAGTTAAAACTCGTATGCTTTGTTATTTTATGATAAGATATTCGCAGTTTCACACTTTTCGCATTATTCAACGTTTCGTTTTAATCGTTCATTATCTCGTGCACGTAGGTAGGTTATACAGGTGGCTCAAGACCTTGGCCATATTTCAAGTGGCCTGGGTGTAAAAGCGTGACGTGAGCTTGCCGATTAACCTAGATCTATATGAATTTTCTTCAAGCATTTTGTCAGATACATAAAATGAAATGGAAACAGGAATTATACGACGTCGTAAGTGCATAATCCAGGGTGACAAAACTGACGTATATATAAAAATCACAATTTTTCCGCTAAAAATAATCACACCGATAAAATTATCAGAGCTCCACTGTCACAGTACCCGTTACGAGTTAGAAAATTTTTTCCAATAAGCAAAATATATGTATTTCGCGATAATTAAGTGGATTCAAAAATTATTATTATCTGCTGCTGCTGCACGTGTTGAACATTGGCTCGATTTAATCCGCCATGTTTATGGGGCTACGTATAATCGCCGTTTCCCAAATGTCGAAAATTTCTATACGCTACTAATGTAAAAGCAAAATTATTATATTTTTGGTATTGTCAGTTTAAATTGGCAGAAAATATTTTACCAACGTTGTGTGTTTGCAGATTTATTAGAGGGATTAAAAAAGCTCGTTCATTTTTGGAGTAAATATATATATATATTACCGAGTAATAGTTAATCTTGAAATTTTGGAAAATCAGAACAGAAAGAAAAAAAAGTAGAAAGGAAACTGTATATCAAAAGGAGCCAGATGTGCAAAATTAATATTATACGAAGAGAGTAGAAGCTTTTCAATCTTTTAGCCGAGAATCCCTCCGGGGATTTGTTAGTTCCTTAAAGGATAGCCGGGGAAGGAACAGCAGCCTTGCAATTAGGGATAATTGACTTTACGGAAGAAGACTTGATTAGCCGAAACTAGCAAGCTTTGCGTAAAAATTGAAAGTGCAATAATTTACTCGCAAAGAAATTCCCTGGCTCACTTTTCTTCTCATTTATTTGTGCACTGATGTAATAAAATTTACTTTTCCTCGTGACTATTCGTAAAAATGGAATTCCCAGTAATTTTCTAAAAATTTCTTCAAAATATAAACAGCTTCTCTTCTTATCTTCTTCGTATTACAAAAGCTTGTATAGACGTTGAAATAATTCGGATAGCGTTTCGAAATACCAAAGTTGAAGTTCGATCGTTGCTTCTCAGACGTTCAGTGGTTTTTTTAATAATTGACATTCCCTAATTGTGTCAGAAAAAAGTCATCCGTACGTGACACGGTACATTTTCGATTACCTAGATGAAATTGCTGCAAGCGGAGATCAACCGAGAGCTAGACTAACTATAATACTGTTCCACGTCCAATTAGCCTTATTTTACAAGTCAATGAAATTCCGAAACGCGAGCCAAAACTGACACGAAATTAGTGCGAGGATTGACGTCAGAGAAATCGAAAATTAATGAACTGTACTGCTCTGCATAAATTGCAATTTACGACTAATTTCTATGACTGGGGAATGTTTTTGCATGAGTATACGTAAAACCTGTTTCGATAGCGATAGCAGAAATAGATTGAAACAATCTAGGATGATGACCCTTATAAAAAATCCCTATGAATGAGCCTTGAAGACACTCTAATTTTACTCGTTCGTCGTTCTATTCGAAAGGAAGAAAATATAAAAAATAGTATAACTCCAATCGATGCTATTAAAAATGGGAATTCACATCGAATATTCGATCATTTTTTCAAAACAGTTCACCGCTTTGTTTTCAGAACTTTTTTTACTCTCATATAATAAAAATTTAGAAAATATATGTCTGAAAGCTCGCTCGAAGTCTTATGTATAATGATTGGGAATTGCACAAAGTTTTAGCCTTTTCGGACTCACGCTTCGCGAGAAATGCGGTATCTCATTTTCTTACTTTGACCTTAATGAGGATTGAATGCGAATTTTTATCGTATCGTTATCGTGACTCAAAAAATATGAAAAAACGAGTTTTTCATGTGAAAAATTCTCACCTTTTTAAATATATTTTTCATTTTTTGATAGCTTTTCAAAATTTATCAGAAAAAATAGCTTTTTCCGTGCGCTGCAATACTTAATTTTTTTTTTTCAATTCTTTATTTTGTGCCGAGATTTTTTTCAGCAAGAAAATCAAATTTGTAGAGCGGGACTGTCTTCTGATCTCGCGTGAGCCACGTTTATAAATGAATAAAGGTCTGTAAAATAATACTTTTATCATCAATTTGATTTCGCGAGGGCGTCTGCACTCTACAAATTTGAGTATCCTATATTGAAAAATTCTTACCTTACAGAAAAAGAATGAAAAAAAAAATGATAAAGCATTGCAGTACATGGGAAAGAGCTGTTTTTTTTTTTTTTTTTTTTTTAGTTTTGTTTTATTTCCCACATAGCCAATAAAATTTTGTCAATTTGACAATAATATACCGTGGGCGCTTTCTCTTTAGTAATAGTTTACTCCTACAGCGGGTTTAACCGGTGCGGATGACTGTGGAAGATTTTGACGTGTGAACTTTCACGTGACCATAAGAAATTTCCAGGGAATTTTTTCCTTTTCTTTCAATTTCTTTTTTCTTCTTCAAAAAAAGAAAGAAAAGAAAAAAAAATTGAGCTTTTCAAGTGATATTTCTCCGCAGGCCTTGCGAGCCTTGGTGCTGTCAGGCTACATAGAGCTTTGTGAGTTTAAAAGAAGTGAAAGACTTGAAACTCAGCGTTCGAAAATAATTGAAAGGCTTTACTTTTACTTTGCTTGTTCAAGGTTTTGGAATGTCGTACGTTCGGGTCGTAAAGCAGAAGAGAAGAAAAAAAAAATAAATAAATAAATTGAAAGAAGAAAAGGACGTACATCGGGATAGCCCTATTGATTTATTTTTCGTTGTATGTCGTTTTTCTTTTTTTGCCCCCCCTATTTTTTTTCCTTCTTTTCATCTTCAAGCCCGACTCTTTCAGCTTATTGCATTTAGACTGCGGAAACAGAACGGCAGAACGGAGGACACAGAATTGCAATTTCCGTTAGTGGAGTGACATTTAAATGAAAAATTTTACCAAGGATTTATATTCCCACTATGAAATCTGAATTCACATAGTTCGTCAAATATTTTGCGTTAAGTTTTAATTTGTTAAGAGCCAGCTGCTGCTACTGCTGCTGCAGGCTGGTCGTTCGTTGGTTGGTTGGTTGCTTGCTTAGCTTGGTTTCTGGCTGCACTTGACGAACCGAGCGAACAAGAAACTTACAAATTACGTGAAAGTATATTAATTAAAATCCCGGAAATTACTCGCGTCTCCACCGCACGGCGACCGCAGAAATTCAATAACCTCTTAAATTATAAGGAAATTTGTAATATCATTAAACGACCCCTCAGACGCACGACGCCTTTATGCCTAATAGAAAACGCAGAATATCATTTTTTTGTTTCACATTTTTTGACTAGTCTCTACAATTTTTTGAGAAAATTATTTCCTCTTTCTACGATTAAATTAGAGATGGACAAATAGACGGAGAAAGAAAATAGAAAACCGATGCAAAAGCTGGACGAAAACAAAAAATACATCAAAACCATAGAAAAAATATGAAATAAAAATATTTCGGAAAGAAATTAACGATTCCAACTATAAAATCCGGGCTTCAAAGCAAAACTGTATATCCTGTTATACGCTTATATACGGTGACGAACCCAAGGACGATAGATCTAGAGGGAAAAAAAAGCGTAGATATATTTTAATAACGCGTGGGCTAGAGAACGGTGTATATGTATATCTATCATCATAAAATACTGACGTGAGTTGAAACCGTCCTTCAATATCAAACCGACTTTTCAATATCCGCAAACCTTGCCCTGTACACTGTTGGAAAAAATATGTCAATTTTAACTCATTTCGCATGTCCCATTAGGTCCACTAACTTTTTTTAGTTATTTTCACAGAAACATGATATGTAAACCCTCAACATGGGATTTAAGTTGATATTTGTAGTTCCATTCCATGAGTCAATAATACGTAATCAATCTGTTAAATTGAAAATAATTGAATGTTCATAACGAATGATAGCTAAGTCAAATCAACTGAAAATACAGTTGGAATTGATATCTTTAGTTTTTATATACATAAACCATATGTTATTTGAAAGATTTAACATAAACATAAAGTTATTTCTTTATTATTCTGAAGTTAACATAATAGATGTGTCAAGTTCTGTGTAATTATGTTAATAATAATTTTCAGCATGAAATACCAGCTTAACTTAAATCGAATTCGTTAAATTAACATTCGAATATGTATTGAATTTAACATAATATCGTTAACTACGAATTTTTTTGACAGGAATACACAATTTTTCCAACAGTGTATCGGCATATATATCGTAGTTTGTAGGCCTGTATCCTGATAATAAAAAGGAAGAAACGAAAGAACAAAATGTGGGAAATATATTGGTCTGATATTATGTTCCCTTCAGAATCATAGGGAAATTTATTTAGATTGAATTATATGCAGACGTACGTAGGAGCTGTAATACATCATACTTGATTTTAGCTGTTAATTATACGAGTTCATCAGAATATTACCTCCGTTCATCTCGCAGAATCTCGGGTAGCTCTAGGTACATATACAAATACGCGAGATGAGCCACGATGATATCGTACCCGTCAAAAGTCCAGGAATGGCATATAAACTTGTGACTGTTACACGTGTACCAAGTTAGCTGTAACGTTGAGAATCTAATTTACCTGAAACTCGAAGTAAACGACAAAGCCTTCGACAGAATAAGCCTCCTCGCCTAACGTCGTCGACCAAAAGTTGTGTCGCTTTCGAAGGTGTCGAACCCACTCTAAAGTTGTTCGCAAAAATTTCTCCTCTCTTCTTATACTAACTCCTCAAGAAATAAATAAATCAATATCAAATATATATACCTATTCTCCATCAAAGTCGAGTAAATTTTTGATTCAAGTCTTTTACACAGTTTCTTCTTTGTCTGTAACGAATTGTTTCGATCTGACGAAAACTCTAACGTTTACTTAAAAATTATTCGGAAGCAATTATTTTCAGACTGAATATAATTGGCACTTGATATGGTATAATGATCTAATGTAGATGTAAAGTTATCCGTGAATTGTTATATCGATTTCTTAAGCATCGGAGTAACCGTTGCATATGCTATATCCAAGCCTCCCACGCGTTGCTTTGTACTTTGATAGTACAGTCAGCAAATTGCGTTGTTCTCAGTATTCTGTATACCCAGAATCTACACGTTCGTATAGTATATGTACGGGGGTTACGTCAGAGAACATGTTTTACGAGCTTGCTGGAAGCGTTCTGGGAGAAGACATGTATGTACGTGTATTTCATCCTACTACTACCACTAGATTTCTCCGTGACCATCTCACGCCTGTTCTCCTAGCAGTAGTACAATGTTTACCGTCTGTACACATATAAATGATGTAGTCTCCGGCTATGTACAGCCACTACTTGAAACCGACTATGAAATATCGCGCGAGTATCTCAACCATGATATAGAAATTGAGTAGTTTGCAAGAACTGTGCAGTCAGCTATACTTATACCCATGCCACTGCCACACAATGTCTTTGCGAATCTGAAATAACGACGACCGTATAGAAAGCGGATTGGGTTATATTCTCTGATGGACTTATCTGGCATGCAAAATATTATAAGGATATAATTTAACGATCCACAAAATTGTATGAGAAAAGTTTTTCGACAAAGACATGGTTCAAACTGATCGAGTCGAAGTTTCATTGGAACGGTGCGATCTGATCACTCTTTGGTTGCCTAGACATTGTATATATGTATAGGAAATTTGATGAATAACCAAGACTGATGGGTCGGCTGTTATTTGTCTTCCATTTGCTCCGATAGCATCTTCTTGAGCCAATAAATGTGCAACAAAGCATCGTACAACCACAGGGAATTCAACGAGCAAACACAATAGCTCAGACCACGTTGCTGTAGACCCTATATATATATATATACCCATCGCGATTTGATTAAGGTTTCCCCTGCAAGATGAAGCTTCCAGCATCATGGCATTCCGGCAATATATATGCAGTGCATCTGTTCAGCGACGGAATCCATTCGCGTTATATTTTGTGTAGGATATCCGGATTATCCTGATCATTCCTTTTCTTTTTTTTTTTTTTTGTCCAAAAATCTACGCGCTCGCACACAGTTTATAATAATCTGTGATTCCCGGATGAACGAGTTCGGACGTAAAATTATCGGCTAAATATGGAAATGCTTCTCTAGTTGAAAGCATACCGTCGTTTTTAGGTCCCTATAGAGGCATTTAATTGCACGGATTTTAGCGAGAGCAGGGTAAAAAACGAAAAAACAAAAAAAAAATGAAAAAAAATGTATAGAATTACGCGAAAGCTGCACCTAGCTCTCTATGGATGGGAAATTTTGTTTTTCTTTCCGATTTTTAGTACAGATACGGATTTGTGTACTTGAAGTTTTACTTTTTTTTTCTATATTTTTTCTTCTGTTCGTCAGAAAGTTTCTTTAATAATTTACATATCACTGGTTTCAAGTCCTGTTGTTACAAGAGCCGCTCGTGTTATCGGGTACAAAAGCAAACTCTGACCGTCGCCGGAAGTGCCAAAGATATCCTAGAGCTCTGGAGGGACCCAGAAGTAATTTAGTGGAAGTTTGCTTGTAGACTTTGGAGTGCCTCTGGCTTCGTATTCGATCGATACCTATATCTATATAAGGTATCCTTATTCGAAAATGATTACGCTACATGCTCGGGAAAGTCTGGACCCCTGTTGTCGCACAGCATCTCTCAATTTCCTACCATAGAGATAAGATTTCCTTTTAAATCTTCTTCCCTCGAGCGTTGCTGCTGCTGCTGCTGCTGCTGCAACTATCGAGACTATCGGGGAGTTTTACAAAAGCTCTACTTCACCCCCCCAGACTCTACATACAATAAATACGCGTTTTCTCTACTCGAGATTGATTATTGATTATTTTTCAGAAATGAAATTTTCGATTTGTTCATATCGTTTCATTCGACGAAGCCAGTTTTTCAATTCGAATATAAATTATTGTAAAATTTCAGCCATTTGAGAGTTTATTTTTTTTCCTCTTCGCCCCACCCCGAGATCTTGATACGAAAGTATCGTAGGCAATTTATGAAAATATCTTCAATTTTTTCTTGTTTCTTTTCCTCCTTCTCAAACAATATACTTTAAGTAAAGAAACAGCGAGTATAACGTGCCGAGTTGAGCAAAGAGAAGAAGTGTTGTGCAGAGAACCGCGAAACGGTCAGAGTTTTTGAAATACGATTGTAAGTTTGGAAAAAATTTTGTAGAAAAAGCACAGCAAACCGACAGCAAACAATGAAAAGACAAGGAAAATCCGTCGCTAACCCCAAGGGCATTGCGTGCTCCGTTCGTTCGTTACTTTCGCAATGGTCTCGGATCGCAAACCATAACCATTCTCCACAATTGGAAGGTCTCCTCGTAAAAAAAGGCCAACAGAAAAAAAGGAAAACGAAGAAGAAAAAAAGGAGAATAAACGAAAAAAAAATAAAAAACAGGGGAAGGGGAAGGGGAAAGGGAAAGGGAAAGGAGAGACATGGGAGAACCGTGCATGGGAGCGTGAACCCAAGTGCGTGTAGAATTTCCAAGGCTCCGTTTTTCAAGTCGTTCAATATATTTGCTGAGCAAAGGGTGACCTACTTGTACCTTCATATCCACTTACAGAAGTGTGCGAAACGAATATTGGCAATGATTCGAAATTTTGCAACCCACCATCGTACTTTTGACAATTTCAATTTTCGTTACCGATTTATAAAAGGAATGGGCATTATAGTATAGTCAATCACAATTTTCCATCTGCTAATTCTTATATATTAATTTTTTTCTCATCAATCTTCTGATGGGAAAACGATAGTACCATTTCCCATCAAACCTTGTTACTGACTCCCAAAGTAAACAACGAAAAGAAAACTGTACCTTCTTTTATGCACCCTTCCGATTGTAACAGCAATCGATAACAGTTCTGTTTAAACTCGGTTATACCCCACAACTTTCGCTGTTTCTCCTCTGATAATTCGATGCGGTAACTATCCACGTTTATTTATTATTCACCCTTCGAAAAAGTCCTAACAAATTGATTGTATGTGAAGGGTACAACGAAATCCTCCACCGCATGCATCGGAATATGTAATTTGATTCGATTCCGAAAAAATATCTCTTCTCCAGGAATTGAGAATATTCGAAGAATGAATATTATACGTATAAATTCTTTGAAATTATGGTATACCCGGTCTAAATTTATGAACGGTATGTCTATAGTTCAAATTGGATTCAATGCTGGCAACTTGATAGGAGAATTGTTAAATCGAAAAATTCTTACGCTATTATAATTCCCTTCGGGGAAATGAAAGTAATTATATCAGAACTAGATTATAAATGATGAATATAAATAGCCAATTTCATGGTGAAAAAAATTCTGGTTTATACCGACGATGCGCTGTTTTATACCTTATACTATCGGAAATCACAATTTTGGCAAAACAAGATAATTCACGTTTTTGCATAAAGGGAAATTCATTCAAAAAATATGGTATTAATTTTTTCCCCTAATCAGAATGAACATTAACTCTTTTTATTTCTCTGTCTTTTTCTCTCTCAACGGCCGATGGATAAACGTCTGCTATTCCAGAGTGTAATTGTGTCTCATTAAATCGCGCGCGATAAGAAACCACGAATAGTTAATCGAGGTAGGTATACGAGGAAGGAAATCGCGAAACGACTTCATTCACCGCGACAATTTATCATCAAGAAATCTGTAAAACCAGGAAATTGTTAACAGTTACCGAATCGTTTTCTCCTAAGTATCCTCGGAAGTATAACATTAATTCTAAAACACCGCGATTTCAGTCTACGTCAAAAAGACTGTTACACGTATAAAAAAATGCTACGTACATCGATACCAATAAAATAACACGAATTGGTCATGTTCTAACTTTGTCTGAAAATATAGGTTAACCCCCTTCGCACATGGCTATCGGATCTTCGACGATAATATCGGCAAACAATTGACGAAATTTTGTTAATGGGCAGTTCGTGGTGTCGCATCCTGGGATTAGTAGCTCCTGAAGAACGTCTCTGTTTCTGTAGAGTGCCTAAAAGTGTAGAACAAGACGATATTCATCGAATGACGTTAGCGAGTTGGTCAATGATGATTTCCTTTTTTGTTTTTTTATGAACATTATCACCTTCACGTAGAATTCATCTCCAGCTCCAGAAAGCTCAAATATGACGGCGCTACTGTAGAATGGGATGTGCGGTTCGAAGACCCCTAAAGCTGCCAATATTCCGGCAACGGTCTTATCGTGTGCTCCGTAAAAAAATCCTCTTCCACCTCCGCTCGTCGTCGACTCGTTCAAAAAGCTGTCCACATTTTTCAACCACGTGTTAATCCACGGACCTATAACGATAAGATTAACAATTGCTCCATTTTTGATTCTGAATGACAGTAATTAAAATTTGGAATATAAATGACGTGGGTGAAGAGCTACCTCCGTTCATCTGTATCATCGACTTGTTAAAGGAAAGCAAAACTAGCTCGTACGCAGCTACTTCCTCCAATTGTCCTTCAGGAAAGATTCCCTCCGTCCACTGAGGCAATTCTAAGTTCAGACTGAACTGTAAGTTATATAAATATATTTCATATGAACTGGAGTAAGAAAAAATGTAATCAGTCAGTTATTATTAACAATTTATACCGCAAAGATCACACCTGTGAATTTAGCTGACCATAGATTTGTAGGACTTCTTCATTCCCGACATTTGTGCCAACATTCTCACTCACGAAATTAAAAAAATCAGCCAATCCCTCGGTACGATTCCGCACAAATTCATCTCTCTCCTCCAGTTCACGTCGCATGGCTTTGTGCTTTCGACACATGGACTGACAGAGATTAAAAATGTGTATTTTTTGGGGCTCGACATGGACGGGTATCGGTTGCCAATTCAGTTCTGAATTCCACCTATCGAAATACCGCGCTTAGCCAATCTTCTATGGGTTGAATAAACAACTACTGAATGTACCTTTGAATCGTGCTAGGAGGAAAGAGACCAGCAGCTACTAGTTGCGTGGACATAATGGTTCTGGTAGGATTGCTGCTTCGAAACTGTACGTTGCCTTCCACGTAAACATCCCCGAGCCATTGCCCGTATCTTTTTCGCAAAAAGACACCAAGTTCGTAGGCAGATCTTTTCCCATGCTAAAAAAGAAAAGAATGTAGTTTTCAACACGCGTGTCTTATCTATTCGTCGATTTTTTCCTGCACTAAGATCGCTCGAATGTAATTAATGAAAATATAACGACTGATGGGTCACGCCTTACGTTCGTCAAGCTACTCCATCCTTCGGGGTACCAGGTTTCGTTCACGTACGGATCCAAGGGGTAAACAGCTCTCGTTCCATAAGCTGGCGTTCGATGACCGTGCCGGAAAGTCACTTGGATCAATTTTAACTCTGTAGCAGCGGGGGACTGGCTATCGACTAATCCCAATACTGACCAGCCCGCGATCAATAGTGCCAAAATTTTCATCGTAACTCGTACACCGTAAGGTATAGGCCTGAAGTAGCGAAGCGATAGTGCGGAGCGAGTGCCAGGTCCAAAAATATATAGAGCGTATAATTTTAGTTTTACGATATCAATAGATTCAAGGAAATAATACTTCTATTTTTATTTCTCGAACGCGCTGCGTCCAGATCTGCTAACCTTATGGTAGAAAAATATATATATATATCGGGGAAAATAATAGCGAGGAAAACTCGAAATTGGTCATTGGTAAACAATTTTGAAAAATTAAATATCAGACTTAGCCTGGTCGTCGGTCGGACCGATGCAGACGTCACGATGCAGACGTCAACCAGCTGTCAGTGCAGCTCTCACGTATTGCTATGACAGGCCTCGTATTTCGATGTTCCAAATCGCGAAGGTTTAGATGAACAGAAGAAATGTTCTACGTTTGATGAGACGTTTTAGTCTATGCTTGTATAATTTTTTTTTATTTTCTTTTGTACTATGAAACAATTTTATGAACACGAAATTTCCATCGATTAACAAAACTTGGATACGTCTACGCACCTCGCGACCTTACGCACGAAAGACGCCGCCGCGTCGTCAGTCTTAACCGCGGGCTATGAGTCGCCCACGTTTAGAACAATTCATATATTGTGTTACGCGTGAATCAGTAGCAGACGAGGTGTCACCGATTCGAGCCAAAACAACTGAAAAATTTGAGCTATAATTTTTAGAAACTATGAAGAACTATGATGAACACGATCTGACACCCGATGAATTTTTTGAAAGGAGTTTACTCTCGTCCCTTGAAATTTTTCGATAAACCCAGATTTTTCCGGATATTCAAAATATTTTATTCTATTATAAAAAAAAGGAAATCGTGAAAGTTGTAGTTTTCTTCTTCTTCTTTTTCTTCTGTATGTATATCCCTACATAATATTTCTGACTTATTATTTGGCAAAAATAAAATCCTCCACCTTTCGTATACCTATACCTGTTCCGGTTTTCTTGGTTCAAACCTCTACAAATCTCTTCATAATTAAGAGCTGTATGAACTCGAAAGCTCTCGACAATTCACGCTCGATCGATACGCAGAGTCGATAATTGGACAACAACTTTTTCTTGTGTTTCGCTCTTCGTACAGAGCGGTCTTACGATCCAAGCCCAAGTACTTGCTCTCACTTATACAGAGTAAAAAAAAAAAAAAACTTCTTCCTCTTTTTTTTTTTCGTTTTGTTTTCTTAATTAGGCAAAATCGATGAACCGTCTTCTATACAGAGGCGAAAAACTCAACTTCCCTCTCGCTGATATTATACCTATATACATTACATTTCGTTTCATTCAAAGAATCAAACAAATCTCTCTTTGACCTTGCGATCAACTTGTAAAATAAATCCTCTTCGTGTATAAACGGATATTCTGAATTCGGTTTGAAATTTGTAAAATATATCTAAAAAAAAAAAGTGAATATCGTACTATATTCTTGGTTGAAACAAACTCAGAGCTTTACCGATAGGTTCATGTCTTTTCTTTTTTTTTTTTTGTTTTCAGAGTAAAAAAAATGTCTAAAAAACGAGCTAGACTTGCAGTGTTAAGTTTTATCTTACCACGTAGAACTCTAGAGTACTATCTGGCGTTTACGGTAGCGCGATGTAAATACGGCGATAATTCAAGTAGAAATAAAAGTTTTATTATGGAGGAGCGTGTAGACCGGGTAAGTACCCGCATAAGTAGACATGGGGTGCCTCATCCCGGAGTATAAAATGATGTCTGAGGGGTTTGAATGCAGTCTTTAAAATAGCGAAAGTGAACTGATACCAATAAACGAATTGAAAAAAAAAAGCCTATTTTGTGGAAAAATCTACGATGTTTTTACAAAGTTATATAATGATTCTGAGACCAGGAAAACCTTATTATCTTCAGTTTTAAGTAACTCGCAGTTCGCGAGTATCGGATCGATGGTTGCGGTTAGAAAAATCACTATCTCTGGTCAAAGTTTCTAATCAGTTTAGGCACTTGCTGTTTCTTCTCTCTATATAAAAAGTTCCAAGTTTTATATATATATATATATATATATATATATATATATATATATATATATATATATATATATATATATATATATATATATATATATATATATACACATATATACTATATATATATAAGTATAAACCAGAAAGTTTCAAGCCCTTAGTAATGAGATTGTATAGGTTTCTTTACTGACAAAAAGAAGCAAGGTGCTTTCAAACAAACAGGGAAACCCTGAAGCTTCCTTTTTTTTCCATCGATTATAAATATTCGATTTAATTCTGCTTACCGAAGTATATGATAAAAATGAATCAAAAAATTTAAAAAATCTTATTTCAATATAAACCGCGACTATACAACGCTATCTCTATTTTGAAAAAAAAAATTAATCGAACCCTGTATAACAGAAAGGAGTAATAAACTGAAAAAGGTTTTCAAATTTTTTTTTTTTTTTCTTTTTTGCTGGGGAAGAAATGCACAGCGAACAATTCCCCGGTATATACATATAAAATATAGGACGTCTTTAATTCCGAGAGATCCTTTTGAATATACAGTTGTTACGGTTGGGTGGAACGGGGTGGGATTCTGTTCAACTTCCGTAGGGTGTTTCCATAGTTCGGGAGCCATCGAGGGTCGAATTGTACTGTGTGAGGGTGAATTTAACCCTGCAAGATACAGGCAGCCAGAAAATAACCCCGAGGGTGCAGAGGCAAAAAATTATTTCGCTACCGGAAACCCATGATCGAAGGGCTGCTGAACTTTTCCATTTTTATTTTTTTTTTTTGGTTTTTTTAAGAAACGTTCCACATCGTATATCTACTTGCCGAAGATATGCACTTGAAATCGTTATAGATGAAAGGTTTCGAAGTGCTAAAAGAAAGAACAGAATTTTTGCTATTGAAGGGTCGATCTCGAATACTAAGGCTGAAATTCAGTAATCATCGACATCTTTATACGATTTCCAGAATCTGCAGTGGTTTTTGCTTTTCCTTAATTTTGACAAACCTTCACCCTTACGAACTTCTGTTATATTCATAATATGTTTCACGTATAACTTCATGCAGTATGTTTAACGTTGAAACACTGCGTTGTTTCTCTTACTCAAAAGTTTACTTCGCTCAGAAGGTTCTGTCCTCAGAGAATATATATATACATACATATATGTATACTGTCACTAATGACATATAAACTGAGAATTTTATTCGCTGAGGTGGAAGTAACGACACACCCTAGAATATTTACTACATCTTCTACCCTTTGTTTCACGGGGCTATAACTTCCTCCTAAGATTTAATACCATAAAAGAAAGAAAGAAAAACGTAGCAGTTTATCCCGAAATCTTGTCGAACAGAGCAAAAATTTCAATGATTATTATGTATTTTATCACGCGAAAAGTTGAGTGGCAAAATCTGGATAAAATTGACGATAAAAAGAAGAATAAAAAAAAAAAAAAAATGTTGAGTTGGAATGAAGACCACATAAACTATAAAAGAGTTTATCGCAGTAATGCAGTAAGTCGTGTGGAATGAAAGGCTTAATGAAAACGCAGCACGTAAAGATATTCCCGGTTTTTGAAGTAGGGCATGGGCCAGAGAACGAGCATGATGCATTGTACGCGCAGTGAGGTCGACCCGGCCATTAGTTGAACAAACGAGGGTTAAGTTGAACGAGATGGATGATGGTGACGCTATCGTCACTTGTCCCGCAAGGGTAGCGACGCCGACGTCGACGTCGTCGTCGACGTCGGCGTGGCGTGGCGTGGCGTGCCCAACGTTACTTGACTGATTTTGACTTCATCCGAGAAACAGAATTGCGAGTTCGTTCTTTTTTTTCAATTTTTTTCATTCATTTCAATGAAGAAAACCGTGTGAACGATATATTTTCAAAAAAAAACAACACAAAATTGAAAATATTGAATTTTTTTTTCATTTTTTTTTTATTTTTGAGTAATATTTTCTACCGAGTTTCTCGCTATGTGTGTTTTTTTCTACTTTTTCTACTGACGACGGAAGAGGGGTACCCATAATAAGTCGGGTCAAGAAACTCGCCGGGCGAATTGTACGCTCGATAAGTTTACCGAGCAGATAGAAATAAAAATCTATCAACCATTTGCGATCTTTATGGTAGGTGGAAATCCGGTACCAGTGAACAGATAGTTTCTGTCACCGCTCGTAACTGAGGAAGATTCTCTACTCTAAAAATTGTACGAGAAAATCTGTATTTTCTTTATGGTCCATCGATGGTCTAACCTCTTACAGAAGAAAGATTAATGCTTTTTATACACGTTTCTGTTACATATATGTTGTGTTTAGTTACACTTTATCAATTTCTATACATTTATACCCATACTATATAAAAGCATCGTGAATATGAAAGCGTGATATGAGCTTATCCGTTATTATTGTTATTATTATTAGTAAATTTTGGTTCAATCATTGCTCGTCTGAATCGAATTCTGTATAATATTAAAAACCGTGAAAACTCACTATACCTAGCTCTCGTCGGTTTTTTAGCAAAAAATATAGAAATAAAAAATTGAATACGTGATTTGGAACATGATATATGAAATGAAAATATTTGTAGATAGAAAGGTACGTAAAAATGGAGAGAATACATTTTTCGTGACCATGTAGAGAAGTAGTTTATTTATTTATTTATTTTTGGTCATTGTGTTTTGAGAGAAAAACCTATGAAAAAGCTCGTGAATTTTGTTCCGTTCCCTTGTCGTTGGATTGTTGTTTTATTAATTTTTTTTCACCATTTTTTTTTTTTTTTTTCTAGAACCGAAACCGATCGACAAAACGTTTTTCCCCGATATTAGGTATACACATACCTACCTATCAGAAAATATCACAAAAATAATTCAATCGGAATGAATTTGCAATAAATTCGAATCCCTTAAGCTTTTGTTAATCAGTCAATTTTCAATTTTTTCATACACACACGTGTGTACATAATATGTAGGTGTAACATATACAAATATGAAAGCAATTATGATTCCAACGAGAATTTGCATCCCAACATTTTTCGACAAATAATCTTTAATACGTGAAATCAAAAAAATATGCCAGCGTCTGGATTTCGGATGTACGATACTTCGCGAATAGTTCTATGATTTTCTAACTTAATGGAAACTGAATTGTTCATTTCTGTACAATTTTTTTTTCAACAAGCTCATATTCAAACAATTTATTTTGCTCAATCGATGATATTTGCTTCTGCAATCCTAACATGAGCTCTAATCGTTATCACGACGGAAAATGCTTGAAAAAAAAGATCGTGTGTTCTTTTAAAATATCTCGAATCGTGATAATTCACAATAGGTATGCCCTTATTTAGTCCAACTCCTCGATCAAGAACTACGATGGTTTTCTCACAAGTAAAAAAAAAAATTTTTTGCACAGAAGAATCTGAATTCACCTCAAAGGGAGCAGCAGCAGCAGGTATAGCAGAACTTTAGAATCGTCTGATTTAATGGGAAGTTTTTTGAAGAAGGGTACGAGAAGTAACTGTACCGTAAAGTAATGGAATCAAAAATGTGTAATAAGATAGTCTAGACTCGAGACAGAGATGTATTTTGGTTTATGCATTATTCTTGTTTTACGTAGGCTCCCGTTTGTCGACGTAAGCAATTTCAATTCATGTGTGTTAAATATATTTTACAGACGTACAGTATATATATCTTGTCAAAATGTATCCGTGCCCACTTTGCTTTTAGATAAAAATTTAATATCTGTTTGACACTGCTTGAGCGAGAGGATATTTCCACTCCACTCTGTCTGCCAGGATCGATTTTCGGATTCAATATTCGTAAAACTCTCTCGTTTCAGAAATAGAATCAAGAATTCAGGAAAGTGGGTACACAAAATAAGAAATAAAAAGTGGTACGTGTTGAAAAGTGGCAAATTCTCACTTTTTTCTCACACTCAGTATTGAACTTTCATTTATTTGTTATAGACCGGCGAGGAAATCTGTCCGTCTAATTTTTCGTCATTTTCTTTTTTTTTTTTTTTTCAAACACAATTTTTGCATAAGAATTTTTTTCATCTCGCCTCAGAGATCTCACCTTAAATAGGTATAGCTATTATAACGCAAGGAGAGAACCAAGGGTAAGAATATACTCGGCCCCTGCCTGTGCCGTCACGATTTCATTAACAATAAATTCATAACGTAATCTTCCTCTCTTCTTTCTAACTTTAATCAAAAAATAACTTTTGACAGGTAATTGCTGTAGGAAGGTTGCCGGCTACTACCCTTAGATTTTCTATATTGCAACGAGGTTATATCTGCAGTACGTACCTAATACCTGCCTGTATCTATGTACCTTTAATACTAGGGAACAGATATGTATTCTCGAATTTTTGGGGTTCGGTTGAAGTGCCGAATTTTGAAAGTTCCGATCGGTAAAAGCTCCCAAATTTAATATTACCGGCTCACAGTTTCTAAGAAGGGTATTTCCCCGAAAGTCTGCATAGTCGATTTGAAGAACTTCAAATTGAAAAACACCGGAGATACGAAATCCCGAAGGCTAAAGATCCAAAGGGCTAAATCCCCTAAACTCGAAATTCACGTATGGAGTTTTGTACCCCACATAAAATTTTCGGATTCTTGGACTTTCCGAATTCGAGCTGTCTGCATTCCGATCTGTCCGAATTTTAATATTCTGAACTGTAACGTTTCTCAAGATTCGCAATCGTCCAAAATGATTTCGTAATTTTGACCTTTGTGAACTTTTGAGATTTGATACTTCAACCCGATCCCCAGAATTTCCTGTCCAACGCATACCTACGTGAGTAGAAAAATGGGTTTTCTTAACACCGATTTCCGAACTGATGGAAACATATAATCCTTGTCAGATTGAAAAGTTCGTGTTCCTTTTGTGATGTACTAACGATAGTGTGTGCCACGTTAGTCTCGAACGTCTTTATACATAGCCATACGTACATACACACGTATCTAGGTATATTCAAAGTCCATTTTTCATGGGCTGTTGTGATGACACGAAGAAGTGTTTTACCCTCGCCCCAATATCGAGCCTAGAAATTCTATCCATCAGCGCCGAATTTTTTTGCAGTTTTCCTACCTATATAATGGGCTTGCTGCAGGGATCGAATAGCCATTATCTTCGGCTGTTTATCAACGCGTCGTCTACTACGTATCGTCAATCATATCCATCCCAGACCCCACCATGCAGACGCATTCAGATATCCTTAACGTGTGAAATCCTTGGAATTTTACTGACACCTTGTTAATCGAACAGAGAAGCGTGTGAACGGATACTGTTGTCTGTTGTTGAAGTTGAAATATCTATTAAATCCTCACATACAGAGGGGCCATATTGAAGTTCCAAATTTCAAAAGTTCCGAACGGTCTGCGAAATCACGAATTCATTTGCGGAGATTTCGGAACTTTGGAGATTGTAAAATTCGAGATATTGAAACTCGGAATGATCGGAATGCAGACAATTGGGGAAAAAACTCGGAAAGTCCAAGAATCCGGGAATCTAACGGAGGGGTACGATGCTCCATGCGTGAATTTCAAATTCCGGAGTTTTTACCTTTCCGATCTTTGGCTTTGGGAATTTCGGACCATCTACGTCGTTCGATTTTTTAAATCGACTATGCAGACTTGCGAGGCAATACCCTAAAATTTCTAAAAACTGTGAATCGACAATATCAAAATTCGGAAATTTTACCATTCGGAACTTCAACCCGGCCCCACATACAGAAACTAAAATTGAACCTCGCCGAGATTTTAAATATCTATTAATAATAAAAGTAGGAATAACGAGAGGTTGGATTCGATGTATCATTCGTGTTTCGATTTGCTTTAAAAAAATTTTCAAACATCGTTATAAAGAAGGGCGACAGAAAGATTCGATAATTCGGTTGGTTCATCGATATGGATCGATTTAGTTTACCCATTTTGCAAGCACCTGTGAAACGCGATAGAGAGGGCTCTATACCAAAGATATCGAAGGGTACCCAACGGGCCCAACACATACTGAGATTAGTAGCTCCGTGTATGTGTAAATGGTTTTTCGATGCGAGGCCCCTATGGGATGACTTTATCTTGAAGTAGCGAGCGAGAAGCTAAGAATTACACGCACCCTTGTTATCTCTTCATTCTAGGGGTTCCCTCGACTTTTTTTTTCTTCTTTTTATCCAACTCCTGGATTTCTTAGTTTCGTTGAAAAAAAAAAAAAAATTAAATTGGTTAGCATAGAAAAAGAAAGAGAAACAAAATGAGACTAAAAAGGGTGAAAAAATCATCGACGACGAACCGCAGATAGCTAATTGAATTTCTTTCAGATCTGCCAGACTCCTCGTGTATTATACCTACTGACTTTTCTCCTTGTGCAGAAGGGGTTGATGAAAAAGTTGAAAACTGTTCGCGTAGAACAGGGATATCTGTTTCTTGTTGGTATACTAGACAGTATAGCTGCTAATTACATTCCATTATAAAAAGTAAAGTCGAGTTAAGTATTTTAAAGTTAAGAAAAACTAAGTTCGTTTATATATCCATCGAAGCGCGAGATTGGGTCTGAGAATTGAAAGAACGAAAAAAAAAAAAAAAAATATTCGGAAAATTCTTCGCTGAGTTTTTAAGACATTACACGCTTTACTTAGGCTTCAACTAAACTTTCTACCTCTTATTCTCACCTCTATTACACACTTACCTTTGATAGAGCTATTCGACGTACTTGAAATACTTTCAAGTTTTGAAACTTCTCACTTGGTCCAAACCAAAGTCCAAAAGTCTTGGAAAATAGAGAAAATACACTTTTCTCGCAGCCAATTGACAATGGATAAATTATCTTTGCCGAAAACGATAATATCCACTCGTTCGGAGTAGCCAAGGCTAGGTGATAAATATCTATCTGATACGTGATAAACCATAAGAGATCAAGAGATGCCAGTACCTACACGAGGGAAGCCGGACCCTTATCGAAGGTAAAATGACAGGACGTGGAGGGCCTTGAGCTACGAGCTGATATCTCTGGAATCAGGATTGTGATGGATTACGTATTTGAGCTTCCCACGTTAACCGGAGTCCAGTAAAACGTTCGTCCCATGTCTGAAGCTGTTTTGCTATGAACGAACGGCTTATACCTTACCTTTTATTCGATTCTTTTCGTCATTTTGAGACGGTTTTTTTCTTACAACAAGCATCGCTTTCTTCATGATTAAAAACAGCGGGCGTACGCTGCAGGTATCTTATTAACCGTACTTTGTTTCAAATTTTAAAGAAGCTAATTACGAACCAGAAGTTAAGAGTTCATTTTCTCAGACGATGTATTCACGAGTACACCCTCTTCATTTTTCCAACTTATATCATGCGGGGCGAACACTGCCTTGGCGATATTATTCTAGTTGCTTTTTTTCCCTCCCCCTATCCTTTTGCGTTTTTGTTCGGATATTTCTCTGCCCCTCTTTCACCTTTCATTTTAGTTTTTCGCAATTTCCTAAAGCGTTATAATACCATCCCAAAGCTTACCTCAGCTAATTTCTTTTTTTCCCCAAAACGAAAGTTTCCACAATTTTTTCGACTCGCTGACCCTAAGTACTTTATTATATATATGCTGAAATAAGAAATATAATCGAAGTTACCGGTTACTTTCAATTTTTCCCTTACGTTTCTACCGTCCGTATCAAAGGCGAACAAAATTGGAATCGGGAAGTTGACACTTCAAAGAAAATTCAGCGCCAAGGACTCCTTTTAATCCTGCTGCGACTTTACCCAGACTACAAGATTCTAATTGTTGAATCGGAAGTTGCAAAATATTACTTTTCGGGAAAAAATTGTCCAAATTTAAGTCCGAGACGGGATTAACGTTGTATCAAATTTTAACTAATTTATCGAATGCCGGGCTCCTGTCGATGAATTCTACACGTATAGCTCAGGGCGCGAGAGCACTCCTTCATATACCCCCGTACATAACAGTTTTTCTTTTCTTTTTATAGCGAAAAAAATTTCCACTTTGCCAGAAATTTCTTTGATCCTACTTGTATGCCGTCACCTTTGGTCTTTCCCTATTTCTCTCTCTCTGTCTCTCTCTATTTCTCTTCTACACCGCCACGTACAGCTTTAGTTACCCTTTGAAGGCCTCGCCCAAGCAAGAAGCAATCAATCACTAAGCTTCGTCAACGCCTTCCACGTGTCAGCTTCCTTCTTTAGCTGCTAGAACTCCTGGCTGCTACAGTTCAGAACGTTGGACGTTATTTCATGAAATTTATCATATCAGTATTTATGAAAAATACATTTTTTCAAATCACTGGTAACGCCATTGAATCAGTTTTTTCCACAGCTATTCAATTCCACTTTGAGACATGATCAAAGAAATTGTTAGAGATTTTACGGAGCTTCGCATGTAAATTTTTTGAAATTTGTAAGAAAAGTTCTAATACGATGTCATTTCCGGGACAAAGAATAATATACGGAAACAAGGTCAGTCGTTTACTGACGTGAGAAAGTAGCACACTTTTTGTCTGAACATTTTCAAAAAAGAAATTACTTGAGATCAAAAATTTTTGTGTCTAGAAAATTGAAATTATCGAAAATTATCATCTTGCTCTGGAATTACGTTAATGTAAAATATTCCCTGAAAATTCGTCGAAGTTTTCGATGAACGATGCGATCCGTTATACAAACTCTACGAGGACCACTTTTTCTTCGGCGCAATCAATCTGAGTAAATCGAAGTCTATAAATTCTGAAATAATTTTGAATAATGTCGAAAGATCCGAGTAATCAGCTGTGGAAAAAAAAACTGAGTCCATAAAATATTTCGACACAAGTCACTAGTCATTTGGAAAAAACAAAAATTTATCTTTTCAAATTTCCGTTTAATCAATAACAAAAAAATCAACCGTCTTAGGGGTGAAACGACTCGTCTACGGACCACACCTACGCAAGTAAGGCGATTAAAGTTTCATTGGCTACTGCTGCACACCCTTGAACCCCAACGGTACTAAATAATGCATGTGACTACATACCGTCCATAAATACATACGTGGGTATTATCGCACCTTACGCAGTCCGCGTTCAGCTATTTCACCTCCTCGTCTCGAGGTTAGGTTAACCTTTGGAAAGTGAATTTGAAATTCCTTTAATATTATGAGGTCGATGGCTATGCACAATAGCACGATAAGTTGAGACTTGCGGTGAACGTATGTGAAAGAACTTGAAGTAGGCAAGAGGTGAGTCGAGTACGTGTATATCTATGTATTTTAATTTTTTTCTTCTTTTTCTTAATGTACTTGGCGCGAGACTCTACCGAGTCTCTTGATATAGGTATACAAGTCGAAGCGGTATATAGGTACTTGGAAATTTATTTTTTACTGTCAAATTTTATCGACCGTATAGACTCCTTTCCCTGGATTCATTCTTTCATACATAGTATCTATAATAATTCGTATAAGTAATTAAATTCACTTATGGGGAGTTGAATAAATCCTATAAATGCGAATTAATCCATCCATTCAAACTATTTCATCTGGCAATGGGATTATTTTATGATCAGAAACAAGCCGGTTTAAATCTCTCTAATGAGCAAGTGGAAGAGGAAAAGTTCGGTGAAAAAAAAGCAAAAAAGGAGACGCTTCGTATTTAATGAAATATTGAAGTGAAATTTTATCTGTTAGTACAAAATCATAAAAGTTTTAACGTAACTCCAGAGCTTTGAGAAGCTACACGATTTTTATGTACCTGGCGCTTGATGATGAGGAGAAAATTTACTCGTTTAAAAACAAAAAAGAAACCTATTTTTATTTTTTGTTTCTTCATTTTTTCACGCAGTGACTGATTGTTTAACTTGTGGAAAAGTAGGTGTTCGTCTTCGGGGTAGAAGTTAGCTTCTACAAGTCTGCATTTACGACATTAGTCCTTATACAGTCGTAAAACTGTGGGAATTAATCGTAGTGAAAATTACGCGAAATTTTATAGATGCGAAATTGTTGCACCTATATTAAAAAGAACGAAAATTGAACTTCGACGTTTGCGAACGGCGTTTAAAGCGTAAAGCCTTTGACTGCAGTATATACGAAAGGCTGAAAATTCTATCAAGAATCATACGAGCTGGCGAGCGATTTCACATCACGAACGTTGTTCTTAGATCTTACGGTCTTTGACTCGCTCAAAGTCACGTATTTTCCGTAAAAATGTGAGAAAACCATTTCTCGAACGGAACCTTGAATCGTAAAAAGTCTCTCACGTACGTTACGAATTTCTGTAGAAAATTTACCGCTGTTTTATCCTGCAGAGTATAGTTACAACTTTATTTATAAATTTGTCAAAAATTATGATAGGTAACCATTTTCAGAAAATCGATTACGAATGAAATTGAAAACGAAAAATTGGACAAAACGCAACGCTCCACCTGAATTTAATCTTCATAATTTTTGTTTTCGAATTGATATCTGGCAAATAAGTTTATCGGCCTTTTTGCGGGTCTGGTGGCGACGTGTGGGTCACACTTTGGGTAATCAATCAGTGTCGTCTGCACGATATACCAACCAGAACCAAACTATCTGCCGAAAGTCTTTCGACAGGGAAACAAAACCGGCTAGAGAATTGAAAGTCTCTACGAGGAGGGTGGTATATAAGGGGAAAACAGCTGCCCGAGCTTGCGGGCGCTTAGCTTGATGATAGCTTGGGGAAAAAAAACGAAGTTATGTTAAAAAAGTGAAGTTGGGAATAAAAAGACTCGAATAAATTCCGCCGAGGAAGTATAAGGTGCCTGTGCAGAGAAAGAGAGAGACCCCCTCTCTACCTCCAGCAATTGTGGTAAAATTCTTTTTTTTTTTTTTTTTTTTGAACGGCCAAAATTTCTAAAGATTTTTATTCGCCGAGGTACAGCAGCTCTTTTACCAAAAATTACTCGAGTTCAACTCCGACGGTGAAACTCTGTAGTTCGGAGAACTCACTTGAGGGATTTTTATTTTTGGAAAACCTTAAAAATTGTAAACAACCAAAAATTGGAAGGAAAATAAAAATTATATACACGTCCCGTATTATCATTTCTGGGTATTCGATATACCGAACGTCCAAAACACTCTATATTCTTACCAATTTTCTTACGATTCCCCGCGAAACTGTACAAACTTGAAAGACTGGCTGGCGGAGGGGAAACTTCGATATTAAATCGGAAGAAAAACGGAAAAGAAACTGACGGGGCGATAGCCTGAGTAGAGTTGTTCGAAAAAACCTTCCCTTCGGAGTTGGTTCGTGAAATAATACAACAAAACACGTATACCAACATACATACATCGAAGAATAATACTTTTGAAAGAATAAATGATCGGATGTATGTATATATCTGTATATACCTATACCTCGTATGTATGAAAATATCGGTGAAATAAACTTTCTTAGTTCAACTGGCAATTATAGTTTTCCCCGCAATAGAATGCAAGACTGTTAACTCCCTCGATGTCTAATTGCCAGTAAACTTTGGACCGCGAAATCCGACACGTCATTAAATCCAATTAAACCTCAATTTCCCTTTGGTATAACGAATTATTTTATGTCTTACAATTAGTCCATGTTCAATTTTAGCTTGAACATTCTCAGCTCGTAGAGCAATGAGCGTAAGGATTACAGGTCGCTCGGTGACGAAAAATCGATTTTTATTAACACAGATGATCATTCTTCGATCTAGTACAATCGTTTTCTGTTTTTTGTTCACAGGAAGACACACGCAGTATTAAAGTGGGCGACAAGAAACGCTGGATACACGACCCTAACAGTGAGTAAAAAATATATACTTTTTTTCTGGAAATAATTCTGAATCGTGTCTAAAAATCGAAGTAAAATCAAAAAATCGTCATCGTGTTTAATTGGAATTTATTTATAATTATTGATCCGTCGATGGAACTGATTTTCAAAATTTCGTCCTAATAAATAAGGAATTATAATAAGAAATTTTTCAGATCGTACTATACATCGGGTTAAAATCTTGACGCAATTTGTGCATTACGAGATTACTCCGGGTAAAGCCATTTGTTGTAACGATCGTACTTAGAACGAGGAAAGTATATACAAGGGAACTTTTAATTGCCTCAAGAAGTTTTCGTTGTTTTCCTCGACTTTCTTGAACATTGTTCACTTTTGTGTTCCTTGAAATAAGGAAGTAGGTACTATTCTACCTATTGTTAACCCGATATACCAGATGATGCTACAAAGTTAGCCGGTTCCTCTCTTCTCAACCCTTAGAAATAAACGACAGCTTTTATCCTGTCCCGACTGACTAACCGGACCGCAAAACTGCCCAGATCCATGGCCGGTGACAAAAAGTCGACAGTTCCTAGAGCGTTTGTTCTTCACTCTCCGCACTTTACCCTTTTCATTCTTTACGTTAGTCTTTTATCCTCTTTTTTTTTTTATTCAAAAATTTTTATCTTCTTCACAATTTTCAGCGGTTGTTGTTGGGTTTTGTAACAGTGACAGTGGCATTATATTCAAATTCGAATTTGTAGCTATTAGTGTGTATATAAATAACATGGAAACGCACCTAGACTTTCAAACACACTTAAGTTTGAGCCGATGACATGCGATGTGCGTTAACTATAAACACGGCTGACTAAACCATGCCTTTACTACTGGCTCCGTCTGATCAATACTCCGCTCGCACTACTATCCCACGGCTATTGCCAAGCGAATTGAACTTTTGGTATATGTATCTGTACACGTATACATTATACGTATGTATATCTTTGGATGTATGTGTAGAAATGCAGAGGAATTCTTTATTGCATATATCCATATAGGTATGTATATACCTATATATATATATGGTCGCGACAATTGTGTTAGGAATTCCCCTTTGGATAATATTATCCGATACGTGGGTTGGCAGCTGATGCCTATTTTATAGACAGAAAACTGACGCGTTTCTATATAAACTTTTTTAACACATTACTCTCCAGTTTACCTACCCGTATAACTACTTCTAGGTATGTATGGGATATATGTTCATATACCTAGATATATATCGGAATATTGATAAAATTATGGGATTCGTTAGTCGCCCGCGGTAGGTATAACTTTTAAACCAAATTAAATGAATTCCCTCACCATTTTCGATTCGCTTCACGATTTTTTTTTTTTTATATACGATTCTACGGTCTCAAAAAAGCACTGCTGAATTTTTTCAGATTTTTCCCTACAGCCGTTAATTTTCAATGATTATAATTAAAAACCCATCTCAAAATTGGCATTTTTTTTGTGAAAATCTCAAAAAATTCTCAAAAATCTTATATTTCGTTCCGATCATTTTGACACCCCTCCCATTATGGGACGATTCTCTCTTCTATTCTTTTTTTCAGCACTGTTTTCTTTAACATTTTGAACAAACGAAACACCATAATATGTTGACATTTAAGAACTGATTAAAAAACGAATAAAAAAGAATTTTCGGTAATTTTTTTAGAATTTTCGAAACGTTGGAACCTGGTGTTATACATTAAATATATATATATAGGCATATAATTTGGGGGAATAAGTTTCTATTTTTCTTTCTGTCCGGTATATGTAGGTATGTGTGCATGTGTATGTGTATACGTATATATATATGTACATATTTTGTCTGTGCTTCACTTTGTCAGCACTGTTCTATCGATAATATTATTTCAGCTTCTATATATACTTGTCGCGCTTAATGTAATAGCGTTTTAAAGTAAAGCTTTAACAACGACACGACACGACGTAACGAAATATTTACACATAAAACAAACTGACTGACTACAATACTCTGCAAGGGATGAAACATCTGAGGAATTTAATTTTTCTCCTTTTTCTTTTTTTTTTTGTTCGTCGGTTTTGACTATTGTTTTTTTTCGTTTCGAGTTTCAGTGTTTATTTTACACAGCAACAATCAAGCCCCGAAGTTCGACACGTTTTTGTGTGTGTTCTTTTGTCTTTTTATTTACTTATTTATTTTCCTTTTAAGCAATTCAATGTCATCATTTATTCGACTAACAAATATATGCCAAAAATAATGAGAGTTTATAAATTTTTATATTAGTTTCTAAAAATCTTGGCTGAAAAAGATCCGCGCCCTAACCTCGAAGCCTCTCGGGGATGACGTATCCTCTTGAAAAATACATCGAGTCACCGCATTGTCATCAATTTACGTTTGCGAAAGAGAAAAAAAAAACCCAAAAGATAAAAAAAAAACGACCGAAAAAGAATAAGAAAAAAAAAGATAAATTATTATTGTAACGTTATTTTAACGAGAAAAGTTTTTTTTTCTTTCTTCTTTTTTCAAATTGCTCGGGAGGGGAGGGGGAGTCTTCGTGTTTATATATTTATATTTATCGTATCCATCCATCTTGCATGCATGCATTCAAGTAAAACCGGGCGCGACCCCTAGGCTCTTTCAGAAAAAAAAAAAAAGAAAAACATTTCCCATTCATATTTTTTTCTTTTTTCTTTTGAGTATATTCAGGTCACGTGCATACTAGACTACCAGAGTACCTGCAAGCTCCACTCTCTGTCGTCTACATCATAATCATCCCACTTTAGTTATAGACAGGCATCAACGAAGGGCTATTTCTTTTTTTTTACGAAACACTAGCTATCTACATGTCATTCGAATTAGCCAGAGATTGTCTGGTATTCAGGAAATCGAGTATGTATCGTTTTATCTCAGAACAATCATAGTTGTTCGGTTTATAGCCCAGTATATACTTATAGTTCTATTTGTACGATTGTATTTACACACTTGATGGACTTGAGCTGGGTTCTCGACACTGGCCAACCTCAGAAGTTGGAATTGAAGCTTTAGTGGTTCTCGTATTGCTACGCGAGTTCGTAGAAAACCCTTTCGTCCTAAGCCTCTTGCCACTACATGGAAGGGTTTTAACTTCAGGTTGAGGTTCGCTTTAGGATTTAGTGCCACGTTGCTCAGGAATCTATCTATACCTACCCAGCCACTAACATTAAAAGCATTTCTGAATCGAAAGCTCGCTATTGGAAAGCTTCGCTAAAACTTTATATTGTCGCTAGAGGGATTACATGCTTCCCGAGTATTACCCAATGCACCATAAGTGAAGGGTGCAGTGCGCTGATGGATATATTTCTACGTAAAATCAATTTTTCAATACTTCCAAATATACATATCATATATTTATTCGTCAAGTATATTATGTAACATTCCCTCTCCAACATCAGCAATAACTCCGGAGCTATTTTTTTTTCTTCAAAAATTCATCAAACACGGGTTTACTGCAGCTTCCAGTTTACATAGTTTCCACAAATTCCCTTCACAGTCAGTTTTGATTTAGCTATTGTTCCATATATCGTATAAGGTATTTATATGGCCTTCCAGAGACGGGAAATATTTCGTTGTCGAACATTTTGGTAACGTACCGTTGGCTAAATAGTTCGCTGGTCAATGACCATAGTTGGTGGGTAGTTAGATAATACAAAACGCAGTTTAACATTGTGTACACATGCTATAAACTTTAGCCATTTGTCGCGCCTTCGCGGTTTAAACGCGTGTTATATTTATTTCACGGTCATTTTCGAAGAACATATACCCTGTTTCTCACCACTCTCTCGAATCTGATCTCCTTCTTTGTCTAATAGTAAATATATAAGTATACAGGTCTGTCTGCAAGAAGGTATACTTATTTCTTATACCGTAACGTATAATCGAACATCTTTCCAGCCAGACGCTATATTAGAAAATTATAAGCTTACGGCAGATAATGTTACGCTGAATAAAAATAACCCGTTTTAGTTATAATACATGGTATAATAGGTATACACAGATTGAATTTCTCCTATAGATTCATCATTCGATCGTGATATGTATCAGCATCGATTCATCCGGGTTGAGAGTTTTTATTGAATTTAATATGTCGTACGTTACTCTTTACACGTCGCTAAATATTCGTATTGTCAAAAATTTTCGCCCTGATAAAAAGTATTCCAAAAAAATCCCTGAGAGTTGATAAAGAGCGCAAATTTGTTGCCAAAAATCGTGAGAAACAAAAATCTATAGCACTTCGTGTTTCACTGTCATTTTATTCGCAACTGCAGGATAGAATAGTTGCAAGGGTTTTTCTTTTATCTATAACGGAGGTCACTGCAGTGTTTTAAAATTTGTGTTTTTCCATTATTAGTACTATTAAATTAGACAAATTCGTACAATTTCGTGAACTGTCATGAATGTAAATGACGTTTCAACGGGCGCTGTTTATCTTTCAAAATATGTTTATATACGGTATCAGTTGTAAATCACTGGAGACCTACGTTATATTACCGCTGCAGTTAGGTACGTTGACAGCGAAATGCATTAGCCTTCTTTCTCCTGTCATTATTCTTTTTGCTTTTGGTTTATTTTTTATTTTTTCTTGTTTGTTTGTTGAAGAACCTCCCGGCACCATCACCTGCACGTGACAAATGACTGCATGCACTTCTCAGTTCATATATGTGCATCTTGTATTATATTTGATCTGACGCTTTTACGATTGCATCAATTCTTTTCAACCCTATTACCCTATTTCACGACTCACTCTATTCGCATTCAGAATTATTGATGACTCTCTCTCTCTCTCTCTTTCGCTCTTGCTATAGTAGTTTTTACTTTCATTTGTCAATAGCGCGGTTTTCAAATATATTATATGTCATGCGGTTTCATATACATATACCTATCATTCATTTGTCATTGTACCCATGCACCTCCTTTCGAACATATTTTTTTTATCGAAATTCATTAAGGGGTTAGGGAATTTTACCCTAAAATTTGTAATTTAGGATTTTGTAATTACACATATTTAAACGCGTATTTAAATAATTACTCGAAAATCAAAATCAAAATATTGTTTTATTTACATATGTAATTCTTTTTAATGTACCTACTTGGCGCGAGACTCTACCGAGTCTCTCGATTCAAAAGCCGGGATTCAGGAATTAAAAATCTGTAACAGCTCTCATTATTTTATGATATTTGAGTTCGTTGATTGAGGATAATTTTTTCTGTTCTAATTAAACCACTGCTTATACTTGCCTTTTGAAGAAATATTTCATTGACTCAGTTTTTTTTCACGAGGTGATTACCATAGCATTCTGAAACATATTTTCAAATTATTTTAGATTTTATGGACCTCATGCTGTAAATAATTCCTTCAAATTTGGAGGAGAAATTCTGAATTGATATAATTTCTGGACAGATATTATTGATATTTAATTTTTAGATATTTCTTGAAAATTTTTCATTCTGAACGATGTTTTTTCTTTCTGTTTTCGTTTTTTCTTAGGGGAACTTTGGGAAGAAAAAAAAAATTACGATATACATATACCTATCCCGTATATTCTTTGTCAAATTCTCCAGCTATTATTACGTTGTTACGTTAGGCTGGTTATAAATTGTGGTTATAAAGCGGTCATTTAGTCGAATGTTAACCGTCGCGGTCGTGACTGTAAGTTTGATAACCCGTCGCGGAATGAGGTAATCGGTTGGTACATCGATTAGGCCTCTATTATAATTTATAATAAGGCTATTTGAGTGCGTGCTGTAGCTGCTTATATGGACCCTGATAAACATCGCATAAACAGTCCCTCCCTTATCCGACTTCCTCTCCTTTTCTGCACCCTCTTTCGGTTAGTTGACATTGCCACGCCTATAATCCAAAGCGCGAGGCTCTGGAGGACAGAAAATTATAATTTTACATTCTGGGAGAGCAGAAGTAATTACGCGAGTTTTATATAACGAAACGACGTGATTTGCGGGGGGCCCTTCTTTACACCAGGGTGATGAATTCCTCGTTAAATTCTTAACACGTTTTATTGTATTTTTTTTTTGTTCTTTTCTTTTCTATTTTTTTCTTATTCTCTTTTTTTTTTGCAGGTGATCTTTGTCGACCGCTGAATTGCAAAAAGAAGGAACTCTGCCTTCTCGAGGATACCTTCACCGCTGTTTGTGTTTCCAAGAAAGAATTACAAAAGTCCGGGTGAGTACAGGCTTCACTCAAGTATTTACCTTTAACTTTATTCTTAAGTTTCTACTTTTTTATATTCACCATAGTATATAGTAAAATTATTACGAAGATTTAGCGTCGTTATTATAACCATAATGTATATAGCGATGGCTAGGAATCATTTTTGCAAAAGCTACATACTTGACGGGCACATTTCAGAACGCAGGGAGAAACGGAATGTGCACGCCAAGTATGTAGCTATGCACTACACAGCTTTTCTAACAATTTTTCCAATTGAGGAGAATCTGTGAATGTGGATGAAAAGAGTAGTGGGGCAAAAATCAGAATATGAAGAGATCGGAACGGAACAAGTCCATCGGATTTAATATTTAATATCGACTGACTCTAGTTTTCGATTTAGAAATTCATTATCAATTCAATCGCTTTACGATTTTCCCGACGCTTATTATTCGGAGTTGAAGTTACCTTTTTGAAAATTCATCGCGATTATTTGACAGATGGTGTCATAAACGGCAGGTAGTAGATTTCTCCGGATCCCTCTGTACTGCTAGAACGTGCCTCTGGTCCATTTAGGCTTTCCGGTAATTAGAAATTTACGACGGAAGGGTCTGCGAGTGAAGGGAGGAGTTTATAAATTCTAATCCTTAATTGACGAGCTTAATCCTTCCAGATGTACCTCTATCCGAGGTCAAAGCTGAAGTATACTGACTTTACTAATTGTATTCTCAGTACCTCAGACAAATTTCGTTGTCCATTGTATATTATGTTTTGTAGAGAACGAACTAACTGAAAGTAGAAACAAAATTAGGGTTGAATAATTTAGCAGGAAATTGTTATTTTTTATTTATTTTTTTATTTTATTTTTGGTAATTCATTCTAAATCGTAAGATATACGTAATAGTTTTTCTACTATATTTAATCCCAACAGTAATTGAGCGTATAAAATTTGAAGGAAATAAGTGAATTCCTTTGATACCTGAGTTTCAAGACGTTGAGAGTTTCGCGTCTGGAAGCGTCTAAACAGTAATCGGATTTTATGACAGAATCGTGGAGTAATTTGCAGTAAAGGTATTTTTAAATTACGTATACTTTGAGAATGAAAAAGTGAGCAGAGATCAACGTTTCAGCGACTGAAAAAGAAAATAAAATGAAGAGAAAAGGAAAAAGAAAAATTTGCTAAAGTCCATACAATTTGAACGAAAAAAAAAAAATAATAATAATAAAAAAAACTATGAATAAGATTCTGAGAATTTTCCGGATGGAACGGAAAATGTATCTTATCGAGGATTCTCGCAAAGGTTCCAGGTTCCATATACGAGCTTTTCTAAATATTTCAGTAAGGAAATGAAACTCCTAAGTCACGTATTTTTATGCGAGGTTCACGTATGTATGTAGGTACATTTTCACAGAAAACTAAAACAAGTCTTTTCACTCTGGGCGATGGTCAAGTGTGAAACAAAAAAGAAACTACTGTAGGAAAAAACGAAATAAATAAAAAAAAAAAAAAACTTAGATTCCTCCTGTTCGAAGATACTGACTGTCATACGCTACAGGTGGTTGCGATTTTTTTGTTTTGTTTTTTCAATTTACTATAAAGAATCGATGGTTCCTATAGTTTGGCTTTACACTTTGGCTTTACTCTTTTTTTGCTAATATTCCGGTTTTTTTTTTGGCGGAATGTTTCGAGCATCTATGCAAAGATTTCAAGATCGTATGTTTTCCTGTTGAAAATTTATACTCAGGCATTCCAAAGCTCTTGTACATGGGTATTTAAAGACTAACCTATTCCCAAGCCTCCGCTACTCGAAATGTAATTATTTTTAATTAAATTTAAGACGTTGTTTTATTGGTATTAAAATTGCTCAACAAGGAGCAATTTCAAAGGATCTGAGAATGTTCGTATATGGGGCAACGGAAGTTCCGTACCAAGCGGGACCACCTTTAATTCAAACTCTATGACTGAGATTCCCTTCAATTTTGGAGTTTAGAGATGTCATACAGAGTGTAAAAAAAATGGTGTAAAATCAGATACAGACTATCGCCATTTTATTACTCTCTTTTATTCATATCTCAGCCAATTTTTATCGTAAAGAGATAGTTGAGGAAGCATTCTGCAGTGGACGATGCGTACTTCATTGGAATAAAAAATAGACGTTTTTTCCTTTTCGCGTAGCAACTTCGAACTCCAAAATTGAAGCGAACCGCGGACATCGAGTTTAGACGGTGGTCTCCTTCTTAAAGTAAGAAACGTCCCACCACAATCTCGACTATCATATCGTGTGTAAGAACGTGTCGATCTCCCTGTTGAAAATTTCTACTCCTACGAATTTTCACTATTTTTTTTTTTTTTCCATGGAAATTAAAACATTTCGTAGTTTTCAAGAAAAAAATGGTAGATTTCCGTAGTTATTCAAAAACGTTCATTTTTTTTTTTTTTTTTTTTGACGATTCGACTAGAAACAAAACAAACAAAAAATCTCATCAAAAAATTACGAAGAGTTTCAATTTTTCTTAAAAATTTGTCAAATTATTTTCACCAGGGATCGAGCTCGATGATAAAAATCGACTAAAAAATTCATGTGAATATGAGAAACTTCGTCCGATTCGTAAATACGTAAAACTAGAATAATCTAATATACATCCAATAAGCAAAATATTCAAGACACTACGAGCTTATAGAATAAAGTATAAATCCGTATAAGACGTCGACTTATGGCTGTATAATATTCACTTTGATGATTTCCTGTGGTAAACCTTAGTAACCAACCTTGTAGGTATTCAGAGTTACTATATCGAAAAAATTACGATACTTGCTCGTATCATAATTTTTTCTATTATTAACCGAAAACCTAAAAATTGTTAGATATTCCTCAAGACGTGTATTCAGATAAATCGCTTTCGAACACGAATTCGGGAAGCAGCATTAACTCTTTTAAATCAGCAGACTAGAAAATTGCGGTTACTGAAAAGCGGATACAAGTCGTTGATTTTATCTTTCTACTTTTATTTTGTGCAACAGAATATGCGTCAATTTTCGTTCAGTACATCGTAAGATCCAATTGCTAAAGCTGTTTTTTTATTTCTTCCATTTTACAGAGATATTGTTATACCTAAGTCACGTGCAGTTCAAGAACAACGAGACCGAGTTGAAACTGCCGAAGACTTGGACAAGGATGACGTGTTCTACGATGCAGAGGATGACGCCGACGACGAGGACCAGGACGAGTCGAAGTGAGTATTTTGCTCGAATGATGCTTTTGAATTACCTAAAAGACCAACAACAAAAAAAAAAAAAATTGAAAATGGAAAGAAAAGCTCGTTTCTTTTTTTTTATTGGAGACTAAAAATATATTTCATACGACAAGAATAACTACCTAATTGTTGGATCGAAAGGTTGTGGATTCTCGAAGTCAACGTACTTTCACATTTGGAAATCAATTTCTAATTAATAAACGACGAGAGAATGACGTGTATGTATAGGACGCCGGAACCGACGAACGAACCATGAAGAGGGAAGTAAACGGGGATAATTCGTGTCCCAGACACTCCCCTATCTACCACCCTCTCCGCCTACCATCCCTGACTCAATTCTATCAGTTTCCAGAATACATTTTCTCATTTTATTCGCTGCACGGTTCACAATAATCAACTAGACAACCTTAGAAATAATTTTCAAACATTTTTCAAACTGATAAGTTGTCGTGGTTAATTCGTCTTTCTATTCTGAAAATTGTCGAACTGTAAAATATGCAGGTTCTCGTTGCGGACGAAGTCGTTAAAAAAAAAAAAAAACGACGAATTTTCAAACCTTTCTTCTCTTATTTGTCTTCTTTTGAATTTTCCTGCACAATTCATAGCTGTATAAGTTTCCACGTTGAAAATTGGATATGATTGCCCCATAATATGGTAGCAAATTAGACTGACGTACAAGTAAACAGTTCTACTGAAACGTCGATAGAGTCGAACTAACTAGATTGGCTCAACTCAATCTGGATGCTGTCAATTAGCTCTGGTAATGAAACTATTTGAACAGTTAGACCAAGCCGGTATCCCGAATATAGGAAATTTATATATGGTATATATTTTTGCCTAGTTTGATAGGAAACGATGATCGACTTTGCGTAATTTTAATATGCATCGCGCGTGACAGAAGAAATGATAATTCAAAAAAATTGTCTCCCTTTTCGATTTTTTTCGTAACTTGTGAAATTCTTTAAGATAGTTCGCGGATATATTTGCATTTCTTTCATTCATAGCAATCTGTGATATAGATAGATAAATGGAAATACAATGATTTACTAATTAGCCTTTCGTTATTATAATTCAACGTGGTTCGGGTAATATACCCTATTTACCAAAAATAGGTAACGTACTAATTCTGTTTTATTGATTGATCAAAGTTTTTTTTTTTTTTTTTTGTTCCCCTATTCACGAGACCTTGACTGACGTATAATTCTACGAACATATCGATTCTATAATGGTCAAGGGTTAGTTTGAAGGCTCTATTCGCTATATGTCATGTGATAACGGGGTAGCACGCGAATGAGAAAATTCCTGTTCTATAATAAGTAAAAATCGATAGGTTCGTGGGAAATTATTCATAATATATACATATGTGTATATATAGACCCGGAATGCAGACATGTTTTTTCAATTTTGTTTAAACCATGTATATTAGTACTGCAGTTAGTATGTTCTACTTTATATAATTATTATTCGCTCGCCGTTTCTCTATCGTTCATATTCTGATTATTTGACAAAATGGAAATGTCATCTGGATACAATAACACTTTGCAAACAGGATATTATGTTATATTTTCCGAAGTACAGGGAATATAGAGCATTTTTTGATTTTTTTTTTTTTTTTAAATTTAACATGTCTGAACAATAATCTTGAGTCCTTGTCCTAATTTAGAATAATTTGTGGCCATTATTTGCGATATCTTATCAAATAATTTACATCGACGTGTTGAACAGACGTTGAAATTCATAATTGAACCTAAAAAACAAAGAAAAAAAAAATACAAAATTGAAAACTGACGCAGCATAGGAAAAACAGCGGTTTTTCATTTACTTGAAAATTGAAATTATTTATGCTCGTAATATTGCTCGGAAAGTCATACCAGCCATCCTCTTTTTTATCCTTGTTTTTTTATTTATTTATTTTTTAATTTTTTTCTTGTCCTGCACACGTTCACTCTATTTGTCCCGGCAATTATAGAACTTAAATAGAACTAGTACACAAATGAAAATACCATTCACGTCGTTGAAAGGATATTTGTGCTTGAAAAAGACGATAACGGAAGGTAGAAAATCTACCTACGTATATACTCGTGCAAATGGGTTAAGCGATTCTATTATAATCGTAGCGAAGCTCACTGGCTGTACCTGCAAGTACGATAGGGAAAACGTAACTGTTTCGTAGTACATACATACATATGTGCGGGGGGAGAAAAAAAAATGAAGCTTTTTCCATTATATCTTCTTTTTTAAATGCCACTCCCCTGTTGAGTAACAATATACTGGCAATATGGTTCAACCGATCGGTTACTCGATTTATGGATCAATTTTTTTTTCTTTTAATTGCTAATGGTATAATTCTGCGAGAGAGGGTTGATCAGCATGACAGCGTAAATAGACTTTTAACCGAAACTATATTCAAAAAAGTAGACTCTGAGCTCCTATCGATTTTAAATTATAATCAAAAGTTTTTACTATCAATCAAACCTAAAAGGGAGAACGAATGAAAAAAAAAATCGAAATTACCTACTGCACGTCTGTATCTGAAAAATAAAGTGCTTGATACCGAGACAAGTCCTTCCACAAAATCGGTTTTATAACTCTGCTCTGAGTGGTGGCGGAAGTAATTCTTTTATGTCAATGTAAGTTTTTCCAGCTTTTACTTTTCCTTACATGAGACTTTTCTTGAAACTCACTCAGAAGAGGTTTTTTAGATCGTATATTCCGGATCTAAAGTCAGAATACAGAAAATTCGAAAAGATCGATCAAAATTGTAGGAAGTAGGCCGAGTCGCGTGGAAATTTCTACTCAGGGCTTTCAGTGTCCATCAATGTCAATTTGGTAATGTTTTCAATTCAGATTCGAAATTAACGGCACCGAAAACCTTCGATCATCAATTTTTATGGAAAACTCTATTTTATACAATTTTTTTATGTCAAATCGGACCCATCATTCTGATTTCCTGTATTTCGACTTCCGATCTGGAATCACCGAGCCAAAGAAAAGAACCCGTTCTGAATGAGTTTCAAAAAGATCGGATCTCGGTAAGAGTGAAGGCTTCAAAAACTTAAATTAATATAAAAAAATTTCTTTCGCCATCCTTGAGAGTCGAGATATAGAGCTCAACCTGCGAGAGGATTTGTCTTGTGTAGAAAACTAACGTTCAGAGTGGTGAGAGTATAAAAAATATAATATCGTTTTTTTTTTCTTATATAGACGCCCTAATATAGCTGCCAGATATCCTCAAGATATGCTGCTAGAGATCCTGTACATGTCTTTTCTTCCATTACATAAATATATACGTACATAACGTATTCCTCTTTGCATATTTACATCAGTTTAAACATAGCAGTATTATGAAAATGGGACAGGACGAGGCGGAGTCAAATTTCCCACGTAATACGAGTAGGATGAGGTGAAAGCTATGTGACGAAGGGGGTGGTTTCGGGAGAGAAAAGAGGGTTTGAAATAGTAGAGAATAGCGTGACGTAATATTCGTATGGCCAACTTATATAAGAAGAAACAAAAAGAAAAAAAAAAAAAGGAATAACGATGTCAGCAACACCACCACCATGATGTGTTAATGCACTCAATTTATATTCTCAAAATATAAGACATGGATTATAACGAAAAGTTTCCTACCATACGACCGTGGCAACGTTGTTTATACTCGTCCAAACATCCGTGTTTATATTTCATCCCATTTTACCCAATTTCATACCACAGCGATCTCTTCATTTTCAATTATACATCACAATATTACATAGCTCCCAAAAATAAATTGATATCTCTCTTCGTTTTTGTCTCAGGTTTGAACTTTCCTTCCTAGAATCTGATAAAATACAGAATAATCAACCTAAACAAGGGATGTTCAAGCGTAGGTTTGCCCTTCACCCATTTCGCTACTTGATACAACTTTGTGCAAAGGTTAGCGAGGGGGGAGGCTAGGTACCTACTACGTGTTGGGAGTACGTTAATTGCAAACCTTAAGTATATCTATTTGCTTATAATTAACGGTAACTGTCTACAGGGTGTGGCAAAGGGGCGTGTGATGATTACGCTCACAATCAGCTATAAAGATGAGAGGTAATCCTAGAGGATAAATTACGTAACGCTGTACCAAAATTAGATGAAGAAATCTTGGCAAGATGATCATTGTTCGTGTCGATATAGTTATCTTTCTTTGTTTTATTCGTTAATGACCGTAAAAAGGTGGCCTTGTGTTTCTTTTTAGGAATTGTGAAGGGCTGCTGATGGTAGGCATTGTATTATACGTTTGTGTTGCTGCCGAGACCGCTCTGTGTACTTATCGTTATAAGGGATTATTGAGTTGCACGGTATGCAACGTCACGAAGATACTTATAATTAGTATGATTAATAACGGGATTTAATTAACGCGTACATAGTTCGAGCTTTGGATCGTGATAATGATCGACATTAGCTAATTATCCACTCGGGAATCTATACGATTATTTATTCAGTACTTTATCCAACCACAGCAAAGAATTATACGTATCTGTATCGTATGTAGGTATGTACATATACCTACCCGCAGTACTGCATTCAGGAATAAATCACAAGCAATGAAACCTAGATGGATTCACATTCGTTTTGTCGATCTACAGTTATTCTCAGATTATAAAATTAGTACTAAATGTGAAATAAAAAAGGACATGCAAAAAGTGATATAGTGTTAGAATTTTTACACCAGTTCAATTATCCTCTAATATATTTTTTTTTTTATCCAGTTTTTCGAAAGAGGAAAGTTATTGTATTATCACCCCGAAAGTAAAAAGTTGAGATCTCACCGTCATTTTTTGTCGGACGATATCTCGATAGCAAATGAACAAATTTCGTCCTTCGTTGTATCAATCGATGCGGTTCTTCTTAACTTAGAACTGATTAGATTTTGGTTTCGATCGATCCAGTAGTTTTCGAGTTATCAAAAGAACCGGAAAAAAGTTTTGAAGAAGAAAATTTTTGTATTGCTGATCAACGGAATTTTATAATTTTCTGTTTCAATCGATAGCATTCACAGCTCGGACTTGAATCTGATTAAATTTCAGAATTATACAATCCAGTAGTCTCTGTGTTGGAAAAAAATTAACTTTCTGCTCACAATACATTTCACTTCATTTTTTTTTTTTCAATTAAACTTTTCAAGCATGGGATACCAATTTTTTGGGTTTCAAATATCCGAAGAGGGAAATTCTGAGGTAATTTTTAGTAATTTTAATAGATTTTTTTTTTATACCGAGCAACGAAATATTAATATTTTTCTTTCCCTCAACAAGGGCCGGTCGAAAAAAAAATTGACCATGTTTACTTTCATTATTACCGCAAACCACAAGTGAGTGCCTTACTTCGGTTAATATAAATGCTCGTATGTTAGCGGAAAGCCACAGGCTCGTATCTATCCGCTCGCAAATTACTTGGCACACGGTTATATTAGCGTATACACTGAAATTATAAGCCAACAAACAGGTTTCCCATTTGCGTATAGGTACACATATACGTATAAAAAAATGACCTAAAAAATACGTACCTGTAAAAATTAAAGAATAATAATAATAGTTAACTATCACAGGTACGATCTTAGATAATAAAATTAATTTTCTCATCGATCAAAAAATAACATTCGTTTTGTCCAACGTTCCGAAAAAAAAAGAAAAAAAAAACGTTTTTTTTCTTCATAATTTAATTATAAAAATGTAATAATTTCATACTCTTCATACTCTTTATCTCAGTCATATAATATTTATTTGATTGCGATATAGTCTCTCGCCCTTACATTATATACCTATTATATAAAAAAAATTTAATTTGTTTATACAAGTCGAAGTACGCGAAATTATCATAAAAAAAATATGATCGATTAATCAATCAATTGATTACATCATTTGCAAGATATATGTACATATGTAGCTTATGTTCATTGCGAAGCAATAAATACACTATTTTCATATCATCTAATAAATCATCCTGACATAACAAGGCCCTTTGGTACCTACGTATTTTCTCAAAGAAATATAATTGAACGAATCGTGAGAAAATTTGATAGTAATTGATTAGAAAAAAAACGAACAAATAACCAGCAGCATTGAATGAAAGTTCAATAAATATTAGAATTTAATTATGTACTCCGCCTCGATATCGTTTCATCGATTTTTCAATCGGTATAACGTCTTCTCGTAACTAGAAGTAAACAAAAATTATTGGAAATTATTATTAGATTCTTATATGAAACGGAAGATGGTTAATTCGGAATAAATTGATTCATAATTAAAATACTCACGTCCATATGGATCAATAACATGCGTGACGGACTTGTGCAGAGACTGTATGATCGTGATCAGATAAAATCTCGAGACTGAATCAACTAATTACCATCGGCAAATGCATAATTGTAATCCTCTAGGTGCTCAAGGGTCTGCAAGACATGCATATTTTGGTAGACCTCTATAATTGTAAAATAAAATTAAAATGTAAAAATGTACGTGCTGAACTGAACTGAGAACTTGAATAATTCAAAAAACTGAACTGAAAATTTAACTGAACTGAGAACTGAGAATAATTGAAAAAATATTCCGGCCATACTCGAGATTGGCGGTTAGTCTTTATTCCAAATTTTTTTCTCGTTCGTACAGCGAGGTTATTAGCTAAATTGCGGTACCCTCGTTATCGCCGGTATACATCGAGTAATTTTTGAGTTCACTCGTTATCATTTGTTCCTGGCTTGAATCCGTACAACGTAATTGCAGTTTTCGAGTACGTTTTTAGCGAAATTACTTTCATTAGGAGTGAAACTCACAACGTTACCAATACTTAGCCCATATATCATGTATGTATGTACATACGTACGTATACGTACATATATCATGTAGGTATGTAGGTAGGTACCTACACCCCTCAATTTCGACCTGCAAGCTTTATTTATACCTACAAAATGTAGCTGGCTGCCAGCCAATTGGTGCATGAAAGCTGTCTGCGATGGATCTGAATCATACTGTAGAGAATTTTTTTGTCTGTATTCTTGCTTTTCATTCGTCAGTCCTCACTGACACATTCTACAAATAACGACAACCGTATACGAGTAACACTTTGATCCTGGAGGGATGAATGAATGGATTCATGCCTCATCAAAGAGATTCAGTTTTTTTTTTTTTTTTTTTTGTATCGGGAAGTAATTGCGATTCCTGAAAATGATCCGAAGAGCGAAAGTTTGACGTGATCAAATCGCTTCTATTCGTGATTGTAAATTTTGCTAACTGGAATAAACTTTAACGTATCATGTGCCTGTATAATAAGGTGTCTTCAAAAAAAAAATTGACATGTTATATTATCTACTCCCACTACTTTAAACGTTAGTTTTTGACACAAGACAAATCCTCTCGCAAGATGAGCTCTTTATCTCAACTCTCAAGGATGGCGAAAGAAATTTTTTTTATGGTTACTTAATTTTTTGAAGTCTACACTTTTACCGAGATCCGATCTTTTTGAAACTCACTCAGAACGGGTTCTTTTCTTCGGAAGTCAAAATACCGAAAATCAGAATGATGGGTCCGATATGACACAACAAAATTGTAAAAAAATAGAGTTTTCCATCAAAATTGGTTATCGAAGGTTTTCGGTGCCGTTAATTTCGAATCTAAATTGAGTACATTACCAAATTGACATTGATGGACACTGAAAGCCCTGAGTAGCAATTTTCATGCGACTCGGCCTACTTCCTACAATTTTGATCGATCATTTCGAATTTCCGTGTCTTGACTTCGGATTGGAAACAAACGACCGCAAAAACCGTCGAGTGCTAATTTTCACGTGAGTCAGTCTTGATTTTTCTCTGCCATTAATAGGCTCACCGTTTTGAGTTTCTGTATTCTGACTATAGATCTGGAATGAGTAGCCTAAAAACCCGCATTGAATGAGTTTCGAAAAAAAAATCGCATATAATAAAAAGCGCAAACTACAAAAGGTCTAACAATCATCAAAAAATGACTTACGCCACCCAATAGAGTTCAGATACAAGCTTTTTTTCGTGGAGAGATCTATTTTGTGTAAAAACCGAGTAAAAAGAAGAAAATATCGATGTTTTTTTTTTAACTGGCACCCCAGTTTATAGTCTGCATTTTTTACAGTAATATTTCTAACAGAATAAGTTATCGTCGTAATTCATGGCTGTTTCTAACGATTTATAGTATCAGATGAAATTTTGCCAGAAATTTTCACTCAATAAAGAGTACGTGATGTACGTCTGCGTATATACATACAGGTATATATATGTACACGCGGTAATATCTGCATTGCCAGTACTCTAAGATCTCGAACATTCGGGACACAATGAACTTGAGAAAGGGAAATATGTGACTCATAAATGTGGCAATTTTGGCTCAAACTTCGCTTTTAAACGACTACGTAGTATGCAAACGAGCTAAAAAAGAGCAGGAAATATCAACTCCATCCCCTGTTATACCTACCGAAGATTGTGAGGTGTGTGGCAGTTAAAAATATGACCAAAGTAAAAAAAAAAAAAAAAAAAACACGTTCAGAAAATATCGTCTAAATTCTGTAAGGAGCTTAAAAGAACTCCGCAGATTGCAAGCGCGAATTTACACCGGGTTAAAGAGCCTGCTTCAGTACTTACTTAGTCAGAGATTTTCTTTTCACTTGTTACCCTTGACTTCGTAATAAATGTAATATAAACCAAATTGAAAGGAGTTAAAAAAAATGAGCTTTTTTTAACATTTTTTTGTTTAATCAATAGTTTTTATGTATGGCGCCATTTTGTAATAATAATCGCGTATAGGGATTTCGAAATTTTGTTTAGTAGGCATACTCAAGTATAGGCGATTTATTAATTGATTTCAGGTGTCGAGAATGTCCTGTAATAAAACCTACCTTCCTCTGTGGATCGGACAACAGAACATACAGTTCACCATGTCGATTGGAGTATCATAACTGTATTCATCATACATCCGTTCATATTGGCTGTAAAGGATTTTGCCCGTGCAAAGGTAAGCGTCTGATCAATAATATTCAATCATTTGTAGTGGACAAATTTGCGTTTCCATGTACAACCGAGCCTGACATAACATTCGGCATATCGTTGTACATACATATTCATGTATGTACGTAGAATTAGAAATGAAAAATTGAATGAGTGAAAAAATTTCGTACGATTTATAATGCAATTAATATAATTTTCTTTCAACTTTCTTTGAATTCTGGTTTCTTGAAACTAACTATATTACGACGCGTTTACATTAGGTATATATAAGTATAATATTTCGCTGACGCAAACTTTTAGATAGACATTTCCTTCTTATCGAATAGATAGATATAGGAGTGGAAAAATAACGTGAAACCTAATTCAAAGTTTGAAAGTATATTCTTACATATATGGGGGGAAATAGGGGGATAAAATGAAAACTCAATTTAAAGTTCTTGTTTAACTTATTTTTTGGTTGCACGGTTGTGTATCTATGGATACGTTGAAGTGTGCTTTTTGGTATCCTGTTTCGTAGCGCTTCACATGATATTATGAATAATCAAATTTCAAAGTATTTCATCAGTTAGTCAATATATTATATGTACACGCCGAATTCGTACGATCGATTTGCAGCACCGAAGCCTATACAACCCCGAAAGCTTTTGCTCTTGCTTTTGCCTTTGCTTTCAGCGAGTTGAGGCGGATGCAAATAGCAAAGAATCTCTACGTGATAGGCGTGATTTATGATCTGCAAATTTCTGATTTGTGGTTATCTCAGGTTCTCGGTGGACTTGAAAGCTTTACCGATCAATAACAGGCATCGGAGAAGAAAAAAAAAACGAATAAAAAAAAAAATTGCGATTTATAACTACAAAAGAAAAACCGATATAGGTGTACCTATTCACAGATAGTTTGCCGTGGATTTTCCTTGGGCAAATATCGCTCAGCGTTATAATTTGAGCAATTGATAAGTTCGAGAAATCGCTAATGGAATTTTCGAGATGGATAATAATAAGATCGATATCTCAGTGAAAAAAAAAAATAAAGAAATAGAAATCATAGAAAATATTTCGAATAAGAAAATTGAAGCTCAGACTCTCCACTTTTAATTACTTTTTCAAACATGCCTTTACGTTTAGTTTCTAGGAACCTACCAGCGTTTAAAAAAAAGCATCTAAATCGTGGTAAGCAAAAAACAAAAAATTCAAAAGCCTCTAGTAGTTGACAAAAATTTCGTAAAACAATTTGAGAAGGAGCAAATTAAAACTTGTTCTTTTTGCTTTGAAACATTTCTTTGAATATTTTTCTACGATTCTTTCAAACTGAGATATCGAACATTTTGTCTGGATCGGAAATTTTAAAGTCGCATTTCGAACCAAAACTATGGGACGAGGTTTCGAATAGGGAATTCTAACTCCGTTTTTTTTTTTTTCACGGATATTTTTGAGCCTGCCAGAGGAATTTTAACGGCTAATAGGCAATTCGAGAGAGAATTTAATAAGCTTCGAAATTCTGTTATTGAAATTTAATTGAAGTAATTGACTTTCGTGATATTTTTAAAAGCAAATCCTTTGTTCGTAAATTGCCAAAGAAGGGATTCCAAAAAACATAGAATTCTATAGGAAAATCGCATATAATGTACATAAAATTTTTTTTTTCACACAGTTATATCTAAACTTTTCTCTGTTATTCTTTTAATTGAGGCGTGACAGGCGATTCGGCCACTACTCCCACGTATAAAAGCTAAAATTCGCCCTTTGAAAATATAACATCAGAAAAGCCATTATTCGATATTTTAACGATATTCTGTACTCGAACCTTGTTCTAACTACTTAACTAACTTTTTTCGTCGATAACGTGTATAACTTACAATTATAACAATATTGACACGGTTCGTGAAGTCTGGCTATAAAATTGTTTGTTAAGCTAATTTCCTAAATCGACTCAGGCCGTTGTGTTTAATCCATCCCTCAAATTACTCATCTTCAAATTATTACATTGTTCGAAAGAGTTTCGTAAAATTGGCCGTCAATATCTGCAAGACGAGTTAATTATCTTGAATCAAACGTGATTCGGGTTGACAATTCAAGATTGTATACCTACCCACGTTACTTTCCACAATTAAATTACCTTCATTACTTAGCTAATCGCTTATTCACTTGTCATTTCGCATACCCGGGAGATGATGGTACATTTGTTCGCTAATTAAAATAATACAATAAAATGCTAACGATCATAAATTAATCGTAAAGAATTTTTCAAATATTTATATCACAAGGTATTAACGGAAAAATTCATTCAATGTTGATAACTGGCTTAAAAATTAATTACCAAATCAATTCCTCCCCGTCTTTCTCTCCGTATTTAATTAAGAAGCTGTCAGTGCTCTTGAAGGCTATGATATCACGGGCAATTAATTTTCAGAATTTTTTATTTATTTATTTATAATTTTTTTACCTTCACAAAAATAAATATCGAATACTCCTGAGTAGCTTGATTAGTACGTACCATGGAGTGGGACATTTTTTATTACGATCTAAATTTACTCATGTGTATAATATATTAGGGTGTCCGTTATTGTGGTCATTTTGGAATTTCAGCCATCCTACCAAAGAAAAATTTTCATATTATGGAAAAAAAATTCGATAAGGTTAACTCGTCCGTCCCCCAAAACGATTGAAAATTCACACCTAAAATACATTGGTTTTTTCCATTTTTTTTTTGTTCGGTAAATTTTTATTGTTGGTTAAAATCGATTAAAAAAAATATTCTACCGCGTAAGATTGATGTTCGTACTTTCTATTAAATGTAGAAAAAAAGAAATTCCAAAAAAGTTCAAGTATTTTGTAGTTTAAGTTGTCAAAAGTCATAATAAAAGCCAAATAAAACCAAAAAAGTGATGATTTCTGACAGCTTAAATTACGAAATACTTGAACTTTTTTCGAATTTCTTTTTTTCTACATTTAATAGAAAGTATGAACATCAGTCTTACGCGGCAAAATATTGTTTTTGATCGATTTTAACTAACAAAAAAAAAAAAAATGTTTAAAAATGGAAAAAACAACGTATTTTAGGTGTGAATTTTCAATCGTTTTGGGGGACGGATTAATGTTATCGAATTAAGCTCAAACTTGGCAGGGCTTTTTTTTCCACGATATGAACATATTTTTTTTTTGTAGGATGGATGAAATTCAAAAATGACCAGAAAAACATATTTTGTTCGAATACAGTTGAGGAATTTTTTTTCTCGATAAATTGTCCCGTTCTACAGTTAAAAAATTTCTTTAATTCTGGCTTGTTAAAAACTTGACGCAGCATTATTCTCTGCTCTCTGAGGCTTGCAGCTGACAAAGGGACAAAAGAATTTATAATTGCATAATTTGAAACTTCCGCTTTCACAGAGTCAGAACTACGAATGCACAAGAAGAAAATGCAGATGCAGAGGCAAAATTCTTTCCTTGGAAAGCTCAGCCGTAATCGTGACATAACTCTCACGCCACGAGACTTCAACTACGACAATCATCACTATCAATATCTCAAGTACACGAAACATGCCAAGGTTAGTTAATTTCAATCCAATATAGTAATTTATATTTAACTCTTTGTATTCGATGAAAATCAGCGTATTTTCCGTGTGTCGAATGTATTACACGTTTGGTGCAACTTTTTCCTTATTTGCAAAACTGGTCGAATTGTTTTCGCGATTTTTTTTGTTTTGTTTTTATTATATTGATCAGGTTTTGAATATGCAATGTTTGTCTTCCGAGGTAAAACACAAAACAATCTGTTCCGTAAAATTTGAAAGGTTTTTAAATTATACGATTCTCGTTTGCAGTTGCCATTATTTATTTTCATGTAATTCAATTTAAAGAATCCCAATTTTATTGCTCTAATTAAATTCATCGCCAGTGTTAAATATTCAACAGTCAACAGACGACAGATTCGAAATATAAATTAACAATTTTTCCCTTTTATTACACCACAAAAAATAAAAGAAGAAACAAAAAGGCCATAGCAAACCAACGCGCGTAAATTTTAATTCCTTAAATTAATGAAAATATTTAATCGTCGTCAATTATACGAACTGCAGCATATCTGTAATGAAAATCTCATTATTTAGTTATTTAATATGAAACGACAATCCTTCTGAAACGGTAACTAAACGCCAGTCTTCCAGGAACTATTTCCACTATTATTATATTACAAAATAGTTTAGATTCCCAAAATATTTCATCCCGTACCCATTTTGGCTGTATATTAAATACGCCTTTAAATTGTTTCGCGCTTCTTCGTAAACTTGCGGCTACCTAGGTCACATTCGTTATAAATAAAACTCGAATCATTTCGCAAATAATGTTGAATAATTAATGAACATTTTTTAATTACCCTAATCACAATGTGGCCTTTTATTCCTAGTATGTTTATTATGTATATATTTACTTAAACGTTATAGCCAAAACTATACGAGGTGTGGCGTATAATGCCGGGTATTTCCAGGCGCACCCTGTAATCATTCGACGACACATTAAATTTACTTCTTTTTTCACGCAAGACTCAGAACTCGGAATTGTCAATTAATGCCGATTAAATAATCGACTGTGAATCGAAGAACGCACGACCTCGTCGTGGGCTGCGAATATTCAAACTAGCCTCTCGCATTTAATAGCTATAAAATAGTGCAGGGTAGGTATACTGCAAGGGTCGGTTTAGGACGGGTCCTAACAACATTACTAAAATTGATATGTTGGGTGCAGACCCTATTAAATCACTTTACTATCAATTTCATAAATCAGATCCTCCCGTTTTGGAAATGGAATAAATCGAAGTGAAAAAAGTCACAAATCGCATAGACAGCTCGGTGATAAAAATGTCTATCTAAACGTTAGTGCTTGTAATACGTAACGAAGACAGGAGCTAATAATTATAGAGAAATTCTAGGAGCTTTTTCGAATCTTTTTATCGCGAAGTAAAACGAGTCGACTCATAAAATGCATATTTATATTTCGTGGAAAAAAAAAAGAATAAAGAAAGAAAAAGTTGAGGTTTACGTGAATCTGAATGTTTAATCCGACTAGGTAGGTGCTATTCAACGGTAACACTTCTGTGCACCTAAAACTCGTAAATTGACTAGAATTAACGACCTCAAACACACCCCGTGAGTTACCAAGTGGGCGCAGCAGTAGTGAATCTACCCATGTACTACTGTACTGTAGTCGGACACACAGTGGCCTGCGGGGAAAATACCCGGGTCTGATTAATGCCGGAGTTTACTACTGAATCTCTCATGAGTCTCATATTGTGGGTTGTGTAGGTAGCGAATAATAGTATTTGATATTAAATTAATTAAGAGAAATTTCGAGCATACATACCTATACATATTTAATACATTTCTATATGTAATACATGGATAGGTGTACATATAATATACATACCTACACAGACATATTGGCTTTTAAATATTTATAAGACCGGAGTATAATACCGTGGCTGCACAAACGACTTGATGTAGACAAACTTTAGATTGGATTCGATTTAACGACACAAGTTGTACATAATCGTTAGTCAAAAATTTATGCAGTATATACTATAATAAGGAAACGAAAGTTTACTATATTCAGTTATATCGTATAACGCGGAGTGCATCCGATCGTTTAAATTTACCTTTTACCCAAAGTTTCGTACACTCGAAGTTAATTATTAGGCTCGACTTTATACATCGTCTAAGAAAGGTTTTACTTCTATACCTTAGACTTTAAAACATGCAAAAGGGTGCGAAAGTTTCAGTTATTTGAAAAATAGATTAAAAATTTTTCGTTGAAAATTTAAGGGTAGAAAATTTGTTTGAATACATACGTACGGTATAATATATTAGAACCAAAATCGAATTTATCGTAGATTCTTCATTTACACAAGACAATGCAGGGTGGCTGGAGAGAAAGGCTTGATAAACTTTCCACAACCGTTTCAATACACTTTTAAACTTTCTTATTCAGGGGGATGAAAACGATCATTTTCAAACTTGTTGTGATTATTATTAATCACGGAACAGTTGTGGAAAACTATTATACGTATAGTAAATTTATTCAAAAGCAGATTGCAAACTCCGGTGCGGGTTTAGAGTGTAAATTTTTTATTATCTTTCGAACGTTATAGCTGCAGGGTATTGAATATTGAAATCTTACCAAAAAGTTTTCCCCTCTCTCGCATCGCATTTCGTAAATTTACAACTAACTAATAACTAAAATTTTTCCAATCGTCAAATAAAACGACTCTCGTTCGTTCCGTCAGGTACCACCGGCAGGTAATTCTTACGAAGACAAACACCTCATGTACAACGAAGTTATGGAGAAGACTCCATCCTCTCCGAACTCGGTACACAGTCCTCAGACTCAAAATCGTGAACCGGATTGTCCGTCAAAATCAGCAATGGCTAACCGACTTTTGGATTGGTTTTCGGTCGTAATGGCCGACGTTAAGCATCGTCGTCAGCACACCAAACCGAAAGGCACGAAAATCCATAAAAACTAAATATTTAGAAGCAAAATAAGTTGAAAAAAAAAAAAAAAAAATTTAACGAAACGGCGTGTAGAAAAATGTTTCCTATTTTTTCTCGATTTTATTTTTTTACTCTCGTTTCGTACAACCAGGTCATTTCCCCGCCGGCTGTCAGAGCGAAGTTAGGTGGATGTTTGGCCACTTGGATATTGATGCTGACAGCCGAATCTCCCTCACAGAACTCTACGGACTCGAACATGACCAAAACGAGCCTTGCCTCAAGCCATTCCTCGATGCCTGCGATACTGACAGGTAAGTCAATACGTCAGATTAGTTCAATACGGACTGCTCTCGGTTATATTTTCCTCCCTTGAGTCCTGCAGGCGTGGTTGAAATTTGTCGAAAAATAGTCACAACTAAAAGTCCATTTAAAAATCTCCGAACTTTTCACTTCTAAATTCTATCATTGTATCAATTATTCGAAAAATTTGACAACACAATATTTGTCACGCCGTGTGTTATCGTAACGCAATTATAATCCTTCAAAGAATGAATTTCGTTTGACATATTCGGCAAGGCCTTGTTTTGACACTTTTTATCAAAAGCCATCGTTGTATACATCTGTCGTAATTACCAGTCCTCTTTTAATTAATCATGTGTATGATCCGTCACTCCTCATCAGCATTCAATATACTCGCGTATATATTTGGCAAATATTAATATATCTACCTTTGAATTGGTTACATATTCGCATTATACCGTTAACCTTCTCGCTTATTGGCTGCGAAATATTCGCATTTATTATATAGCTACTCGTAGCCGTTTCATATTAACCGATTCTGAACTCTGTTTTATACAACACGTATATACATTATCTTCTCGTAATCCTTTGTTCTCATTACACCATTGGATTGCGGTCAAATTTAACAGAGTTACTTACCCGGGGTACCCCTCAGGCTGTACAAGTTGAGCCGTAAAATCTGTAGGTATATACGGGTTTTGCGTTATAGTGGATGGGGGTTCATTCTGCTACTCGCCAAACCCGGTACGGATTAACAACGAACAATTTTCAAAGAAAGGTAGAAAATAATGAGATACACGCAAAAGCTAAAGAAAATTTTCTTTCATACAGTTAACTACCATCTTTTTTGATAAGACGATGGATATTCACGAATATCGTAACGGACATTTTTTTCTTTTTTTTTCGGATAAATTAGTTCAACCGTGTTAGTGCGTACAGCCTCATAAAGTCCGTCGTTCGTGTTATCGCAACTCCAGTGATAATTAGAGTCATGTAATGTTTGATATTTTTTTTTATAGGATATGAGATATTTGATTTTTTTTTTATGATCCCCGCTACCAAGAGAGATACTTTTCGATTTCAGATCTTACCTCGTAACTATTTTATTTCCCAAAAGAAGTATTTATTCCGGTCGATATGACTTTTGCTCATTTCCGGCCTGTCTAGTATCCGAAAAGAAACAGGTTTTTAGATTGACTTCTGTCTGTCCGACGAACTCGATGAATATTCTCGGACAGAGCGGAATGAAATAATCCGAAATTTACAGGATTTTACATTCGGATAGTGGGCACGAAAAAATTTCACATTCTTTTTTTAAATTTTCGCAAACGTAAAAATTGAACTTTTAACTGACAATTTAAATTCTTCATATATTTGGAGAAAATACTGTTTTCACTCTTCGGTATTATTCCTAAATATAATTAATCCACCACCTCGACTTTTTCAGAGATGCTTACGTGAGTGGACCTGAATGGTGTGGATGTTACTCAAAGGCCGAGCGTCCTTGTGCCGCAGTTCGCAGACGATCATCTCCAGAAGTTGCACCAGCTTGTGATTCGAGAGGTTACTATCGCAGCACCCAATGTCACCGAGGACTTGGCCTTTGCTGGTGTGTAGATCCCCATGGAGTTGAATTTGCTGGGACCAGAACCCGCGGCACTAAGCCTGACTGCGGTAAGTCGATGATTTATTATATTAAGTATGTAGTTGATATCTGGGTATTTAAATAAAATGACAAAACTAAATATGATGTGGTCTTCCTTTGAGCTATACACAATTTGCTGACTATAAGCATCCAGTTCCTGATTATACATCTTTAAAATTGAGACCGAAATTTCGGGTAGAAGACTTAAGGGCTTACGGTTATATATATACCTTTAGACTTGAATTTTCCGGGGAAAAGTTTGGGGACAGATTGCGAAGCCATGAAGGATAGGCTTAATGCGGCTAAGCAACATATTTTTGGTTCGCTTTTCATTTCCGTTTGAAGTAAATCGCTGGGATTCAGAAAATGCTCTATTACCCGTTAGTAATATGAAGGAAGTAATAATTATGTTGATCCGAGTATTTATAGCATCATAAATATTTATTTTTTAATGAAAAAAAGGTATCGACTCATCGATGAATCGAAATAATAACATTTTCCTGAAAAAAAAAAAAATAATAGCGAAATTTTTGGTATAGTATGAAAGAGAAATTTTAAAATTAATTTTTTATTCATTTAGCTTCAATAATTTATCATTTTTTTATCGATAATTATCGCGTCATGTATTCAATTTGTAATATAAATGATTCATTTATTGTTCTATATTCTTTATCCTAGCCAGTCCCATATTGCCAGACTATTTAAAAAATATACAAAAAAGTCTCAGATTAATGGCACCATCTCACAATAAATGAAAAAAAAAAAAAAAAAGTTTTCATAAAATTGGAATATTTCTTTTTTAATTTCAAATAGAGGACAAATAAAAAAAAAAAAAAAACAGAATAATAGTTCTTCGAACTTGTTGGTCCATGTTCACTCACTCGCCCCAAGTTTATACTTCATTGTTTTAAAATCTGTCCTCAAATGTATTGAGGTATATCTAAATGCTTAACTTGTATTACCGAATATATGTGGCGATATGGGGAAGGCTTATCAGCATGAGACTGTAATTATCAGAATGGTAATGGTCCGGGTTAACTCTACAGTAAGCCTGAAATGTTGTGCTTATCATTCGTACCATGTCCTCCTTTAAGAGGCAGGAATTAATTGATGATAATGTGATTGGGACGAAGAGTTATAGCTGAGTATAGTATAAGTATGGAGTATCTAGTTATGTTCATACCCATTTCTTTCATCGCTGTAACTCAATGAGATCCGTGTTTAATTGTACATTTTGATAATTAAGGAGAAAAACAATTATAAATACAAGCTGCATTTTATTAATTATCTATAAAGTAACTCATATGCATTTATTGATAACATTTGATATAATATTTTCGCAGATTCAATAGTGAACAAGATAAGTAATGGCGGAATTAAGACAAACAGCGTAGATCTTGAGGATGACGAAGATGGAGGCGCCGATCCAGCGCAAGATCTTGAAGGCTCTGCTGATCAGCCGTTGGACTTTTAAAAAATTTCTTTTGGATATATCAGCACTAGGTACAGTTCGACAACCCTACTTTGAAAACAAGGGTTTCCATCACCTGCTAGCCTCAAAAATCTCTGTTGTGGTTGAAGGTCTCTTTAAATCTGTTTAACGCAATCAAAGTGTGGTCAAATTCGATTAAACAGAGCTGAAAATATTTCATAATTGAATTTTTTTTTTTTCTTTCATAGTATTTTTCTCATCCACACATAAATTACGTGACAAAAATACGGAGTCAAGTTATAATGCTCATGATTAATGTCCAATTGGATTTTGTTGTAACAGAATATGGAACTTTATGTAGACTTGAAGAAGATAAGTCTGAGCTCATTGTCAGAATCGAACGTTTATCTACGCTATCAAAGAATAATCTTAAGTCCAACTTCTACCTGGATTTTCAATGTCATTATAAATGAAAATCGATAAGAGGTAAATAGTTTTGCGTCTGATTTGAGCATACTTTGCAATACTACAGTGAAAAACTTCTACAGAGCAGTAAGAAAATAAATGTAATAAAAATAATAAGAGAAATAAAAATGAAATAAAGAAAAGGAACGGAAAGCAAGCTGACAAATTTGATATCGGGGCGGAAATGTTAAATATTTCATTTATATAATTGGTATTAGATGCGTCTGTACCTACCCAGGATACCTCCAGGCACAACTGTATTATATATTATAATTAAATAATATAATTATGAAATAATTATGCTAATAGAATATAGAAAAACATAGCAATTGTCACTGCATCAATAACACAACATACACTTCACACTTACACCTAAATTAATGGATAATTATATGAAACATTCTTTCTAAGTTTTAACTAATAGCTCTACCATTAAACCTAAGCAAATATATTACTGTCTATGACTTACAATTAACTTTCGAAATAGGAGAAGAATTGCTGAGAGGTAAATAGTGAACGAAATATAAATAAAATCATCAATTATTCTACAATAAAAGTTTCAACTTACGTATAATGAATTTAATTCACGAGGCAAACTATGATTTTGAATTATTGAAAAAAAAATCTGAAAGTACAAAGTCATTATTTCTAATTGATTGGAAATTTAGTTCAAATTTTATTTCTTTTAAATTTAAACATTATTTTTTCGAAATCGTATTCGCTTTTTAAAACCTCCATGCAATTCTGCATTTTAATGTTTATGTACTTCGTGATACACCAGAAGAAACGACCTATTTCACACTCAAAACTGCTACTACTTATTGTAAAGGTAAGCATTTTTACTTATTGTTAGAAGACCCCTTACTTAACGAGTACAAGGTACACTTTAGAAATTTATAATAATTATGTAATCGGTAGAAATGATTGGTGTGACTATGTAAGTAAGCAGTCTTGTAGTACAAGACATACTAGAGCAACTATAGTTATTATTATAATATAATATATATCCCGCATCGATCGAATACGAGTAACATTTTTTTCAATTTGATCCTAGTTTGGGGTACAGTATCTATTTCAATCATAACGTAAACATAAATTTATTACATCAATTACTTGGTTAATGTTTAAGCAAGTATATGAGTATGAGCCTTTATTCATAAAATGTTAACAGGCCCGACGAAGAATGGAACAAAGTTTAAAGTGCCGAATCTGCATTCTGAACTTTCGAGTGAAAGATGATGTTTGATATTCACACTCGTAATGTTTTAATCATGGATACGAATCTTCCATCCGCACGAACTCGCGTGTATGAAAACTCGTTATCAAAAATATATATGTATATAATAAATATATATGTATGTATATTGTGTACTTTGCGGGATATAGGTAGAAATGTCGCATTGAGTATTGGCAATTAATTTTTAAATCTCGTAAGAAATTATTCTACCGAACTGAAATAAATAAAAAAAATAAAAAAAAAAAAAACTCACCAATTTAATAAATTTTGCCATGTTTTGCGGACAGGATCTTAAGTGAGACAAAAACATGAATTAAATTAAATTAATTTAAAACGAGCTTTAGGCTTATGAACTATAAGTGAATAAATGTAATGATATATTTACCTATTAACAAACATGACACGTCCCTTTTAGACATTTAATTACCTAGGTATACATATATTATATGTAGGAAATATATCCACATGCCATTTAGCCAGACTCTGAAGATCATACGTTAAAGTAGTCTTATACATTCCTCCCCTAATACTGCATCAAGCATTCGACAGAAATAATATTAATATAATTATTACTTACGTATAATTTTGAGTAACGAACTCCAAGGTGAAAAAAAATGAATAAAAAAATGAAAATAAAAAAAAAAAATTATTACTGATTATCGTTTAAACTTACTTTATTGTATATAATAATTATATACAATAAGAATCATCGCTTGTGACCATAGAGTTACGATGATTTTTGTAAAGTGTACTCCTGATCGAGACATAAAGAATTTTTACTAAAAGCTGTTGTTACCACAGCATTCAACTACTCGGTATCATATATTATATATGTGGATGTAAGGATTCTTTATGAATAAAGATTGTTGTAGAAATCCGTTTTTTCGATTTTAATCCCCAAATTCCTTGTTCTTTCGAAATAATAAAACTTTTCCCTCAACGAATACCGCTTCGTAAGAAGTATTTTCGACATATTTACGGACAAGATTTGGAATCTGAGAAAACGGAGGGATAATGAACAAATTTATTCTTCAACATCGCAAGAGTTACCAGCAAAATATTTATTTGTTTATAGAACAGTAATTGGTATCATTCATTTCACGGATATATGTATGTATGTTGTATATTGTTAGTGGAATTATAGGAAGAAAACTGCATTCTAAAAATGCAGAACGGCTCTCAAACTGAAAATATAAAGGATAAAATTAGATCGATTAACTTCTCATGAATCAACTCTGTGCAATAAACATCCCAAGTACTATCAATGTGATTGAATTAAATTTACAAATCACCTTTGTCCAGAATGCAGAAGTTCAAAGGCTTCATTGATCTTATCGAAAGGAAGTTTGTGCGTGACAAACTCATCCAGGAGTAGCTTTTTCGATTGATAATCGCTCACGAGTTTGGGCACACTGTCACGCGACTTCCAGCCACCGAATGCAGTGCCTTTCCAAGTGCGTCCAGTTACAAGCTGAAACGGACGAGTACTAATCTCTTGACCAGCTCCAGCTACCCCGACAATGATCGATGTACCCCATCCTTTGTGGCAGGACTCCAAAGCCGCTCTCTGGAATGATATGTTTATATTATTTCAATGGTGAAAAGTTTTTCGAGGTAGATTCCATGGCGTAAAATATAAATCTTGCTTTCTTTTCGCATTAAGAAATTAGGATAGCCTTCCTCACCATAGTGTGCACATTTCCAACGCATTCAAAAGTGTAATCAAGACCACCGTCCGTAAGCTCTACGAGTACTTCCTGAATTGGCTTGGTGTGATCCTTGGGATTGACGAATTCGGTGCAGCCAAAAGCTTTGGCTATAATAAACGATTGAGAAAAATTGTTGTTAAATTAAATGAAAATAATTATAATTGCGAGAACTTAGGTGATTACAATTAAAGAACCTTGTTGAAATTTATCGGCATTGATGTCAATCCCAATGATACGGGAAGCCCCAGCTGCTTTGCAGCCAAGAGCAACGGCCAAACCGACTGCGCCTAATCCCCAAATAGCACAAGTACTATTCGGCTCTACCTTTGCTGTGTTAAGAGCAGCACCGTATCCGGTAGGAACACCACATCCTAGCAAACAAACTTTGTCCAGAGGAGCCTTTGGGTCAACCTGTGGGGTACAGAGTGAAAGGAATTCTTAAATAATGGGTCAACAAATGGTAGATTAGTAATTTTTTACATCCGTTAAAGACTAGTTGGCTTTTAACTTGAGAATTTTATTATGTAAATTTTGAAATTCAGAGATGAGAACCTTGGCAAGAGAGATATCTGCAACGACAGTGTATTCTGCAAATGTTGAACAGCCCATGAAATGATAAAGACTCTTGCCCTTGCATGTAAAACGAGATGTACCATCCGGCATAACACCCTGACCTTGAGTGCTACGAATTTTACTACACAAATTGGTCTTGGGCGATTTGCAGAATTTGCAATCACCACACTGCGGTACATACAGCGGTACTACATGGTCACCTGGAGATTCATAATTCAAAATAAATTCATTGTTCCAATTGTCGGGCGGGTAGAATGAACAAGTTTTTGTTAATTGATTACCAAAAAAAAATGTCTTATCACAGCTATTTACTATGACAATCTTTTGAATTGTCATTAAGTAAAATTCATGATCGCGGAGCATCGTCTTTCACAATTAGATGCATTTAGAGTATAAACAGTTGTTGAAAGGACTCAGATCAATATTCTGCTTGCACTTCAGTCTCATACATCTCGCATTGTTCAGAAAACAAATCCTTATCAAATGAACAGTCAACTGTTTGCAATATAGATACTGAAGAAATTCAGTTCCTTGATTAATCATTTTTATTCACAGAAATTTGAAAATTGACAAACTCTTCAGAAGTAAGACTTTAGAAGTGAAATTTTATATCACGCGGTAGAGGTAAAATGAAGCTCAAATATAACGAAACTCCAACAGGAAAGTATATACATGTGAATCTTAAGACTATACATCGATATATAGGGCATTCCTTGCCAATGACAAAAAAAAATTGTACAAATACCCAGACCGAATTGGGATGAAATGCACTATATAAAATTGTTATTTGTTAATATACAGTGCATTCCTTGCCAATAACAAGAAAGTTTCACTTGTAGGGTGTGTAGTACGCTACACACACGTTTTTTTTGTTTTTGCTTGTCTCCAATTATCTGGGCAAAAAATTTGTCGGTTCATCTGACGGAGACTGGTTTCCCAAATCTGATTTGAAGAAAATCATCGTACGAGGGGCTAAAGAATTCTGGCTCTTCTTTTACAGTACTATAGTTAATTGAATAAAGTATATACCAGGCTGAAATTCAGTAACTCCCTCGCCAACACTCTCTACAATTCCAGCACCCTCGTGTCCGAGTACACATGGAAATAATCCCTCAGGGTCCAATCCACCCAGAGTATAAGCGTCCGTATGACACAGAGCAGTAGCTACAACCTTGAGTCGTACTTCGTGCGATTTTGGCGGTGCGACTTCAATTTCTTCAAGCGAAAGTGGCTGCTTTTCACTCCAAGCAACCGCAGCCTTGCACTTGATAACCTGCATCCATAACCACGAGTGATATGACACAAGAAAGTAATCACCGAATTATTGTAAACCATTATTTAAAATGTGTTTAAAAAAAATAACAGATTGAAATCGTGCTATCGTATGTATGAAATCGATCATTAAATGTGAACCGATAGGAATAATTTTTCCGTAACATTTTCGATATTTTTCAAAAATGTTCCGCACAGTTGACGATAATTCGTTTGTTTTTTGTTTTGTTCTCTTGATTTTTTCGTCTGTTTCTTTGTATAGAAATACTCACCTTTCCAACTGTATCTGCCATGACTGAACTGAGCGACGTAGTACTGAGAAGTGTCGTCGCCCTTGGCCTTACATAATAGTAATGGGTCACGGGAGCTCACGGCTTACGGTCAGTCCCAACCGGAATTCTCAGCTCGATTTGATTATCGGCATTACAACGTCCAAGGTTACGACATTTATAGTATAGTATACCCATGTGTGCGAAATTTATATTCACATCTTCTTAATCTGCCATGGCGCTTTCAACCGATGCTGCACCATAGCTTTGTCTATCTCTCTCTACTAAACGTTCGAAGATAATGAGAGAGAAGAGGCAAGTGTAGCTTGCGCCGTAGTCGCGGTTGAAAGCGCCTTTAGCAACTGCCGTGGATATGCATAAGTGTGTGTATCACGTCAAACCATGTATACAGTGTTCAAATCAAAAACTTCTACGATTTGGTATGACTAGAGAATATAATAGCATGTAAGAGAATGATTAGACGTAAAAATAGTTTGAAATATTTAATAATTTTAAGTTATTTGTATAGCTGGATAGAATTGACCGGCCGGTATTTGTATTAACTACTCTAGTCAATGCGGTCATTGAGTTGTCCACGTGTCTATGCCTCGGATGTTAACCTTGGGGTTATCACCGTTAAGCTTAGCATAGACGTAATGAATCGTAAAAAAATGTATTTAATCATTTGCTATGCGAATACGTATTATAAGTATTAAAATGATTTATAATTTATAATCAAACTTCTTCTTTTCCCCGCAGCAGAAAAGCTGAAAATTAACCACATACGCGCTGCTCGACCCGATATGCAGGATCAGTCTGTTCAATCGGGCCAGATTTTTAGAATTGAATATTCGTGAGAATCTAAGACTAAGTGTCTTTTACAAAAAATCCATTCTATTGCTTGGTAGAATCTCTTGTAATTGTTCTTTTGCCAGTTGCGTACGCGTTTATCAGATGCTTATGTTTGATTATACTGCACCCCTCCTACTGATTTCATAATTAAAATAAAGTACCGTGGGAAGAAGGAGACGGAAAATAACGAAACAATTGATTAATAGTATATCTTGACCCAGGTCAATGATCCTACTTGCCCAGATAGCCACATCTGCGGGATAACCGATAGTAATCAACTAATCACTATCTCGCAGTCGAATTAACGTTTAAAGTATGACTAAACTTGCCATACATAATTCTACGCCTCATGATATGCAACCCCAATGTCATTCTTGTGAGTTCTAACCAGAAATTGCATTTGATAAGGTATGCCGACGTTTGCGGCGAGAGTATTTAACAGTTCGACTGCGCGCTGGAAGTTCGTCAAATTCGAACCTCTAGCGAACAGATTTGGCGATAGAAATGTGACTCCCGTACTCAACGTTCAAAAAGCGGCGTCTATTCGCCACCGTGAAATGGACTAAACAATCAGAAAACTATCCAAATGACGTCACATCAGCGCCAAATTCAAACATTATTATTAACCAAACATATCCAGGCTGACGTCACATCGGCGCCAAATTCGAAATAAAATCTTTTCAGTCATGAGCGCCATGACACTTTTCTGTGACGTCACCTTGGATATGCGCAGCGGAGTAAAAATCGGTGTCGACTTCTAACACACCTTGTTTTCTTAACCATGACGTATGATTGATCTGTATGCTCCCTTCCAGTTGTATAGAGTTCAGTGAGAAACAGAGATACCTGCACTACACCAGTGTAGCCGTCGTCTCAGCTGAAAACGCAATTAGACGTCACGAGACTCGGGGTTCGAAGAGTTGATAAGCATACCTTCCAAAAGAAGACAATTATCTCTTCTATACGAATGTTTATCTATCAACGTCTGCAAAGCACGTGGCTCATAGGCAATCCCGCTAATAAACAAATTGAAATATTATTCTTATACACAATTTTCTCTGCAAATGAGCGACTCTATAAATTCAATTGAGATACAAATCGTTCGACTCTATTACAAGAGTGAAAATTCATTATTTTTTTGAGTGTAATTATAAGCCTCAACTTTCACTCTTACAGAGTGAATGTTAGTCGCAAATGCAATTATGAAATAGGCTTTGTTTTTCAGTATTGTTGCAGAATAATTCTACTAATATTGAAACTACATTCAGTCATTTTAATTTGCAATTTAATTAGTATATGTATTTTGACCGGTTTAAAACTACATACATAGGTATATCAATATAAGCAATTGATCATCCTGACTTTGCACTATTCATACGGGGTGACCCATTTTAAGTGCTATTTCTTGAAATATCTCGAAAACGGCGGATTTGAGAAAAAAATATGTTTCAGACAAAAGTTGTTGGGTTTCAAGAGAGACATAGGACTTTAAGATCGATACGACCCTGTGAGGTAACCTTAAGGTCACGTAGAGGTCGTTTTGATTTTTTCAAATGGAAACCCGTATTTTATTTTGCTGATTCGTATTCTACAGGGAAAAATACCTAACTTTTATGGGAAACACATTGTTGTGAGACACCGATGTTTTATAATATTCGGCTGTATTTTTGAATTTTTAAGAACATCTCACCTCTAAACTATCAAGCTTAGAGAAAAATTGTAAGAGACAATAAGTGCGTAATTTTATGCATGAATTTCTGAAAATAATTTTAGAATTTTTTCCTAAAGTTTTTTATCGCAGTTTCTTTTTGCGTGAAATAAAATCAAAAATTGTTTTAAAAAGTTCAAAAAGAATATTCCTCAAGATTCTTTGCATGAAATTATGCACTTTTTGTCTATTGCAATTTTTCTTCAAACTTGATAGTTTAGAGGTGAAATGTTCTTGAAAGTTTAAGAATCTCTAGTTGTTCAACTGAATATCATGAAAAATTGGTGTCTCACGGAAAAATGTTTTCCACAAAAGTTATGTATTTTTTCCCGTAGAATACGAATCTGCAATAAGAAATATGGGTTTCCACTCGAAAATATCAAAATGACCTCTGCATGACCTTGAGGTTACCCTCTAGGGGCGCATAGATCTGACAGTCCTATGACCCCTTCAAATCCGAACAACTTTGTATGAGGCATATATTTCTTAAATCTGTCGATTTCGAGACATTTTGAGATTTCAGCTAAAATGGGTCACCCTGTATATCTACATCTCACAATTTCATTTTCAATACGACTGCAGGATAAATTTTTCTAAACTCTGATCACTGCAAGAGAAATTCCAAATACATTCATAATGGAGGGAAGAAGATGTGAGGAGATTGAGACATCAAATGAAATTGGAAGCGAAATAAAAACCGAACCAATCACAGAAATGAATTCCATTTTTTATGAAAAAGATGGAAAACTCGTAGAGCTAGACTCTAAGTTACGAGAGGATGTTTGTGCAGTACTGAAGAGAGTTAAATATGAGGAGACTGAAATAGCTGAGGAGATTGAACCAGGCACATGTCAAACTTGTGAGATTCCAAGATCAGAACAGAGCTTGGAATTTTCTGGAATAATATCCGAATGTCCTGATTATACACCTTTGACGTCGCTCTGCAGACTTTGCGCAACTCGAAGCAATTCCATGATTTATATGTTCAACCAGAATGAATTGCAAGATAATGTTATAGAAAAGATTGAATACTGCCTTCCTATCAAGGTCGAACTTCGCTTTGTAATAATTTGATTATTCAAAAAACAAAAAATGGGTGTTAAAATATTCTCACTGATTTTAAGACAGAAATGTTCATGTTGTATTATGATTTTGCATGATTTGTAACGCAGGTGAAGAAGGGCGATACTCTGCCAAAAGAAATTTGCCACTTGTGTCTGAAGAAACTTGAAATGTGTTATCAATTCCATAAAACTGTAGAAGCGGCTGAGAAACAGTTTCTCACTCTCGATGATGGACAATGTAATGAGGAAAAATATACATCGTTCTCCGACCGGGATGCGCGTAGTAGCATAATCGAGCCACAGTCTATTTTGAAAGAACTGCTGAAAACAAATACTGGAACTGCAGAAAACAGCACTATTTTATCAAATTCAATGTTGAGAAACGAATCATACTGTACCAACAGACCAAACGAAGAGCACGGGACGGAAAGTTCAAGCGATAAGGATTCTCAGAGTATCTGTAATTCTTTACTGACTTCCCCCCTGCATGATATGGACGAAAAACCAAGATTCGAAATATACCCGAGCCTGGAAGAAGAGGCCAAAACTTATGAGAGCGATAATTATAATGTCGTTCGCAAAGAGGTGTTTAATAAGCGAACGTCAGCTGAGCAACGTATTATTGGTCATGAATTAATAAAATGTCAGAATTGCAGAGAAACTTTCGAGACTGTAAATCAATGCTTCGCACACTCGAACATTCGTGCCTCGAAAGGTTACTTCCCTTGCTGTTTGTGTGGTGCAATTTTCCAAACTAAAGAGGACTGTAATCAACACAGGCTAGAGCATGAACAAGGTGAAAATATGAAAACAGGAGAACTGCAGACCAATAATAAATTTATAACGAAACCTCTCGGAGAGGCAAGACTGGAGGCTAAAATGAAACTAAACAGCAATATTAGTAGTGAAAATGAGTTACACTGCAAAAAATGCAATGACGATATCGATTCGGAGACGTCCTTACATCAGAGATATCAGCACATGCTCAATGTACATAAACAACAAAAGAAATTATCTCACAACATATGTGAAAAAGAATTAAGGTGTGAAATATGTTTAAACAGAATTGTTTAGTAATGTTTACACTTGAATTGAAAAGTATATGAAAAGTAAATTAGTAGATTGACATCGATTTATTGTATTTCAAATTGCACTTGTGTTTTACAGTGTCTCGGAACAACTTATTGCTCTTCAAAGTAAACGTGATTTTAGTTTCGAATGCAAATTGTGCAATAGAAGATTTCGCTCAAATTATGACCTGGAAGTGCACGAAAAGACTGACTGCAGTAAGCCACTAGTATCAACGAAAGAGGAATTTACATGCATGTACTGCAGACAAAGATTCCGATTGGTAAGGACGAAGATAAGGAGAGAGAATATTGAGTCATTTTAATGGAAATCACAATCATTCTAATATGTCTCTTCCTCGATTTCAAAACAAAAATTAAATATATCTAACAAACGGATTTGTATCCCCTGAAATTACAGTTGAATACTTGTTTTCCAGAAAGGAGATCTGAAGATTCATCTAAGAATACACACTGGAGAACGTTCCTATGACTGTGACATCTGCGGTAAAATGTTCCGAATTAAAGACATCAAAGATTCTAATCCAACAATAAATACGAGTCGAAGACCGTTCAAATGTTCAAAATGCAACAAGAGGTTCTCTACGTCTTCTATACTGACGCTTCATTCTTTAGTTCATTCGGATGCTAGGCCATATAGTTGTCACCTGTGTCATTTATCGTTTAAAACATTAAGAGGAAGAGATTTACACTTGACGATACACACGGGTGAAAGACCGTTCAAATGTTCGAAATGCGAAAAGAGGTTTCCTACGTCTTCTGCACTGACGCGTCATTCTTTAGTTCATTCGGATGCTAAGCCATATAATTGTCACCTGTGTAATTTATCGTTCAAAAGAAAATACGGACGAGATCTACACTTGAGAAAACACACAGGTGAAAAACCGTACAAGTGCGACATTTGCGGTGTTTCCCACACGAAAATGTCGCTTTTCCTACGTCATAGAAGACTTAAGCCATGTCTCAAGGCATTGGCCGCTAGAAGTCAAAATTGACATGCGATTCATAAACATGTAATATTGGTGCGAGCTGCAGCATATTATGTCACGTTTTTTTTTTTATTTATAAACGTAGGGATTCTATCTTTATTATCTCTGTATATAAAAATGAATGTTCCTCTGTATGTCCCGGATGCGTTCTATTCCATACATCCGATTGCGATGAAACTTTGGTGAGTTGTTGTGCCCACGCCCGCGTAGGTTTCGAGCGAGCTTAGAAATATTTAGAGCAGAGCTTAGTAATCGTACTATACCGGGTCTATTCGTGGGTGAGACCCATAGGGCGCCCTATTATATGCAATTCATAGTACAAGTAAGCTCTGTTACCGAAAAAACAACGACAATTGAGAGTTAAACGTCACAATTTTCTTTGTTTTTTATGGCACAGAGCGTACTTGTACTATGAATTGCATATAATAGGGCGCCCTATGGGTCTCACCCACGAATAGACCCGGTATAGTTACTATAGTTGGTTTATTGCCACGGGATCTATGGCAATCTATTGCGCAAGTAGATGGTAATCGGTCAGATGCAATTCTATTTATTATGGTAGGCCTTTTATTTGCATAATACTTTGTGACATAACACGCACAATTTAATTTCTAATTATAGTACGAAAACATCTATTAAATAATGACTACCGGACACTAAATTTGTGGTTTCAATCTTAATGATTAAAATTATTAGTTTATAAACTGGTATATCCCCAGCTCCGCCTTTCAGTCGATATACCACTGATATACCGTATTTACACGAAAATAAGCCGCATCTCGATTTTGGAAGGGTCATTTTCGAAAAAACGTTTTCATACTCGTATAAGCCGCGATACCGAAAGGGTGCGGTAACTGAAATCACACACTAGATCGGACGAGTAAGCGTTAAAATTTGAATCTGAACACTGCTTTGCGCGTGTGCGACCGCTTTGAGAATTCTCCCGTTCCTCTATCTTCGGGACAGAAGAATGTAAACAATGCTGCTACGGCCCTTACACTAGCGTAATAAAAAAATTTGAAAAAAATTCGATCTAATTAATATTTCCCTTGCCTATAATATCTGATAATAGAAATTATATTATAGATTTTGAATTCGTTTCTGAAACAAGTCAACACAATTTTGAATGACATTCAAATAAAAGATACATATACAATACAATTGATAATATTCATTTCAATAGATATCTGGATATTTAACATTCACACCCTTGCTCTGTAATTATAAACTATATACGGTTCTCGTATAAAGCTACATAATCACCCATCGAACATCAATGCAGTAATGAAGTTTTACTTGAAACACGTATCAAAAATATAGAATATTTAATTTCACCAGTTTACACGTTCTGCAGTGAGCTATATTTCAATCGACGATTAGTGTGGATAGAATAGATTTTCTTGGTTAAATGTATGTCTTTTGAACTGAAAACCGACGTTGACGTGGTAAAAAAAAGGTGAGGATAGTTTAATATTTGTCACAATTATTGAGATTGTTTTAAATATTTCCAAAAAATGATCTTGTTTCGCTTCGTTTCGTAAAATTTTCAAATCGATAAATTAACATTTTATCTATTGATTTATTTTTATTTGTTTATTAAAATTATGCAGTATGAATGTTTTAGTTCTTGTTCTTTTTTCTACACGAAAATATCGCAATAGTAACTGTACAGGTGTTCAATTAATAAATCTTTCTCACTTTTTTTTATTCTTCATTTGTTGCAATGCATTAATAAGTTTGGTGAAAATTAGTCAACTACATTCTGTGGCATCAAACGCAGACCAGAAATTATAATACAGATGGAGGAATTGGAAGACTGATCCTACAGAGCTTTCGAGCAAGTATAGGACGTTATATTTTGACCAGTAATTTACTTAAAAAATCCGTACACACATGATGACATGATAACAACGGAACTAAATTTATATTAAAGAATTGAAAAAAAATTACCGAAGCAAAGTAGCTTCCTTTAATATATGAGCTTGTTTCTATATATATATTCCGATAGTCAACTTTATCTCAAATTTATTTATTATTTTTATTTCTTCTTTATTTCTTCACCAATCGTTTGGTGGTTGATTGGTGGTGATTGGTAGCCTAATAAAACCGTATGGTGGTCAATAGTTTATTTGATATCGACTAAACAAATTTAGGTGTAAGGTTAGCCGATTTTTTTTTTAATTATACTCCAATGAAGCTCGTTAGGGGTTAATCGACGCACAATCGTTTGGTGGTCACGATGTGCTCTATTAGAACGATTGGTGTCACACCGTTTGGCTGGAAAGCCCAAAAAATCCGAATCGAATAATAGATACAGTTTTTTTCCGTTAGATCTCAGAAATTCCCCGGATCCAGGCAATTTCCCCCGGATCTGGTAATTTAATAAAAAAAAATATTGCCAAGAGATTGGGCCTTTCGTATGAAGAATCTTTTGTTTGAAACATGTTGTTCAGTAGCCCTTATTTTTCGAGTTATTCACGATTGTCGAGTTGAAAAAAAACATCCTGTATACCTATAAAGTTGGCCCTTGAATTTAGTATATTTCAATTTCTTAAATACCGAACAATTGCTCTTAATTGATCCACTAATTTCGTTAATTACTGAATTCCAGTTTTTGAGAACAAAGCAAAAAACCAAATAGGGATTTTCTATGGCATAATAGCGGTTATTGTATTTTTTATGCGATAAACAATAAAGTCAAAAAATATTCATCGGTGATTCCAGAATAGCTGATCCCGCCAGAATTTGAACTGACTGAAGTGACGTCATGCGGACTTTCAACATGGCGGCTCGTACAGGCACGAACTTGTCCGTGGCGTCGTAGCGACCGGCGTCAGTCGGCGCCAGGCAGCGGGACGGAGCGGGTCGAGGTGTCGCTTGTGGCTCCGTAAGTTAATTATTTTCTCCGTCAAAAGCTCAGAGGACATTAACAATGAGGAAAAGAAAAAAAAAGTTATTTTTCTGTGCCGGAACCGACGCCGGGGATGAAAAAAATTGCAAGTCATGCTACAGTAGTGAAACACCGCGACTTTTAGCTAGATTAGTGTTAGTGCACCCAGCACACCCACACACACACACACATTCTATAATTACACCATTTCATCAGAAAAAAATCGAAAAAATCTGATAATTGAATGTTAGTGCACACAGAGACACCCACACACATACATTCTATAATTGCACCAGTTTTTCCGGAAAAAAAAACCGAAAATCTAATAATTCAAAAAATGAAGATAATTGCATCAGCAAATTACGATTACCCCCACCTCTGAGATGATTGAGGGCAATTGAGAACATTGAACTATGTGTCAGCATCCTCCCTAACAGGTTTTACCTAATAAATTATCAGATGCATCAGAGTCAGTTATTTTTTTATTGGAAAAAATAAGGTGTACTGAATGTTTACGGTATACTAGATGTCTACAAGTCTCGACAGGCTTTGATTACACCCCACACTGAGATAATTGACCGCTACCCAGCTTCCTACAACGCAATCTCGTCGATGCGTCCAGTTTTAGATAATTAGTATCGAGGTGAAAATAATTGCAAGTACAGCCTATTTATTTCCAGTTTCGCCCAGCAACCGCCTCACACATACACACGCACGCATCGTTTTGTATATATACCCTAGAATAATAGCACATCTTACTCAGAATTCTAACGTCAGACCCGTGGAAAGAGCTAAGTGCCCCAATATACATAAAATATAGTATCAGTATGGAAGAGCGTGTATTAATAAGCATGGAAAAAAATCTCCAAGAGCAATTCAAACTCCTATTACAACATACAGAACTGAATTTGAATGAAAAATACTTGAAGAGCTGTGATTCTGTTCTGAAATTATTGCGTTCTAAGTTACAAAGTGCAAATTTTCCTGGAACCAAACAGAATTATGACACTCGAATACGCAGATTGAAAAGCAATAAAGCTGTGATCAAAAATAAAATTTTGGTAGGAAGAGGAATAACCCAGAGGACACGTAAGACAAAAACGTACATCCGGGAAGATGTTGCATCGGCATTTGACAGCCGTATTCGAACTGGTTTAATTACTAATCTTGCGCACATTGATGTTGGACAATTTCTCGACGACGTTAAATCAACTATTTGCATTCGTCTGCGAAATGATCAGAAACAATTTTACTGCGTTAAAATTTATTTGGTGCTGTCCGGCGAATTTACGGCTAAAGATAATGTAGATATAAAATATTTTCATACGCCAACGAAACAAATTTTACTCGCTACAGACTTAGACCAATGGTATCAGGAATCAGTCGTTCACAACATTTTACATCAATTGGAAGAATTTCAAGAAGAGAAAATACTGAATCGGCAGTGTGAGGCTCACGTCGAATCGATAGTGTGTAATACGACGAGAATAAAATTTCCTGGTATGATTTTCACACAATTTTTTTTCTTATAAAAAAATGATTTGGTTCTATGTTTTTTTTTTTTTTTTTCAGAGGACATACAAGGATGTTGGGAGAGTATGGAGAACGATAAGGCCTCCAACGCTATGAAGGCAGACGATCTAAACTTTTGCGAACGTCGCACAAGAGTGCTTGACCAAAACAAAGCTGAACTTGCTAAAATAAACAATTTTTTAGATTCTTATTACGGGCTGTGCAATAAGCACATCGGCGCCGTTAGTATGGCGAACTGTAACGGCCAATAATAAAACAATTTATTATTGGCCGTTACAGTTCGCCATACTAACGGCGCCGATGTGCTTATTGCACAGCCCGTAATAAGAATCTAAAAAATTGTTTATTTTAGCCAGTTCAGCTTTGTTTTGGTCAAGCACTCTTGTGCGACGTTCGCAAAAGTTTAGATCGTCTGCCTTCATAGCGTCGGAGGCCTTATCGTTCTCCATACTCTCCCAACATCCTTGTATGTCCTCTGAAAAAAAAAAAAAAAAAAACATAGAACCAAATCATTTTTTCATAAGAAAAAAAATTGTGTGAAAATCATACCAGGAAATTTTATTCTCGTCGTATTATACACTATCGATTCGACGTGAGCCTCACACTGCCGATTCAGTATTTTCAATTGAATCGCCGATCTAACTCTGTTGCGGATCTCTTGCGTGAGGTACTCGTTGAGGTCTCTGCATCTCGAAATTCTGCGATCGTACATCCTCCCGTGATCCCCTTGTCTGGCTCTGGCAGCTTCGCACTGTCCCACTTGAGTGAATGCTGAAACGTAAGCTCAATGTATATGAAACCGATTAAAACATTAGTCGCATCAAATTAAACTTACATTCTTCAAGTTGTTGAGCCCCCGTTGATTTTGAAACGGCGAGAGCCGTTACTAACATAATGTAGATTGTATTATTCCAAGCCATGATTCCTCACTGAAGATCTGTCGAGACGTTGCGAATCTTCTATGCAAGCTGTCTTGGCTCGTGTCATGAAAATTTCTTGGCGCTTTATCACATTGTATAACAATTTAGTAGCCAAAATTATAGGCTATACATTTTTTCGGCGCTACAATGCAGCATCTAGACCCTGACAAAGTAATAATAATTTGGCACTAAACTTTGGCAAAGAGATAATTTGGCTGCTCAGGCCAATGTCACAAAATTAACCTTGTGCGGAATGTTTCGTCTCATTTTCGAAACATTTCTTGGCAAATTATTTGTTTGTATAAGAATTAACGATTATATATATATAATTTCCTCATACGATCGCATCTCGACTCAGCACTGAAATAATTTTCTTGGCTGCTCAGCTCAATGTCTAAAACTAGATCAGAGGTATACAACTTCTTGATCGGCTGTTTGCGTCAATTTCCTTGCACGTGTTCACTGTAATGCCCCCAGGGCAGCGTGTCGGTGGAATTAGGTATTATGGATCTTTTATCGTCGCGAGCGTTGAGAGCTATTTTGTTCAGACAGATTGAATACACTTTGTGCAGTCTTGACTGAATACTCCGCTGTTCTCGGTGTGTTGTACTATAATTTTTCAAACATTCCAAATAATCGTTGAAGGTGATAGATTTTTTTACCACAGAATTTTTAACTCCTTTAGCCTTCTTTACTTCCATGTTAGACATGCGGAACGAATACATCTTCGATCTTAATCCGACAAATTCTAACATTATCTCTCCGCTACTTTCATCCTTCATCAATCCTGGAACCTTTTTGTTCTCTAATGGCATATCATATCTATTCTTAACCATATAATCGCTTGTATCAAATCTATGGATATCCAGTTTCATTGTAGAATAAATATCATCACATTTTATATGATACAATAAACTGTCCGTATCCGTGTACAACAGTTTGCAATTATTCTGAAATTTAGGTAACATGTATTCGTAATGAAATTCGTACAAACAAGTTTTTGATATATCTAATATGCACATTCCAACATAAATAGGTTTGTCTATGACAACCTTGAGTTTCTGCATCTCTATTGCTATAAAATTTGGATTAAAAATAGTTCTGCGATGAAAATTAGTCTTTGAAATCAGAGAATTTGCTCCGTATCGCCCATACCATTTTGTTACTAACTTTATGTCTACGCGTTTTCGTACATTTTCCATAGTCTTTCCGAATACCGAATTGTTCATCAATTTAAATAAATTTTTTTCGAAATCATTCTTTGCCTGGACTCTCAAGTGTGTGTTGAAATCAATATACGGTTTAAGCCAGGCTGATTGATCAAATTGTAGAACTTTATGAATTTTTGTAATCTTTACACCATGGTTTAAGGCCTGCTGTAAAATCAAATAATGTCCCACGTATCGTTCTTTCTTGTTGAAAGTTGTCATCAGTTTTGCGTGCTGCGATCCAATTGGTTTCTCTGAACTCGGGCAAAATGGTAGATCCTTGTGCAGATCGTGAATCTCTCTTGGGTATTCCAAATCAACTTCTAAAACGTATCCAATACTCGAATTTTCGGCTATAGTTTGCAGATGAAAATCTCCGAGATTGGTTACCCACCGAAAATTTTGTTGGGGTAGGTTCTTCGACATCGCCCAGCCGTATAGATTATTAACGTCGAAGTACATCAAATAGGTTTCGTCGACTGTATTATCGTAATCCTCTATATACCTATTGTTAGCTTTACCGTAACGATTGCAACACTGGCTAACACCTCCTCGAATCCCTCTTTCGATAAACATAACCATATCAATGTCAGTTAGTAGCTCGAGCTCGATCTTAGTTAATTTTAACATAGCATCCCATGCCAATCCGGGTATCGTGTAGTAATGCGTAGGATCTAAATTATAGTTCTGCAGACAGCTTCCGCGAAAATTTTCGAACACGTCCGCCAACAGCATAACATCGGTTTTTAAATACAGATCGCTATATTCTCCAAGTGTCTGTAAATTAAACTTGTTCCACACGTTTACAGCATGCAAATAGTCTTCATCTGATATATCTGAATCTGTTAGCCGATTGTAAAAATGTTTTGCCTCGGGGAGTGACGTTTCACGCAATTTACTTTCATCCACGACGTAATCGTACGGAAAAACTCCCTTTCTAGCTAACAAGCTGAAATTCTCATCGTCGACGACACTAAACGCAGATCTTGTAATAAATAAATTTGTTTCTCCAAGATATTGAACTAAATTTGAAAGACTCGAGCTCATGAATCTGAACGAATCAACAAACCGCAACTGCATTCGTGTGCCGCTAACTCTCTTGGTGAAGGATATATATTTTTCTTTGTTTAAAGGAATCACGCTAACTCTACCGTCAAACTGGGAGGCAATTTGTTCTATTATAAAATGAGCGTCGTAAGATGTTAGGTTGTGAAAAATAATCGGAATTACATGATTTGAATAATATTTCAGATTACACTTCGAATGAGCTGGACCTCTGTATTTTCCCGTCAGATGACAATGATCTCGAACCTTTACATCCGACTCCTCGATACATTCTCCGCACATGTGACAAATTTGATCCTTCGTATACTTTTCCTTTTCTGTTTTGGTCATCGGAGTCATTGACACAGGATTGTCATACAATGAATTAATTTCATAAGACAGACGTTTCAACTTTTCGGCAAACCACTCAGCACACGAAGCACCTCTGTAATACTCGTATCGAGATAGAGACTGGTCGTACGCGCAATGTACATAATATCCTACACTGTAGGCTGTGTGTTTTTGATATGCGTTAGTTCGCTCACCTAGGTTAATATCTTCTACTGTTTCCAAATAACACTCAAAATCGGCATAGACTACAAACGGCACTAATTCTTTGCGAGAATAATTTTTAAACTTGAGCCATTTATCGTCAGACAAAGGAAGTTTCACAGCACACTCATTGATTTTCGAGCAATCTATGGTATGCTCCTTTAATTTTTTGTCGCTGTAAAAATGAGCTAAACATCTGTCGCAAAGGTACATTTTATGTCGCACTACGATCTGACTGGAGATAAGTCTCGATAAACTCTTAATCCAACAAAAATGTGAATAGTCTCCCTTAGATATCATGAGCAGATTTATATGTTTAATCATTACATTGTCCGTTAAATAAATAGGTGCAACGATAAAATCTTTGTCTCCGGTTGTATACACGTTGATCGATATATTGTTTTGACTCTCAAACTTCTTGATTTGATTTAACGTCATAGGAAACGAAATATTATCAACATCAAGTACAGTCTTATAATGTGGATAAGATCTCTGTAAGCTCACATTATTTGGTGTTGGATATAATGCCGATACAATTGCCCAAGCAAAACATGCGTCATCATCCGTTTCAATGTTTATAACAGCTTTTTTGTTCTTAATCTTGGTTGGGAGATCGATAAATCCGAATCCTCGTATCGGTTCACATTTGTTGATGTTTATGGTCATGTTCATGATACTACTTATAGCCCATCCGCTATCTCTTTCTTGAAATTCTTCCAATTGATGTAAAATGTTGTGAACGACTGATTCCTGATACCATTGGTCTAAGTCTGTAGCGAGTAAAATTTGTTTCGTTGGCGTATGAAAATATTTTATATCTACATTATCTTTAGCCGTAAATTCGCCGGACAGCACCAAATAAATTTTAACGCAGTAAAATTGTTTCTGATCATTTCGCAGACGAATGCAAATAGTTGATTTAACGTCGTCGAGAAATTGTCCAACATCAATGTGCGCAAGATTAGTAATTAAACCAGTTCGAATACGGCTGTCAAATGCCGATGCAACATCTTCCCGGATGTACGTTTTTGTCTTACGTGTCCTCTGGGTTATTCCTCTTCCTACCAAAATTTTATTTTTGATCACAGCTTTATTGCTTTTCAATCTGCGTATTCGAGTGTCATAATTCTGTTTGGTTCCAGGAAAATTTGCACTTTGTAACTTAGAACGCAATAATTTCAGAACAGAATCACAGCTCTTCAAGTATTTTTCATTCAAATTCAGTTCTGTATGTTGTAATAGGAGTTTGAATTGCTCTTGGAGATTTTTTTCCATGCTTATTAATACACGCTCTTCCATACTGATACTATATTTTATGTATATTGGGGCACTTAGCTCTTTCCACGGGTCTGACGTTAGAATTCTGAGTAAGATGTGCTATTATTCTAGGGTATATATACAAAACGATGCGTGCGTGTGTATGTGTGAGGCGGTTGCTGGGCGAAACTGGAAATAAATAGGCTGTACTTGCAATTATTTTCACCTCGATACTAATTATCTAAAACTGGACGCATCGACGAGATTGCGTTGTAGGAAGCTGGGTAGCGGTCAATTATCTCAGTGTGGGGTGTAATCAAAGCCTGTCGAGACTTGTAGACATCTAGTATACCGTAAACATTCAGTACACCTTATTTTTTCCAATAAAAAAATAACTGACTCTGATGCATCTGATAATTTATTAGGTAAAACCTGTTAGGGAGGATGCTGACACATAGTTCAATGTTCTCAATTGCCCTCGATCATCTCAGAGGTGGGGGTAATCGTAATTTGCTGATGCAATTATCTTCATTTTTTGAATTATTAGATTTTCAGTTTTTTTTTCCGGAAAAACTGGTGCAATTATAGAATGTATGTGTGTGGGTGTCTCTGTGTGCACTAACATTCAATTATCAGATTTTTTCGATTTTTTTCTGATGAAATGGTGTAATTATAGAATGTGTGTGTGTGTGTGGGTATGTCTGTGTGCACTAACACTAATCTAGCTAAAACTCGCGGTGTTTCACTATTGCTACAACGCGGGTGCGTAATTTCAATCAAAATTTTCTCAAAAAAGTTGGCAGTGAAGAAGTTTCCTAAATCAAATTTTCATATCCAAACCCTTACAAACTTTGCTAACCTAAAATTTGAAAATTTTTCACCAAAAAAAGTTTTAAAACAAAAATCAAAACTTTCGCGAAGAGGTCCTTGTACCTGAAAACCGTCGATGACGTGTGAAAAAAAAGTAAAAGTAGTTTAATCTTGGTACTGCACGACCGTTAGAAATAAAATTCAAGTCCGAGCATGTAATTTATCCCTGCGAAACCATTTCAAAAAAACATACATTTCCGAGACGGAACTTTTTCACTCGCTGCGCCGTCGAGTGTTTTTGACAGTTCATCTGAATATTAAGCCAGCGTCTAATTTTCTCGATTGAATTTATGTTTATCGTTCTGAAGACCGTAGTTGGCGTGTGAAAACAGATGAGAGTAGTTTAATCTTGGTATTGCAAGACCATTAGAAGTAAAATTCAAGTCCGAGCATGTAATTTAGTTCCGCGCTAAACCCTTTTACAAAAATATACATTTACGAGACAAAATTTTTTACTCGTTACGCCGCTGATTGTTTTCAGCAGTTGCCTTCGAACATTATTTTTACTCGTAGGTAGATAACAATTGTGTATCTTTCGACAAAATTATTATAAGATTTGTTTAGATTCAATAGTACCGTGGGATTGTTGATCCCCGTATGATAATTATACAGGGTGAGTTTTCTCTGGTATCGAACGAGGGAGGAGCTTATCACCGCAAACATTCAGCCCCTTTCTATTCATACTTATTATCATCATATCAAAAAGCCTCACTCTGTTGTTACTGTCGCAAATAGAAACATACCTGTCCTGGACTTGAGAATAAAAGTGGGGTTTCTCGATTTGACAATAACAGGTATGAATAGAAATGGGCCGAGCGTTTGCAATAATACGCTCCTCCCTCGTTCGATACCAGAGAAAACTCACCCTGTATATAATGTGCAAAAAGTCAAGGGAGCAGGTCACGTAGACCGAATTTTGTTTACATTTAGACCCAATTCGAGAGTAATCGGAGCACCGTTATTTACTTATATTGACAATTTGACTGAATTTCCAATGTACAGCCAACCTTTATTGATGGAAAAATATTTTGATTACAGATACAGACTGCAGCAGGTCGTAAATGCAGATCTCTGGTTATTTGAACAGATGACATCTCGCCGATGAATCGAGAAAAGGTAAGCCGGTAATCTTAAGATTAATTCTAATTATTTTGCATTTTTATTGAAGTTCAGTCATTGAAAAATCGTAAAATATTTGGCAAATTTTTTTTTCTTCGCTTTTTGTCAAATTTTTTATGGGAAGGTTCGGTGCACTTTCTAGCTATGGGAAATACTGGTTGTAGAGGGTTTATGATTTTTTTCGGGGCTTCATCTGCGATCGCGAAGGTCCCTCTATAACGACCAAAAATTGAAAGAAATTTATGACCACCTCACAAATACTTTCTTTCGAGTGAATCAAGATATCATACCCATACGTAATTTTTTGGATAGTAAGTTTTCATGTACGTGAAAACATCGGCAGCCCTGGGAAACCATCACATGCCAAGGCGTTTTGATTTTTCGGTGAAAAATTTCATTTTTTACGGTAGAAAAATCTTTTTTTTGATCGCATCGAGTTGTGCTTCTTCTGCCATATATAATTTCGCATTAAAAAATTACGAACTTTGCGGTAGATTATTTAGTCGCCAAATGATTCGTTCGATTGTTATTCATTTTTTAAATTATTATTAAATTGGAGGGTCGTATATAAGGGTGACTTCCGACAAGTCGGTCTCGATGAATATTTTTTTGGGTGTTCAGGGGAATTTCAGAAATTATTTGCATCCGGTCCGGTCGTCGCCAAATGATTCACTGGATTGTTATTAATTTTTTAATTATTTATTGAGAAGGTGGTGGGTAAGGGTGACTTCCGACGAGTCGGTTTTGATGAATATTTTGTCGGGTGTTCAGGGGAATTTCAGAAATTATTTGCATCCGGTCCGGTCGTCGCCAAATGATTCAGTGGATTGTTATTAATTTTTTAAATATTTATTCAGAAGGTGGTGGGTAAGAGTGACTTCCGACGAGTCGGTTTTGATGAATATTTTTTCGGGTGTTCAGGGGAATTTCAGAAATTATTTGCATCCGGTCCGGTCGTCGCCAAATGATTCAGTGGATTGTTATTCATTTTTTAATTATTTATCGAGAAGGTGGTGGGTAAGGGTGACTTCCGACGAGTCGGTTTTGATGAATATTTTGTCGGGTGTTCAGGGGAATTTCAGAAATTATTTGCATCCGGTCCGGTCGTCGCCAAATGATTCAGTGGATTGTTATTAATTTTTTAAATATTTATTCAGAAGGTGGTGGGTAAGAGTGACTTCCGACGAGTCGGTTTTGATGAATATTTTTTCGGGTGTTCAGGGGAATTTCAGAAATTATTTGCATCCGGTCCGGTCGTCGCCAAATGAGTCAGTGGATTGTTATTCATTTTTTAATTATTTATCGAGAAGGTGGTGGGTAAGGGTGACTTCCGACGAGTCGGTTTTGATGAATATTTTGTCGGGTGTTCAGGGGAATTTCAGAAATTATTTGCATCCGGTCCGGTCGTCGCCAAATGATTCAGTGGATTGTTATTAATTTTTTAAATATTTATTCAGAAGGTGGTGGGTAAGAGTGACTTCCGACGAGTCGGTTTTGATGAATATTTTTTCGGGTGTTCAGGGGAATTTCAGAAATTATTTGCATCCGGTCCGGTCGTCGCCAAATGATTCAGTGGATTGTTATTCATTTTTTAATTATTTATCGAGAAGGTGGTGGGTAAGGGTGACTTCCGACGAGTCGGTTTTGATGAATATTTTGTCGGGTGTTCAGGGGAACTTCAGAAATTATTTGCATCCGGTCCGGTCGTCGACAAATGATTCTTTCGATTGTTATTAATTTTTTATTCATGTTTTAAGAGGAGGGTCGTAGATAAGGGTGACTTCCGACGAGTCGGTCTTGATGAATATTTTTTCGGGTGTTCAGAGGAATTTCAGATATTATTTACATCCGGACTGGTCGTCGCCAAATGATTCTTTCGATTGTTAATAATTTTTTAATTATTATTTATTAGGAGGGTAAGTTGTAAATATACATTGCTATTTAAACGATCGAAGTTGACCTTGAAAGCCTCCACTAAATAAAAAAAAGATTGCCAAGGGATTGGGCCTTTCGAGTGAAGAACCTTTGGTTTGAATCACTTTGTTAGGCAGACCTTATTTTTCGAGTTATTCACGATTGTCAGGTTAAAAAAAAAACACCCTGTATACCTATAAAGTTGGCCCTTGAGTTTAGTATTTTTCAATTTTTTCGATTCCGAACAATCGCACTTAATTGATCCACTAATTTCGTTAATTACTGAATTCTAGTTTTTGAGAACAAAGGAAAAAACGAAGTAGGGATTTTCTATGGCAGAATACCGGCCAAATTAAAATCTCCCCGATTTTTTATTTTCAAAAATTTTGTTGCAATTGACATCAAGTTCTAACGTAATTTCATGCGATAAACAATAGAGTCAAAAAATATTCATCTATGATTCTAGAATAGCTGATCCCGCCAGAATTTAAACCGACCCGTGGTGACGTCATGCGAACTTTCAACATGGCGGCTCGTGCAGGCACGAACTTGTCCATGGCGTCGTAGCGACCGGCGTCAGTCGGCGCCAGGCAGCGGGACGGAGCTGGTCGGAGTGTCGCTTGTGGCTCCGTAAGTTAATTATTTTCTCCGTCAAAAGCTCAGAGGACATGAACAATAAGAAAAAGAAAGAAAAAGTTATTTTTCTGTGCCGGAACCGACGCCAGGATAACAAAATGATTGACAAGTGAATTGCAAGTCACGCTACGAAGCCGGTGTATAATTTTGATAAAAATTTTCTCAAAAAAGTTGGCAGTGAATAAGTTTTCTAAATCAAATTTTAATATCCAAACCCGTATAAACTTTTCTAACCTATAATTTAAAAAGCTTTCACCATTAAAAGTCTTGAAACAAAAATCAAAACTTTCTCGAAGAGGTTATGTCCTTGTACCTGAAAAACCGTCGCTGACGTGTGAAAAAAAGGTAAAAGTAGTTCAATCTTGATACTGCACGACCGTTAGAAATAAAATTGAAGTCCGAGCATGTAATTTATCCCTGCAAAATCATAAAAAAAAAAAACATACATTTCCGTGACGGAACTTTTTCACTCGCTGCGCCGTCGAGTGTTTTTGACAGTTCATCTGAATATTGAGCCGGCGTTTAATTTTCTCGATTGAATTTATGTTTATCGTCCAGAAAACCGTAGTTGGCGTGTGCAAACAGACGAGAGTAGTTTAATCTTGGTATTGCATGACCATTAGAAGTAAAATTCAAGTCTGAGCATGTAATATAGTTCCGCGGTAAACCCTTTTACAAAAATATACATTTACGAGACAAAATTTTTTACTCGTTACGCCGCCGATTGTTTTCAGCAGTTGCCTTCGAGCATTATTTTTACTCGTAGGTAGATAACAATTGTGTATCTTTTGACAAAATTATTATAAGATTTGTTTAGATTCAATAGTACTGTGGGATTGTTGATCTCCGTATAATAATTACATACAATGTGCAAAAAGTCTTAACAAGAAAGATATAAAATAAAGACAAGCGAGCGGGTCGCACAGCCGAATGTCGTTTACATTTGGACCAGATTCGCGAATATTCAGACAACCGTTATTCACTTGTATTGACAATTTGACTGAAATTTCAATGTGTCGCCAATCTTTATTGACAAAAAAATGTTTTTGTTTACATAGAGAAACTGCAGCAGGTCATGAATGCAGCTCTCAGGCAATTTGAACAGATCAAATATCGCCGATGAAACGAGAAAAGGTAAGGCGGTAATCGTAACGTTAGTTCTAGCTATTTTCTTTCACTTTTGTTCGACGAATTTTTAAATCAATAGATTAAATTTTAATGTATTCATTTATTTATTAAAATGACACAGAATAAATGTTCGGTTTTCCTGTTTTATCTCGAAAATATCGCAAGAGTGATTTTACGAGTATTCGATTGATAAATCTGGTCCATTTTTTTCTGTTGCAGTGAAATGAGTGTCGCCAACATCTGCCAATTACATTCCCGTGGGATCGAAGGCAGACCGAATACTAAAACTAAAATTGATTGTACAGCACTTTGGAGCAGGTAAAATGCAATAATTTGATTGATAATCTTTTCAAGGAATATATGGACTAATAATCAGTATAATATAATCACGGCCCTAAATTTCGATTGACTAATTGAAGCATTGTCCTCACATATAAACTCCTTTGAATATATGACTGCTTTCTACATGTACTCAAAATCAAATTTATATGACGTTTATTTCTAATTTTACTCATTTCTCTTCTTATTTTACAGAATATCGTGTCAGCAGGCCAATTCTGGCAATTGGAGCGACTGAGAGGATCGGAAGATGACTTGGCTTCAACGATGGTGTATGGATTGAGAGGTGAGAATTGAAGAGCTCCTCCAGTAATCTCTGTTCTCATTAGGGAATAATGACTTGTCCTAATTCAATGAAAAACGAGATTGATCTACATTTTCCTTTCCTTTGAATATATGACTGCTTCCTACATATATTCAAAATCAAATTTATATGAAGTTTATTTCTAATTTTACTCAGTTTTCTTCTTATTTTACAGAATATCGTGTCAGCAGGCCAATCCTGGCAATTGGAGCGACTTAGAGGATAGGAAGATGCCTTGGCTTCAAAGATGGGACGGGAAAAAAGAAATGATGATATCGCAACGTTTCTTAGGTAATTTCTCTCTTAATAACGACTGAAAAGTGTGCATCATATGTTTCGAATGCCAAAATCTAATAAACGTAAACGAATTTGGCGAAGTTAGGTAATAATGCCCTTCCTTGAAATCAATGGAAAATTATCAAATATATAATGCATGTATTATTTTATTGTATTATACTATCGACATACATATTATTACATATACGTATGTAGGTATAATATCTAGCAGTTTGAGGTACCACCCCCCCCCCCCCCCCCCCTCATTCCCTTAACTCTTTTACTCTCTTGATTCTCAATTTGGATCTTAGTATCGCAATCTTCTAAATCGTTTATTTCTCTTATCAGGTGGAGGAGGAAAGATAAATGCAAGAAACCATGGAAGAACGGAGCCCAAGGAGATATGAAAAAAACTGACCACATTTGTATCCGACTGAGAGTTATGGTTTGCTCTTGAAATGCCATGGGCACTCGAATTCGCAAATTGAATGGAGTTTCGAAGGCTGCTTATGGAAATTCAATCTCACCGACAAATTTAATATAAGGTAAATAGTATTTTCAATTGTGTCTTCTTTTTTCCCCCAAGTTTAATCATTCTGTCCATTCATTATTAATATCCATCAACGAGTTTTCTTCATGCGAAAATATCTCTGTTAACAATTACGATAATTACGATTATTTTATATAAATCTTCATGTAAAGGGCAGATTTGCCTGTTGATCCTTCAATAAATAAATAAATAATAGGTGTTCAATTAATGAGACTATTCCTCAAATTTTTTATATTTCTGTTACAGTGTAATAGATGAAACGTGGACCAAATATGATAAGGTTACAGGAGCCAAGATCCTAATCATATATGCAGCAACCATGTGAAGGTAAGATCAAATATCTTGGAAAACAATATTTTCATCAAATTATTTCAATCGAAAAGTTGAAAAGTTATCGAAACCGAGAAGTTTTCCCCTAATTTATGTACTTCATTTCCTATGCAAAATCAAAATTTATCTGCCATTCAGTTTTCTATATTGCTGTTATGTTTTCAGAATGATCATGTACTGATGGACGAAGGTAAAACAAGGACTCGATTCGTGTGAGAAACCAGAGAAGGTAAGATTACAGATGTCTTAAATAAAAATTTCACAGAATTGTAAATCAGTGAATCTATAGAGGAATTGTAAACTCTGAAATTTGTAAGTTTATTTTTACAATCGAACTTGAATTTGTCTGTTAAATGATCCATTTGTCTTCAATCAGACGAGTACGTGATCAGATGGTGCACCACTATGGGTATGCAGAGAGTGCGAAGGATCAGAAGGAAAGAAAGCTGCAGTGCAAGGAATGCACGGAAAAATGAATCTTTGAACTTCGTATTTTATTGAGGAAATTGGAGAGAGATACATAGATAAGATTAGATTAGGATCATAAGCATAAACATAGCGTACAGATACATTACACGTACTATCGATCGTGTATTTGTATTTGTATTTTATTTTAGAATTTAGAGAGATACATAGATAGAGATTGAATTGTTGATACTTGTATTTTTCTATAATATCATTAATTGTCGCGGTAATTCGATTGGAATTTTATGTAAATCAAATCTGTCGAGGTCTGGGCCCAAGGGGACCGTCAATCGGACCTTCCGAGGACGGGTCTCGCCAGATATTTTATTGAAGTTATAATTATGAATAATTATGTATGAAGTTAATAGAAATGTTAACATCAATATAATTATGAGAAGTTATAATTATCAATAATAATTCAATTCTTACTCGATCTTGAAAACTTAACTTTTGAATTGGATATATTTTATATCGTTAAAAGTAGAGATATTTACATCCTTTGTTACTTTTTATAGAAAATACTTGTATTAGGAGATTTAATTTCAAATCGATTCGTCTCTCCAGTTTTAAAAGATTAGATTAGATTAGATTATTATTATTATTATTATTATTATTATTATTACAAGCATAAAAATAGCGTACAGGTACATTACACGTACTATCGATCGTGTATTTGTATTTGTATTTTATTTTAGAATTTAGAGAGATACATAGATAGAGATTGAATTGTTAATACTTGTATTTTTCTATAATATCATTAATTGTCGCGGTAATTCGATTGCAATTTTATGTAAATCAAATCTGTCGAGGTCTGGACCCAAGGGGACCGTCAATCGGACCTTCCGAGGACGGCTCTCGACAGATATTTTATCCAATTCATTTAGATCAAATCTTGCGAGGTCGGGACCCTCGGGGGCGTCGTCAATCGAACCCCGTAGGACATTTCTCGCCAGATATTCTATTGAAGTTTTAATTATCAATAATTATGTATGAAGTTAATAGAAATATTAATATCAATATAATTATGAGAAGTTATAATTATCAATAATAATTCAATTCTTTTTTAATCTTGAAAAATAAACTCTTGAATTGGATATATTTTATATCGTTGAAAGCAGAGATATTTACTTCTTTTGTTACTTTTTATAGAAAATACTTGTAGTAGGAGATTTGATTTCAAATCGATTCATCTCTCTAGTTTTAAAATATTAGATTAGATTAGATTATTATTATAAGCATAAACATAAACATAGCGTACAGTTACATTACACGTACTATCGATCGTGTCTTTGTATTTGTATTTTATTTTAGAAATTAGAGAGATACATAGATATAGGGATTGGATTATTAATATGTACCTATTTGTATTTTCTAAAATATTATTACTTGTCGTCCTAATGCGATTAGAATTTTATTTCAATCAAATGAAGAACTGGTCGATTAACATAAAGGAATTATATAGGAGATAATATTATTTTGAGGATCAACGAAAATAGGTTAACAATGATGTGAGTATCAATACGTATATATATGAATATTCTAAAAAAGGTTAATTATAATATAGGGTATATTTGTGGTTAATAATATAATAATGTAATATATATGGGTAATTCTCTTCATTACCGTAATGGTTTTGCGACTCAAAAATCGATTCGCTTTACGATTTTTCACCTGATTATACGTGACAATTTTGAGAAGTGTAAAGCTTCCAACATCGAAAATAGCGGAAATACTCGTGCTAGAATTTTTCAATTGAGTACATAATCGAAATTTCATTCCTAGTTAATAAACGACTAGGAAGTCGAAGAGAAAAATTTAAATACCATGTTTCGTCGGAAATCTTCGGAACTTTCGCAAAAAACGCATCAGTATGGTTCTTAATTAATACAGTAAAGGTATGAGCTTTTCCCTGGGTATTGATGCGGTAGTATGTATGTAAATGTTAATGTATAAATTGAAGAATGCATGCAATATGTGTATGTCGAGTATGATATTGCATATAAACTTTCTACAAATGAGTTGTATGTTACTTGTATCTAAAATAATCCAAAAGCTGGAATATGATGTTATAACAATCCGCGGAGAATTATTTCTCGGTTGTCAGTCTGGTTTCTAGAATAACCAAAATCTAATCTTTGTCAGTCCCAGAGAATTATTTCTCCATCGTTAGTTTGGTTTCTCACAATCGTTGGAATTAACCATGATCCATAATAAGAGGGTGATGTATTCTGCTAACCTAACGTAAGAAAAGAAGCAGGTTGTGAGTATGGAATTGTATGTATGTCTCAGCATTTCATTGGGACTGTATTAGATAACACATTTTTCAAACAAGTCGTTGTACACACATTGATGAAGAACAAGTGGTTGTATAAAGCTAAACAGGAAAAGTCTCATTTCAAACTCTCCCAATGCCTTTATATGATTCATATTGATAATGCAAGTAGTAAAAGTCCGGGGAGGTCGAATTGGACTTACATCCTTTTAGACGCATCTTAAAGAGGTCGAGATCAGGAAATAATAATACTGAAGGAAAGCAAAAGATTCTACAAACTATGACAGATCTTCTTGGGTTGAAGTCACCCAGCAGGAGTTCGCCTTGGGACACCCTTTTTTTTTTTATTTATTTATTTATTTAATGAAAACAGGCCCAACAGGCGAACCCGAAAAGGGCAACAGCAAAGATACATAAAATACAAATAAGCGTACATGCTATTTTATAACTTGATTATTGCTGGAGACAATAATTAATAGAATTAATTTGTGTATATATTAATCTTTTACGTTGAAGCACATCGTGGCCACCAAACGATTGTGCGTCGATTAAGCCCCTAACGAGCTTCATTGGAGTATAATTAAAAAAAAATCGGCTAACTTTAGACCTAAATTTGTTTAGTCGATATCAAATAAACTATTGACTACCAAACGATTTTATTAGGCTACCAATCACCACCAATCAACCACCAAACGATTGGTGAAGTCGAAATTAACAAAAGCTCAAGTTGATCGGCCAACTTTACGGTGGTGATGATCTTGCTGCCATGTGAAAGAAAGAGAGCGGTGTAGATCTTGCAGCTTTTCGGTGTGCTGAGCCATCTCTCGGGCGTTGCGAGAAGTAGGGAAACATGTGTTACCGAGTGATTGAGGGCAGACGATTATTACTAATTACGGGAATACAAAATAACTCGTTAATATCGCCCGAATCAAAGATGCTTCTAGATGATCGTGTTCGGCATTTCAATCGCAATGGCGCTCTTATTCTCTTTTTCGCGTCAATGATGCGTAGGCTCCGATAATAGTCAAAACAAGTGACACGCCCACATCATACGATGCATAAAAAGTGAATTTTTCTCTATTTCAGTGGAATTTTTATGCTAGGTACAACCTATTCTTCGCGAATCCTCGTCTGCCAAACGGACTATTAATTTGGGATCACCGTTTAGGAGAAAATCGAGATAATAGTTTACGTCGGTAAAAATCGAGTGCTGCCCGCCCTTAATCGCAGAAAAAAAAAAAATGCAATCTCGATATCTTCTTCTTTTTCCGAAGCCTAATTCTTGTTCATTTTTCTTCGATTAGGGACAATACTTTGTGGTTTAGAGGCCCGTAGTTTAAAGAATTTTGTTCCTGGCCTTGTCCCTTTATACCAAGGCCACAGGTAAGTATTCTTTTTGGTATTGGGTTTGTTTCTTTCATAGTGTCAGAGCCAGTCAACGCGGTAACACGGCCTCGTAGCGTCAACGAGTTCACACGGGAGCCCTATGACGAGTTTGACAGACATCTCATTAGCAATATTACAAAAGCGTCAAAGTTGTCGCTTAGATATTAAACAAGCAGTATGTGAATTTTCAAACTTATTTTATTCAATTTTATTATTTTATTTTATAAATAATATATTATTTTTCTCTGGCAATTGAACCACTGACGTGACTGCTAGACAAAAATCAAGAAATCTAAAGGAAAATCTCTGTCCGACACAATGTAGTTTATATTATACCTACGAACTTGTGTAGCAGTAAGAAAACAAAGATATACTTGATAATTTGCGATGCGTATATAATAGGTGTGTGTATTTACTTAATTATCAATTGACAATAAGAAATGTTGTATCAATGCTGCAGCAATAAATTCCCAGATATACCTATAATTAATTACTTCGTTATTTTCCACTCTCCCCTTCCTGCCACTTTATATTTCAGGTATTGAATGAGGTAAGTGAATTATAATAATCGTATGAAGACACGGCGTAATTTTTCGATTTACAGCAATTTGAAATCGACAAATTAGCTGCGCTTAATGATATGGTTGCATGCAATAAGCTGCCCAATTTTTCGCGCCAAAAATTTCAGCACACCTCCTCCGATCAGATGTTCTCCTGATACCAGAAGCAATTTTTCGACTTAAAATTTTAAACATTTCTCATTTCGTAAGCGAATGAGACATGCAGAGAGACACATGGCCTGGCCAGAATATAGTGTATATCGACTAAACAATGTAGCAGTCTAGTAGCTTCCAGTATTGTATATATATCTATCAACATAAATTATTATTATTATTATTATTATTATTATTATTATTATTATTATTATTATTATTATTATTATTATTATTATTATTATTATTATTATTATTATTATTATTATTATTATTATTATTATTATTATTATTATTATTATTATTATTATTATTATTATTATTATTATTATTATTATTATTATTATTATTATTATTATTATTATTATTATTATTATTATTATTATTATTATTATTATTATTATTATTATTATTATTATTATTATTATTATTATTATTATTATTATTATTATTATTATTATTATTATTATTATTATTATTATTATTATTATTATTATTATTATTATTATTATTATTATTATTATTATTATTATTATTATTATTATTATTATTATTATTATTATTATTATTATTATTATTATTATTATTATTATTATTATTATTATTATTATTATTATTATTATTATTATTATTATTATTATTATTATTATTATTATTATTATTATTATTATTATTATTATTATTATTATTATTATTATTATTATTATTATTATTATTATTATTATTATTATTATTATTATTATTATTATTATTATTATTATTATTATTATTATTATTATTATTATTATTATTATTATTATTATTATTATTATTATTATTATTATTATTATTATTATTATTATTATTATTATTATTATTATTATTATTATTATTATTATTATTATTATTATTATTATTATTATTATTATTATTATTATTATTATTATTATTATTATTATTATTATTATTATTATTATTATTATTATTATTATTATTATTATTATTATTATTATTATTATTATTATTATTATTATTATTATTATTAGTGTATGTGTAGAGAAATATATAATTCTACAAACGTCATATTTCCTTTTTTTTTTTAATTATCATTATTCTATATAGATTAAGTAATCTTTTTCTTTAATCTGCATAGCATCTGATTACCAATTAGATTGAAACACGTTAAAGCTATCATTTTTTTAATTTTTGGCACTGAAATTTTTCACAAGAACCTGATTTGGCCTGATTTCCTTATTTTGTAAGCTAATGAGACATGCATAGAGAGAGAGAGCGAGAGACTCGTGTATGCGAATGTATGCTTGCTTAGACATACACTCAGTGGGTTTTCCCGCCAAAAATTTCAGCACACCTCCTCGGGTCAGATGTTCTCCTGATACCAGGAGCAATTTTGCGACTTAAAATTTCAGAAATTCCTTATTTTGTAAGCTAATCAGACATGCATAGAGAGAGAGCGAGAGACACATCTATGCGAATGCATGCTTGCTTAGACATACACTCAGGGGGTTTTCCCGCCAAAAATTTCAGCACACCTCCTCGGGTCAGATGTTCTCCTGATACCAGGAGCAATTTTGCGACTTAAAATTACAGAAATTCCTTATTTTGTAAGCTAATGAGACATGCATAGAGAGAGAGAGCGAGAGACTCATGTACGCGAATGCATGCTTGCTTAGACATACACTCAGTGGGTTTTCCCGCCAAAAATTTCAGCACACCTCCTCGGGTCAGATGTTCTCCTGATACCAGGAGCAATTTTGCGACTTAAAATTTCAGAAATTCCTTATTTTGTAAGCTAATGAGACATGCATAGAGAGAGAGCGAGAGACACATCTATGCGAATGCATGCTTGCTTAGACATACACTCAGGGGGTTTTCCCGCCAAAAATTTCAGCACACTTCCTCGGGTCAGATGTTCTCCTGATACCAGGAGCAATTTTGCGACTTAAAATTTCAGAAATTCCTTATTTTGTAAGCTAATGAGACATGCATAGAGAGAGAGAGCGAGAGACTCATGTACGCGAATGTATGCTTGCTTAGACATACACTCAGTGGGTTTTCCCGCCAAAAATTTCAGCACACCTCCTCGGGTCAGATGTTCTCCTGATACCAGGAGCAATTTTGCGACTTAAAATTTCAGAAATTCCTTATTTTGTAAGCTAATGAGACATGCATAGAGAGAGAGAGCGAGAGACTCATGTACGCGAATGCATGCTTGCTTAGACATACACTCAGTGGGTTTTCCCGCCAAAAATTTCAGCACACCTCCTCGGGTCAGATGTTCTCCTGATACCAGGAGCAATTTTGCGACTTAAAATTTCAGAAATTCCTTATTTTGTAAGCTAATGAGACATGCATAGAGAGAGAGCGAGAGACACATCTATGCGAATGCATGCTTGCTTAGACATACACTCAGGGGGTTTTCCCGCCAAAAATTTCAGCACACTTCCTCGGGTCAGATGTTCTCCTGATACCAGGAGCAATTTTGCGGGTTCAAATTTCAGAAATTCCTTATTTTGTAAGCTAATGAGACATGCATAGAGAGAGAGAGCGACAGACTCATGTACGCGAATGTATGCTTGCTTAGACATACACTCAGTGGGTTTTCCCGCCAAAAATTTCAGCACACCTCCTCGGGTCAGATGTTCTCCTGATACCAGGAGCAATTTTGCGACTTAAAATTTCAGAAATTCCTTATTTTGTAAGCTAATGAGACATGCATAGAGAGAGAGAGCGAGAGACTCATGTACGCGAATGCATGCTTGCTTAGACATACACTCAGTGGGTTTTCCCGCCAAAAATTTCAGCACACCTCCTCGGGTCAGATGTTCTCCTGATACCAGGAGCAATTTTGCGACTTAAAATTTCAGAAATTCCTTATTTTGTAAGCTAATGAGACATGCATAGAGAGAGAGCGAGAGACACATCTATGCGAATGCATGCTTGCTTAGACATACACTCAGGGGGTTTTCCCGCCAAAAATTTCAGCACACCTCCTCGGGTCAGATGTTCTCCTGATACCAGGAGCAATTTTGCGACTTAAAATTTCAGAAATTCCTTATTTTGTAAGCTAATGAGACATGCATAGAGAGAGAGAGCGAGAGACTCATGTACGCGAATGCATGCTTGCTTAGACATACACTCAGTGGGTTTTCCCGCCAAAAATTTCAGCACACCTCCTCGGGTCAGATGTTCTCCTGATACCAGGAGCAATTTTGCGACTTAAAATTTCAGAAATTCCTTATTTTGTAAGCTAATGAGACATGCATAGAGAGAGAGCGAGAGACACATCTATGCGAATGCATGCTTGCTTAGACATACACTCAGGGGGTTTTCCCGCCAAAAATTTCAGCACACCTCCTCGGGTCAGATGTTCTCCTGATACCAGGAGCAATTTTTCGACCTCAAATTCCAGAAATTCCTTATTTTGTAAGCGAATGAGACATGCATAGAGAGAGAGCGAGAGACTCATCTATGCGAATGCATGCTTGCTTAGACATACACTCAGGGGGTTTTCCCTCCAAAAATTTCAGCACACCTTCTCGTGTCAGATGTTTTCCTGATACCAGGAGCAATTTTTCGACTCAAAATTCAAAAACTCTAAGCATTCTAAGCATAGAGAGACTCGCATAGAGACATATACATAGAGACAACAGCATGCCTGCTTGCATGCACGCTGTCGGTGTTTCCGCCAAAAATTTCAGCACACCTCCTAGGGTCATATGTTCTCCTGATACCAGGAGCAATTTTCGACTCGAAATTTCAAAAAATTCAAATAACATAAGCATACAGAGTGTATACCAGCATTCAGACACCAGATTTAACAACATCGCAACCATCAGAATCGCGGCATCAGATCTCCTAAGTAAAAGTAAGTACTGAATGATATACAACCATCTCATAGCCGTATAGAATTCTTTACCAAATGACCATAATATAATAATATTAATATTTGTTACAGCTTTTAAGTAATTAAAAATGGCTCTAACATCGAACAAATCAAAGAGCAACAACAGCAACTCTGGAAAGGGAACCCGAAAGACAAGATATACCGCGAGACTGCTCAAGAGGCAGTATCATTTGACTGAATCTAAAACAAAATATATCGATATCGCAATCAGTCTGCGGGACCGGTCATAATGTGATATTAATCTTCGCATGACGGAAAATTACGGAAGAGATTATTTTTTTCATTCAAAATCTATGATGAAATTATGACCCGTTGGGGAGACATTATGACACTACTAGACGCAATGAACACTCAGAGACATAATATCGCGGTGATTGAGGGATATTTTCTAGAAGTAGTGATTTTATATACTAAACCGGTTCCCAAAGTGTCGGGGTTATACAACTCCATCTTTCAAATGAAACCGACGCGTTCACTAATTTCTGCAATACTTTTTTTTTGCTCAAAATTTCAGGGGATACTCCTCTTTTAGTGTAGAAAAACGTGTGTAAGTTTCATTACGGGTTCGGAATTGGTTTAGGAGCTATGAAATTTTGACTGAATTTATTTCTAAAAGAGTTTTATTTATTTCTAAAAGTTTTGGTCCGGTTGATTTCACGTGGAATGCCCCATATATTCAACACAGTTTTTTTTTAACATTACTTAGATTAGGTAGTATGTTATTGTAATACAAATATGGTTTATATTATGGTAAGTTATATACCGAGAAGCAAATGAAGAGACTATCCTTATTCATATCAATCCCTCGGATTTTTGGTAAAAGACATTTAATCTCAGATTTTGATAAAGGATCCGTCTTGAAAAATGGTCCGGTCAAACTGTATCACCCTATATAAGTAAAGGAATGGAAATCAAAAAATATATGCAAAAAAACAACATATACTTGCTATAAATGATTTTTACATTTTCAAATGGTCTGTTTACGTAAAATACGCACAGAGTTCGTATATTTATTACAAATCATTAATATTATATACAGCAACTACTCATAGAATTTGTTTATTTAGTACAATTTGCCAGTATTCTGTTACAAATAGAAAATGTCATCAAGTTATGGTACTTAAAATACCTTTCTAAATATTAATGTAATGTAATGTAATGTAATGTAATTTATTTATAGGCCGTAGGACAAAGTCCTCTAACGGCCTAAAGAAAATCAGAAATAATACAGAGTGTTATATTTATAGAAACATAGTAAACAATATAAAACAATAATGGCTCTAATAATAAAAAATAGAAAATAATAATTATTATATTTTTGGTCTCTCAACGTCAATTGTAACAAATCTAATAATAATAAAAATTTAATAATAATAAAACAATCTAATAATAATACAAATTTAATAATAATAAAAATTCTGAAACCATTGTAGAAATGTTTAAGTTATTCTTTGTTTCTCAGTAATAATTTGGCATCTAGCGATTCAATCAGGTCTGTTAAGTATTCGGTTTGCTATTTTCAACTAGTTTTATAATATAAGTCTGCATGCGTATTGCATAATATAGCAAATACCTAGTTGCCGCTTGTAGATGAATTAAAATACCATAGATTATTGTCATTTAAAAATCTAAGAACGAGTCATTCACTTCATTACATGTTTCTACTGACCGATGTTCCTATATCTTGTAGTAGTGTTTCTATTTCATTAATTGATACATCCGTCGTAAATCTACATACCCAATCAATTTATTTATGAGGGTATCTTGCGATCTAATTAAGCACGGCTGTAATACGCGTTACAATTACCTATTACTCATTTTCTTTTTCAAGATCATAAGTATATCTCAACAGGAACATCGAAACTTTTAAATACAGTTAAGCATACCATTCAACTTTTAATTAAAATTTGTTAAAACTTGTCAATGATTAATAGCACAGCCTATCTGAAGGCACTGTAAAGCCGATAAAATAAACAATCGTTAATTAAATGCACATGGAGTTAGCACATGGATTTTTTTTTTCTTTCACCAACAGTTGCGCATGAATACCTTAATTGAATTGTTAATTATACTATTTTAGTATATTCCCGATGTGTGTTGGCTGCATAACATTAAAAATTCAGTAATTTTATATCACTCTGATAAAAGTCAGCAAGAATTAATCCATAGATTGTTTTCTCGATCCCAAAAAGAAGTGGGTAACCAAATGACTGTTTTTGTGATGTATCGTATCGTCCAGAAATATGACTTGCACTTCAATGCCAACGATGGTAGGTGAAACCATATTTCCCAACAGTACTGTACAATGTTCCTTGAATAGGTAAATGCTTTCAAAGAATATATTTATCAAGGTATCGCTTATATCTGCTTATCGTTAACAATTTTTCGATCCAGTGTTATATAAATACATTTATCGAAAATGTATACGAGAACCCACCTCAGCGGCACCTCAATAATTATTTTCATATTTTACACATGCGAAATTGATTCAGCTCCTTTTTTCAACCAATAATTTGTTGTAACAAAGTGATAATATCTTATATGTTATATTTATAGATGGGTCGGTCTAATTACCTGGCCAGAATATAGTGTATATCGACTAAACAATGTAGCAGTCTAGTAGCTTCCAGTATTGTATATATGTATATCTATCAACATAAATTATTATTATTATTATTATTATTATTATTATTAGTGTATGTGTAGAGAAATATATAATTCTATAAACGTCATATTTCCTTTTTTTTTTTAATTACCATTATTCTATATAGATTAAGTAATCTTTTTCTTTAATCTGCATAGCATCTGATTACCAATTAGATTGAAACACGTTAAAGCTATCATTTTTTTAATTTTTGGCACTGAAATTTTTCACAAGAACCTGATTTGGCCACAGTTTGCGATTCTTCTATTTCAAACGAAACTTGACTATAATCTTCCCCTGTTATTTTTCTCAATCATCAGTCTTGATAATCACTATTCACAAAGAAGGTGATTAACATTTGTCACGGATTTCGAAAAGTATAAAGTACTCTTGTTTTGGAGAATAATTAAGTATATACGCGATGAATAAAAATTAAAATTATTAGCCCGACTCTAATGAAAGAGTTACGCATTTTTGTAGCGTTTCCAAAATATATGTTTACGGGCTCAATTTTAATACTCCAATATTAAGATCAGTCAAACATTTTCATAAAACATTTCAATAAAAGAAATGCCACTTATATTTCATAAAGATGTAAAAAACGAAAATCAAAAAAACGATATTTCGGCACCATATTGACCAGCAATCTGGATGCGGTCAGTAATAGGTAACGTATGATGAAAATAAAAAAATTTCATTCATTTTCACATGTTGGGAATCCTCGTGTAAGCTGTATGACTAGATGTGACGCGGCAAGCACAACCAATGACGAAAAATATCGAAAAAATAATTAATATCACCCCAACGACGTGGTATACTAATAATTGCATAAATCGATTTGGCTGCCATAATATTGTGAATTCTACTGTTTTCTCCTGTGTATCTGAAACGTAATTTAAGTAATACAAGAATTAATTGTCAGCTTAAGAAATCGCCAATTTTTTTTTTTCTATTTATTCTTAGATCAAATTCTGGGCCAATATTTGATTAAAATCTCAAATTATCTTTCTCATAAAATACCTACCAACATAGGCTACTCCGTAACCAATATGAGGTGTACCCATTCTATACGAACAAGTCGGTATTTGAATTTCATGGATATCTCCCATGTCCAATCGCAGCTGATACAATCGATTTTCATGCGGTGGTAAGATCCAAATATCACTCAGCTCATCAGTCGCTACGTCCAAACTGGTATGCATCGCTTTATGATCATGAGCAGTAAAAATCAACTGTGGCGATAGCTTCTTCACTACCTGATTAACAACAATTAAAATATAGTTGATTCGTTGTAACAATTCAATATAGGAAGAGCGCAAAACTTCCGTAGCTAACTAGGATGGTGCAATTTAACAATATGCAGATATTCTACTTTACAAGCACTACTAGTTTTAAATCATAACATCATTACACTTTGGACAAAACTGCCAGGGGAAAACAATAGCGGCATATGACTGAGAACAATATTTGTTGTATTCCTTTCAGCATAATCATTTAAAAACGCATCATTTGGTGCTCCAGGAACCGCATGAGTCAGTCTGTTCACCTAACACAGAGTAATGATTATTATTGTTGTTATAAAGTATACCCTAAAATCACATACATATTGTATCAAATTGAGAAGATGAATTGCTAGGGAAGAACCGTTTAGTTTACCTTGAAAAAATTCAAGCTTTTGTAAGTCAAAGTATCAGGCTGGCTGTATGTGAATTCAAATCTATCGGAAATATGGGAAGATACAGAATCTTCCTCACCGCCGATATCATTGTCTCCCGGTAAGTAAATTTTCTATAAAATAGAAAATTCAAGCATTTTTTAAAGTCGTTATAGTTTGGTTCCACACTAAAGCATTAATATTCAATTAGTTATCTGGCGAATTGAAAAAAAAAAAATTAAAACATACCATGATATGATCAGGCGTTTGAAATATATAATCAAACCTCCGCTTATATTTCTCAAAATGTTCAGCTGGTGCAATATGACCCTCGTCCATTAAGTCTCCAAGAAAAGCAATCACATGTGGTTGAGAATGCCTCAAAGCTCTTGAGAATGTCTTTCTTAAGTAACTGAAAATGCAAATACTATATTTATAATTTTCCAAGTAAAATATCGACGTTTTGAAACTGGCCCGAATGGATCCGTAAAAGAATCCGAATAAAACATTCTATGTCTCCCAGGCAATGTAATTCAATAAATGTAATTCAATACCTTTGCCATTAAAATTATGAATAAATACAGAAAAATGTGACTAAAATAAATGACTGTTAATGTGTTCAAATACTTGTTATTTTCTGTACCATATATCATTAGATGGCGAGTGATCATTTTCTTTAAATCAACAGCTGCAGGGTGATACTTCATTCTTTTGGTACAAGGAGAGTGGGAAGGAAAGGCACAACAATCGGGTTCGTCCAAAAGCACCAAAATTGGCCTAAATGTAACAAATAATAATCTCAAGCTTTATGAATATGTTTAAAACTGTTTGTGCTGTTCTGTAAACCAGCTGCTCTTCTCCTTCTGGAAGGATTAGAAACTTTCAAATGCTTAATACCTTATTTCGATTTTTGACTAACCAGAGGATTAGTGTTTTATGGTGTGTATAAATATGAACAAAATTACCTATCGCTATCCCATATAGCCAGCGATGAACCTGGATAATTTTCATTTTTAATACCCAAAATCTGTGGATCTGCTACGAGTAATATCTTGGTGCAATCTGCACAGTTCCGATAAGCCCAGTGTAGACTTTCAATTTCATAAGCAATGTATTCATTGTACGCTATAGTCAGTCCAAAGATTAGGGTGACAATGGCAAGTCTATTTTTCATCCTGAAGAATAAAAGCCGACTATGATTATCAAAAATTCTATAAATCTAAGCTAATAAGAATGATAAAGATATATGATACAAGACTGTCGAATTTGAACGCTCAAACATCTTGTAATATCGATAAATACTAGATATAAATACTAGATATTCTAACTCTATCAAACAATTGTAACGAACTATATTCACCTGCTTCTTCTCATCATGATTTAGTTGCTCTCAGCACAAACGACAATGATATTACATATGTGTCATAAGATCAGGTTGAAGGAGTAGAAAGTTGTATCAAGTAGTAAATAGCTCATGACACCTGAGTTCTATTAAAGCGTAGTTTTAATGTATTATATTTGGCACATTTTTGTGCTGTTTTTAAACTTACGTCACCTGTTAAAATACGTAACACTGGTTCTATCTAGTTAACAGACGCAAGTTTCGTTAACGCCGAACAATTGTTTGTACTGTTACGTGTTTATCTTTAAGAATTATCAAGATCATTGGCCACTGATTAGTGGGATTACAATTTAAGTTTCACAACCAATGTCGTTGACTGAATAATATACATATATTCAGTCAACGCCAATGTTTAATCAGAAGTGTATCGAATAAAGGAAAGAAGGAAGACGGAAAATGTAGGTGCAACTTCATACCGGTGACAATTATACTCGTGAAGTTTGCGCACGACGGAATTTGCGTATTTTGATTTTTTAACCCTTTGTTTTTTTGTTTTTTATAGAATTAGGGGTATTTGCTATTTTTTTTTTGTAGAATTGAGGGTATTCTAAAACTTGTTATTTATTCGGTAAATCTTATTATATCGTGAATAAAAGCATTGATCTATTCTCACGGCATAAGTGAACTTGCGATATACCTATCTAAAAATCACAACATCAGGTTATCAAAACAAGTTCGGTCTTCGGTGATTTTAGCTATGTCGTTTGAAAAAATCATATTATTATTATTGATCCAAAGACTTCGCGGCAAGTAGCCATTGAAAAAATGATGACATCGACTTTGCGTCGACTTTGTTTAGTTTTTTTTCTCCTTTACTGGCCTATACTCCCAGTAGCATTGAGTAATTTTACTCAATGGTGAAAGTAGCCTACTTCGGTACCGATGCCTACAGCGCTACAGTCATGACTGAAGATGTATAAAGACGGCTCGCCCAATCGGGATGTGTGAGCCAGGAGAATGAGCTTGGGAACATGAACAGTGTGTGAATTTACCGACCGAAATAGCATTGTTGTATATCATACATTCGCACGCTATAGATATACTGCAATGTTATTTTGGTAGGTAAGTTCAGACGCTGTTTCGTTCCCAAGCCTACTTTCCCAGCTCACGATAATTAGCAACGCCACTAATGAAAATGCCTACTGATGCCTACAGTGAGCCGTCTTTAAATTCTTCAGTCAACGGTGGAAGTCTTGATATCCAATAAAAGAAAGAGAAAGAAAGACGAATTTTCAAGAGGATATAACCAGATAAGGAAGAAGAAGAAGAAGAAGAAGAAAGACGAATTTCACATACGCACTTACCTAGTGAATTTTCATTCCAAACAAAATTAATCAGCGAGTTTTTCAGTCTTGTTGTAGAATAATTCTTGTAATATTTAAACTACATTCAGACATTTCAGTTTCTAATTAGTATTGTTTGATAGGTTCAAAGCTGTATCAATATGAGCAATTGTTCAGTATAAATACAACAAGATAATTATTCCAAACTCTGATAACTACAAGAGGAATTCAAAATACATTCACGATGGAGGGAACAAGATGTGAGGAGATTGAGATATCCAGTGAAATTGAAAGCAAAATAAAAACCGAATCAACCATAGAAATAAATACGAATTTCTGTGAAGAAGATGGAAAACTAGTAGAGTTAGACTCTGAGTTACAAGAGGATTTTTGTGCAGTAATGGAAAGGATTAAATATGAGAAGACTGAAGTAGCTGAGGAGATCGAACCAGACACATTATCTGAAACTTGTGAAATTCCAAGATCAGAACAGGACTTGAAATATTCTAGAATGATATCCGAATCTACTGATTATATACCTTTGACGTCGCTCTGCAGGCTCTGCGCAACTCGAAACAATTCCATGGTTTATATGTTCAGCCAGAATGAATTGCAAGATAATATTATAGAAAAGATTGAATACTGCTTTCCTATCGAGGTCAGACTTTGCTTCATAATAATTTGATTATTCAAGAATCAGAATATGTGTGTTAAACTATTCTCACTGAGTTTAAAACAAAAATGTCCATGTTATATTATAATTTTGTATCATTTGTAACACAGGTAAAGAAGACCGATACTCTGCCAAATGAAGTTTGCCACTTGTGTCTAGGGAAACTTGAACTGTGTTATCAATTTCATAAAACTGTGGAAGCGGCTGAAAAACAGTTTCTCACTTCTAATTATGGACAATGTAATGAAGAAAAATATAAATCTTTCTCCAACCGGGCTGCGCATAATAACATAATTAAGCCACAGACTATTCTACAAGGACTGCCGAAAACAGATACTGAAACTCTAAAAAACAGCACTATTTTATCAAATTTAATGGTGCCAAAAAAAACGTTCTGTACAAATAGACCAAACAAAGAAAGCAGGACGGAGAGTTCAAGCGATAAGGATCAGAGTACCTGTAATTCTTCACTGCCTTTGATTTTGCATGATATGGACGAAAAACTGAGATCCGTAATAAACCAGAGCCTAAAAAAAGAGGCCAGAAGTGATGAGAGCGATGTCGATATTGTCATTCACGAAGAGGTATTTAATAAGCGAACGTCAGCTGGGCAAAATATTATTGGTCATGAATTAATAAAATGCCAGAATTGCAGAGAAACTTTTGAGACTGTAAATCAATGCCTCGCACACTCGAGTATTCATGCCTCGAAAGGTTACTTTCCTTGCTGTTTGTGTGATTCCATTTTTCAAACTAAAACAGACTGTAATAAACACAGGCTAGAGCATAAAGAAGGTGAAAATATGAAAACAGGAGGACTGCAGACCAATAGCGATAATGAATCTCTAAAGAAACCTCTCAGAGAGGCAAAACTGAAGGCTAAAATAAAACTGAACAGCACTATTAGTAGTACAAATGAGTTACATTGCCAAAAATGCAATGAAGATATCGATTCGGAGACGTCTCTACATGAGAGACTTCAGCATATGCTCACCGTACACAAACAGCAAAAAAAATCATCTCACAACATACGTGAAGGAGAGCTAAGGTATGAAATACGTTTGAACCAGATTGTTTATACTTGAATTGTAAAATATATGAATAGTAGGGGAGGGTGGCGCATAACCGACCCCTTAAGGAAATTATATAATTTTATATAATAATAATATAACGAATAATATAACGAATAATATAACGACTCTTAATGCATATATGTCTGTTATAGACCAATAAAACGTTTCAAAATGTGGGGCACAATAAACACCCCTCAAAAAATCATAATCAGAATTATCACTCAGAATCGATTTATACGTTACAAAATGATTAATATCATTGACACTAGTGCAATACATTTGCATCGATATAGCTATGGGATAGAAGATAATGTCGTCTTGCATTAATTGTTATAAAATTATGAATTTTTTTTAAGGGTTCCTGTTGTACCCCACCCTCCCCTAAATTAGTAGATTGACCAAAGGCTGATCATCGATTAATTGTATCACAAATTGCAATTGTGTTTTACAGTGCCTCAGAAGAACTTATTACTCTTCAAAGTAAACGTGATTTTAATTTCGAATGCAAATTGTGTAATAGAACATTTCGCTCAAATGATATACTGGAAGCGCATAAGAAGACTGACTGCAGTAGGCCACTAGTAGCAAAGAAAAAGGAATTTTCATGCGTGTACTGTAGACGAAGATTCCGAAAAGTAAGGATTAAGATGAGAGAGAATGTAAATTCATTTCAATGGAAATCACAATCATTCTCTGTCTCTTCCTTGATTATAATGCAAAAATGAAATGTGTCTAACAAACGGATTTGTATCCCCTGAAGTTACAGTTAATTATTTTTGTTCCAGAAAAGAACTTTGAGGACTCATATAAGTATACACACTGGAGAACGTCCGTATACCTGTGACTCGTGCGATAAAATGTTCAGTGTTGAAGACGAGAGAGATTCTCATCTTAGAAAACACGTGCGTGAAAGACCGTTCAAATGTCAAAAATGCAGAAAGAGGTGTACTACATTTGCTGCACTGAGGAGTCATGTTTTAGTTCATTCAAATGTTAAGCCATATAGTTGTCACTTGTGTGATTTATCGTTTAAAAGATTGAGTTCAAGAGATGTACACATGAGAATACACACTGGAGAACGTCCCTATAACTGTGACTTGTGCAGTAAAATGTTCAGACTTAAAGACGTCAGAGATGCTCATCGTAGAAGACACACGGGTGAAAGACCGTTCAAGTGTTCAAAATGCGACAAGAGGTTTACTACGTCTTCTATACTAACGCGTCATTCTTTAGGTCATTTAGATGCCAAACCATATAGTTGTCACTTGTGTGAGTTATCGTTTAGAACATTAAACGCAAGAGATGTACACTTGAGAATACATACAGGTGAAAGACCGTTCAAGTGCGACGATTGCGGTGTTACCTACACACAAAACTGGCTCTTGCGACGTCATAAAAAAAGTCCATGTTTCAAGACATCACCTGATAAAAGTAAGTGACATACAATTCATAAACATGTAATGTCACGAGCTGCAGAATATTACATCACATTTTGTTTATTTATAAACGCAAGGATTCTATTTTAAATAAAAATGGTAAATATGTTTATCGTTATGGGATCTAAAGCAATCGATTACGCAAGTAGATGGTATGAGATCAGATGAAAGTCTATTTTATGGTGAACCTTTTCTTTGCATAACACCTTATAACACCAATCAGGTATAGTACAAAAACATCTGTAAAATAGACTATCGGACACCAAATTTGTGATTTCAAATTTAATAACTATAGTTATCAGTTTATAAATTAGTGTCCCGGCAGCCTTTCAGTCAATACACCCAAAAATTTGCTGATCTCGTTCATTAATAAATTTTATTTCGTTACTTCTTTAAATTACAATCAAAGATCGATACCTTTTCTATAGAATACAGAAAAATTATTTCAATGGGAGAGAAGAATGTTAATAATGCTGCTACGACTCTCAGACTAGCGTACTAAATGAATTTCAAAAAACTTGAACTAATTTATATTTCCTTTGATTATAATATCTGATAATAGAAATTGTAGTATAGTTTCTGAATTCCGTTTCAAAACAAGTTAACTTTGAATGATATTTAAATAAAAATTATCTACAATGAATAAAATTCATTTCAATAAATATCTTTGCATTTAACACTCACACCTGCTCCGCTCTGTCATCATAAACTGCGGTTTTGGTATAAATCTACGTAACTACCCATTGAACATAATTGTAGTAATGAAGTTTCACTAAAGACATATTATATTCATAAAATCTCCAAATTCAACAGCTTCAGACGTTCAGTGAGCTATTCTTATAATAAAATATAACATCAGTAATTGCATAGGCTTTGGCTGAGCTCCGAAACTTGCATGCAAGCTTTCCAGAAACACAGAAAGATTACTTCTGTCTTTCATATGTCAAAAAGCCTGTCTCATACGACTGAATCAGACAGGATAGATCACAGTCAGTTTCAAAGACGTCTTTTGATGTGAAGATGTCGTCAAGTCTTCTACTTTTATCATGTAAAACAGCTTCTAGACGTCTTTTGGCTTCGGTATTAATTGAGTTCAATTTTTAGCTTGTAACTCTTTGTACAGTCATTGTTTTACTACAGTACACAATTTTAGATACATCTTTTCCAGCAGCCTAGTAATAAGTAATAGAATGTAAACATCATGTTTTCTATTGTAGTTTAAGATAAGATTGAATCCTACGCCTTGTTAAAAAATATAAATTTTAAAACGGTTTTTCTAGTGATTTGTTTTCAATACATTCCCCATTCAAAAATATACCTAATAACAAAAATAATAATAAATGAGAAAAAAGATCTCCCTCAATATTCTCCTCTTCTTTGGGTGCGTTATGTAGCGCTTTGGCCCATTCGGCTTGGCTACCGCGTGAAAAGATTAGCGACAAGCCGAACGCTGAAAGCGAGTAATCTGTCAAGATATGGCGAGACGGGATAATAATCGTCAGTTACTGAATTTAGCGATACTTGAATTTTACAACACCATGTTTTCGTCTTCATCAGATGACAGCGAAGATGATGACAGAGAGATGTTTCCAAATCTGTTCAACGACAAACGGCCAATCCCACGAATACAAAATTACTTTGAGGTTATCGTAACACAGTACACCGAAGACCAATTCAAATCTCATTTTAGGTAAGTTTGATTTTCATTCTGCATATAGGTATTTGTAAAAATTAAAAATTATTCATAAATGTAATAAAATGCATTAAGAGAATGTCTGCATTAAACAGAATAATCAGGGTATTGGATCCTATTGCGGAGCGACTTATTTTCATAACAAATTATTGATACAAGCAATAATACCTATTAACTATAACAATATTTAGATTATTTAGAGTTGAAAGTAAATAAGGCGTTAAGCTAAGATATACATATTTCCATATACAGGGAGGTCGCGTGGATGGGCCACATTTCCCGCGCAAAACACTGGGTTCGAGATTATGATTTATTTCTTGTTTTTGTTAAACGCTCGTTTCTCGAACCTAGCATTTTGTACGGGAAATGTGGCCCATCCACGCGACCTCCCTGTATAAAACAAGATTTTCCTGTATGAAACAATGAGTTGGAATAAATATTCAAAATCGCCTGGAAACAGGGTAATTCCTCATGTGACATTTTTAAAACGTATTGGAATTCCCAAAGGCACGATTCATATTATATGTTTTTTACTGCTTTTCGATCGACATTCATAAATTTTTGTTCTAGAATATTTCCTCGGACATTTGAGTTCGTATTAGACCTTATCAAGACTAAATTGGTACGACAGAAGCCTGGTTGCCAGACGATACTGCCTGCGAAACAACTGCTAATTGCCATTTGGAAAATGGCAACTCCCGACTCATACAGGTAATTCTTACTTGTAGACCATATCAGCTTTGATAGCATGAGATACCTTTAATATTTTACATTGAGCAATTCTCTTCCAGATCCATTTGTCAAAAATTCAATGTTGCCAGAGGTACTGCATTAAGCTCTGTGCGGAGAGTAACGAAAGCCTTAACAGACTTGTCTCCAGTCTTCTTTAAGTGGCCTGATGCAGCAAAAGCAGTTGAGATATCTGATGGTTTCAACGCCGCTAGTGCTTTCCCAAAAGTTGTTGGAGCAATAGATGGGACACATATCAATATTCCTGCGCCACATATTGATCCAGCGTGCCACGTCAATCGAAAAGGCCATAACTCAATCCACTTGCAGGTATTTGAAATAATCGTATAAATAGACAATTTGTTAAGTAGCATCTATTCAAATTCAAAGTTATTTTACCCACAACTTTCTGTTCAATTTTCAAGTACTAGATTATTATTGAATCTTTTTTATACATAGTTTTCTGTTCCACCCTAAATCTTAACACATTTGATTTATGCAATTTAATGTTTTAGGCTGTGTGTGACCACCAATGTCGTTTTACGCATTGTTACGTGGGAAATGTTGGCTCCGTTCACGACCAACGAGTTTTTCGACTTTCCGAAGTTGATAACTACCTGGGTGACCCAGCAAAATTCCCAAATGATTGTCATTTAGTTGGTGATGCAGCTTATTCCATTCATGAGAACCTTTTAACACCGTATCGGGATAACGGCCATTTGTCTGTGAGACAGAAAAATTACAACTTTTGTCATGCGTCAGCTCGGATAGCAATCGAAAGAGCTTTTGGACTACTAAAAGGAAGATTTCGCAGCATTTATACCCTACTCGACATGGATCGTATCGACCTCATTCCTCATTTCATTTTGGCATGCTGCGTTCTACATAATATATGTTTGATAAAAAATGACGGCTTCGAGGGCATTGATTGCGACATTGAACCAGCAGTTGGAGGAGACCACGATCCTCTACGAGGTGCGCTTCAAGCCGCAACTCGACGTGGTGTAATTAAGAGGGATCTTATCGCTGAACAGCTTGGAATGAGGATTGCATAAAATCGTTTTTTTTAATGTTTTTGAATTGCAATTTGTTACGGCAGGCCACTATGATAGAGTTAGAGTTGTGTTTGGTGCTCCGGGACAAATTTCCTCAAGCAAATTGACTGATACAATTTGTAGAACTCGTGGGTCCCGCAACCCACCCCTTTTTTTAGTAATATGCTGGTAGTAAATTAGAATAAAACTGTTTCTATTTTCGTTTTGTATCGTTACAAGTCTTGGAAGAACTTGTAAATAAGTTGGTCATTGTATATCCGTAATGTATATGTACCATATATTAAGCTATTAACTATTTTGTATGATTAAACACCATAATTTTAATAATCGATTGTACAGAGGTATTAGTGTAGGTAAAATAAAGAAAATATCAATGATCTGAATTTGCAGTGTTTATTATGAACAGCGGCAAAGTATTTACGCCGAGTAATTAAACAAAAAAATGTTAATAAAAATTTATTGCATATACCTGCCCATATAATAAAATAAAATCTTCATCTTTGGTTTCGTTTCCCATAATCCAGTATAAGAATCGCAATAATGCGAATAACAAACAAGAGAAAAGAATATCCTAATTCTACCATAATCTGCAGTGAATATAATACTGTTATAATACTTGCAAACTCTTATATTAATATATATTACTGAAATCTGAGGTAATAACAAATAGGATACTAGAATCACTAAATCAAAAAAATATTTTTCATATAAAAACAACTCATCCATATTTATGGTTGTGTGAGGAGTTGCTTACGCTTTCTAAACTTGTACGTAAAGTGAAGAGTTTGATGGGTTCATATTCTTGCAGTCAATCAAACTCTTTGCTGCTCACAATTGCAATAAGTGTAAGCAATTTGTGTATAAACGTAATAAAGGTATTTTGTACTATCAATTACAAACCAAAAACCTATATCTAAATATTTTTGTCTGTTGAAGGAAGATCAAATTAAAGATAGAATGAAAGAGCACCGAAAAAGTCAAGAGGGTTTAGTTGAGTACAGTTTGAATGTCAGGTAGAAGACCGAAGTAAAGTCAGTACGATGGAAAATGTATTCATGTTCATCCAGAAATTGAAAAGGACAATCGAAAATAATGAAAGGTGTAAGCTGATCGAGTATTATATTATTATTCTTGAGAAACTACAATGCGCGCGACACGTTTATGATAACCTTTTTTCACAGACAATTTTCACACTATTTGTGATAAGGGTTTGTAATCAAAGAATGTGTATAATTCAGGTATAAAGTACTTACCTATTTTAAAACGACTAATTTCTTCGCGAGATAATTGTAATTTCAGTGCTGAGCTACGTACTAGCGTCGGAACGGCTTTCTTTGTTCCTTCCATTTTTCTGTTGATATCGCTTTTGCCTTTCGCTCTTGGGTGTTCGCATTCCGTGACAGCGTTCTGATAGCGCTTACGCTTTTGCCGCCTCACCTATTCGAATAAGCGATCGTAAGCGTAACTAATGACGTATACGCTACGAAACCGTGACGACATCCGATCTATTGCAGCGCTTCGAAGCGTCAAGACGAACGGCGAAAGCGACATTCGTGAGCGCTCTTCTTCGAGCATATATACCTGGAGGGAGCACGGTCTATCCTTCCCCATAAGTGGAAGATGTAGTAGAGACAGACTGAGGTGCAGGATATCCTCTCTCTATCTTGGAAGACCTGATTGGTCAGAAAATTTGATCCACGTGACCAGTCAGTCCTGTACCAAACGCGCTAGAGAGAGAGTGTGTATCCTTCTATTGTTTCCCTCTCAGTCTTCTCGCTTTTCAGCAGTCCTGCTCCCTCCAGGTATATATGCTCGAAGGCGCTCTCAGCGAAAAAGCGAGTAAGACGAACGCACCCAAAATGTTTGAGTTATCTCTGTGCCTTTTATAATTACTCAGGCTCTGTAAGCCCGTCAATATTCGTATACACTTGCGATGTGATTCTCCAACTCACAGACCATGGATCAAGAAGATCTTTGCACTCAATGACTAAGTTTCCATCGAGGGTCAGAATCGGGTCAAAGTCGGGTTACGTTCCGCTCCGTCGATCTGATCCCGCCCGTTTCCACCGATACAGGGTTTGGGTCGGATTACACCCGGGTTTACGGTCGAATTGAGCGTTACCATCTGTTTTCAAATAGCAGGCGATTGCTAGGTTATGGTATCCATATAAACAGTTTGCCGAAAAACAAAACAGGCATGGATCTCAGAGCAGTTCTCCTAATTAATCAGTATTTCAGTAATATGTATATCCTCAAATAAATACTTCAAAGCATGCAGATATATGCCCCGCAAACAAAGTTGTAGAGTTGGCAGTAATGAATTTAACCTAACTCGACTTGAACCGTTTCGACCGGTGTCTATTTCGACCCTACCCTAAATTTTTATTGGGTAGAGTTTGGGTCAACACTAGGTGTTTCCACCGCTAGAACGTGCACACGAAACCAACGCTAACCCGACTCTGACTCGATTTTGACCCTCGATGGAAACTTAGTCAATGTCTTAGGTCTTCGACGACAATTCATTCTCCTTCTTTGTTGTTCAACCATTCGCTGCTGTCTTTCTCTCCTTCTTTGTTCCCTCAATGCTTCAGTTAAATCACCCAATTCTTTTACTGTATCTTCTTCCTATCCATCAGTAGGTATTGTTTTCCCACTCTCCAAGCTCCAAGTGTTAACACTTTGGGAACCTAACAAAATAGAATAAATTACACAGCTTGCAAGATTCGTAGAAAGAAAGGTTCTGCAAATCATAAAATACGAAACGTGTCACACTTTACTGGGTAAATGTGAATCTACATGACATCGAATTTTTGACGGTTTGTTTTATCGCGTTTTCAAGGAAAATATGAGAATTGTCGTCCTACGAATGGTCCATCAGTCACCGACAAATGATTTCACGTTGATTCGCATTGAAACTAATTAAATACATTTTCATCCGGGGGCCAAGGAAGAAAAAGTCCCTAGGAAATTTTGTTAAATAATATATTAAGTAACAAATCACCGACAAACGTCTGGATTAGTCCATCATTCACCGACAAACGATTAAAAATATAATTAATCCCATCGCGGTAAATGAGGGGTTAACTATGGGAAGTTCCATCTTGCTACCATTCAAATTAAATCAGCATTTTAGTTCCTGTTCTTGACAATAGATAGCGAAAATGCCATCTAGTAAAAATACTGGCTCGGTCCCTATGCAACGTATGGGGACAACGTGGGGAGAACGACGCACATTGCACTATCTTCTTTAGAACACATGGTAATTAATAAAAAAGGAAAAAAGATCAGAATGTGAATAAGATAATGCTAAATACACGAAGCAAAGATAAAACATTACCGACGCATTAGTAGCATTCAGAAGTATTTACATACATAACATATTCAAAGTTATTTAAAAATTAAATGTTCAAGTCATTGACACGCATATATTATTGTAGTGGATCAACATTAAGATTTATTCCTCTCGTAACGAAGAGATTGTTGTGCAGTGAAATAGTCGATAATAAAATGGTTAAATTTCTGGGACAATTGGAAGCGACAAACATTGACAAAGATTTATTTGAAAAGTACAAGTTCAGCGTTGATCAGCTGATGGAATTAGCTGGTCAAAGCTGTGCAATTGCCATTTCAAAATGTTATCCCTTGCAATCGAACTCGCCGAATTCTATCCTAGTTTGTTGTGGACCGGGAAATAATGGTGGAGATGGTCTAGTCTGCAGCAGACATCTAAAGCTCTTCGGATACGAGCCAGAAATTTACTATCCAAAAAGAACGAACAACAAACTCTACCAAAATCTGACACATCAATGTATAGAAAACGGCGTGCCATTGTTGGACAACATTTCAGACTTTAAACCTTTGAACGAGTACCTGGTAATCGTGGATGCTTTATTTGGATTCAGTTTCAAACCACCAGTCAGAGAATCTTTTCTAGGGATCATGGATGTTTTAAAAACCACAAACGTACCAATATGCAGCATTGATATCCCTTCTGGTTGGGATGTAGAAAATGGCCCATCCAATGGGGACATTAATCCTGAGATGTTGATATCGCTTACTGCTCCAAAGTTATGCGCTGCTAGTTTTAAAGGAAAATTTCACTACTTGGGTGGAAGATTTGTACCTAAAAATTTGGAGCTTGAGTATAAGCTGGATCTTCCTAAATATCATAAAACCGATCTGGTTGTTGATTTGAAATAAAGAAGTTTTTTCACATTCTGTAATAATTATATTTCTGTAATTTATTCCCTTAAACTTGATGAGACATATATCATTCATTCAATAGTAGTTTAGAAACCAATCAGCATTGTGTGCATTTTCTTCATTTAATTATGAGAAAATAAATTATCGTTCTAGTCGCAAATAAATAAATTCATTTAAACACATTTTTTGAAATATCAGGTAGCGATACTAGAAGATATTTCTTTTAACAGTTTCGATAATATAATAAAAATAATATGGAGAACTTACTGAATCAATACGGCAATTTGAGATTTTATATTCATTTTTTTTTTTTATTTACGCATCTTTAAATGATGATAATTTTAACATTTTATGACAATATTATATTATAATACAACTAATGTAATAACACGCCACCATTACATTATGGTAGAGTACGGTTTTGGGTGCCAATATTCAAGCTTTTTTTTATTTTTTCTTTAATATTATTTATAACATCTTTTTATCTCTTTCGTATCTTTCGTTCAAATACTGAAATCTAACTACGTAATGCAATATGTAATTTATACATTTAGCAGTCCCATGGAATTACAGATCTGTATTATTTGGTAGTATTATTTATTCCCAACACTAAGGCGCATTTAATCAATTACAAATTTGTTCGAAGAGCGAAGTAGTATGTAAATGTTTTTTTTTTTTTTCATAGAATTTTGTTAGAATAAATCTATTAGAATTTCAGAGAAATTTTTTCCGAGTATGCCAGAAATTCGTTAACAATAAACTCAATTAATGTTACATTATTTATCATTACTTCGATTCTCAGTTATGATACACATATTTTTTTTTTTTTTCAAGTTAGCTCCAGGGTCTTCATCATTCGGGAAATGCTGATTAGCTGACAAGTTATAGATTATAGAATTATCAAGTTTCGCAATTATTGTACTGTATATATGTTAATCCTATTCATCGCCCATATATTATTATTTCAGGCCGATCTAACTAAATTAACTGTATTTGATAGAGTATAATACTTTATTGTCATCCTTCAATTTCTCAAATACTCTCTGTCTTGTAAATTTCATCAAATTTATAGCATTAAAAATTACATTCACTTATCAAATAACATCCATTTATTTTTTATTTATATATTTTTTTTTTTTTTGTTTTTTCTTTTATTTATTTTTTTCAGTTTTGCTGAAAATCACTGTAAGTGAAGTAACGAGCAATATTCTAATTATTATTAGCTGGAATTCAAATTTTATTCGGTTGATAATTTTTTCAATCATTAATTGCTTCTCTTACGCCGCAAGCTGGCAACATATTTAATTTTACGGAGTAAAAGTTGAATAAAGAAACTCCCATTGCGAGTTGGTATACGTAAAAATCAAATCTTTTCATGCTTACATAAATCATCTCATAAAGCTCGCCGTTGATTGTAATATTTAATAACGTAAAAAATAAGGATATTACATAATCGATTGGCAAGATGTGGTAGATAATTGAAAAACTAACGATCATGAGAGATCTATTTATGTAAATAAGATTATATAAATGAAAGAAGTAGACAACATGCTTTAAACTTTTGCACTTTCCTCTTTTTAAAAATACTTATAAAAATCCGTAATTGAATAACTATTATGCAGTTTACAATATTGATTATCGTAACAAGGTTTCTTTTTTCGACTTTTATTTAGAATATATCATGTACGGCCTACACTAATCGAACGGCATTCCAAAACTGCACTCTCCCAGATGAAAAAAGGCACGAACTGGCGGAAAAGTCGGCCTAACTGTATAATATTTTTATTTATTTATTTATTTAATTATTATGGATGGAACTTTGTCACAATACAATTTTTATTCCATGCGGTGAACGACAACAATGTCGATGTGTGTAAATGCCAGTACAGTAATGCCGGCAGTGCCTCAATTGAATTAAAATTTCATAATCTGTGCAACGAAAACTAGTCGAAGTGATTAATTTAAATTGAAAATTTGCTTCTTAGCTCTCAAATTTTTTTTTTTTATTGAATTGAATGTATCTGTTGCAGGCACTGCCTGCGCTGCGTAACTGTAATTTCCATATTTCCCCCTTCTGAGTACGTATTGCATTAAATTTGACCACTTCAATATCAATATATATATATATATATATATATATATATATATATATATATATATATATATATATATATATATATATATATATATATATATATATATATATATATATATATATATATATATATATATATATATATATATATATATATATATATATATTGTGTGTATGTATATATATATGTATGTATATGGCAATTAAATGTATTTATGTATATAATATATACCAATTTTATATTTATATTATTATATTTAATGTGAATTCCTACAGGTAAACTATGCAAATTGTAAGTTTGCTCTAAATTCTAGAAGAAACGGTATATTATTGTCTGTGGTATCGAATAGGTATATACAATTTATTTTTTTTTTTATTCATTATTTTTATATATATACTTATTAATATAGTCATGGAAAGCTCAACGGCATGACCAATAGTTACTATACGCAATTTAAAAAGAAAAATAGTTATTTAGACCAAAAACTCTGTAATCTCTTTACCTTTCGTCATACATATTGTACTGAAAAATAACATATTATATATTCGAATATGCATCAAATGTACAAATGGGCTGAAATAACTACTTTTGATTTCACCTTGTCCAAATATTTAGTAACTAGGTAAGCTCGGTCGTTCACGGAAGGCATCGTATGGTGCTTGTATATTGTTGATTTAACAATCTTAACAACCAGGAATTCTAGAGAGCGTCGACGGGCGGGCAGAGGGAGGGGCAGGGAAGGGGGGGAAGGTAGAGGTTTGTGTTAAATGGCACTACGCGAAAACAAAATGCAGTCATAAACTGAAACTATTTAGTCATGTTTTTTAGAGAGCATTTTTTACTTTGATTGCGCAACCAACGTTATATGAATTAAAGAACGTTTAAAACCGAGCCAAACTTGTTACATGCGACTTAATTTATTTCGTTTTAACTATAAATCGTCAAGATAGTTGGCAGCGTATTCTACAAGATGTTTTAAGACATTGATGCAAATCCTCATGCAGCAGTTGATCAGTTTTTGGTAAAAATAATACTACCGCAAAAACTGCGCACGCAATTGCGCGACCCTTTATTGATATCCTATATATTATATTATAATTATATAAAAATATATTTCTTAATAGTAATAACACTATTATAAATGAGTATTATAAGCATTATTATATCTGATGCTTGCTCGTAATGTGTACACGATGCCCAACGCGGATAACCGTAGCCTTTGTATAAGGAAGTACAAGTTTAGTTTAGCAGCATTTTGATAAAACGCTGTATATGGCAATTAATTATATTTGGTATTATTTATAACAATATCACTTATCACTTCTGTTACGTGTAAATAAAAAGATGAATAAACTGTTATAAAATACGTTCTCGAGTATTATCTTTTCTGGAATATACTGTTTTTACATTCACATCTTAGAAACAAAATCATACAAATATCATAATAATATTTAATAGTACAGTATTGGAAGCATTTAATATCATACTTAGGTTTAATAATAATTAGGCCTCCGATATCGGTGAAGAAATATTACAAACATTTTTTTTTTTTTCTCTTTTTACTCTTAAAACAAAAAATTCATTTCCATCTATTATTTCACTGCAATCTTTACTATTTATGTATAATAATGCGTTATCTGGATTTCATAGACCTATACGCCATGCATTCTGATGGTGATAAAAAATAATGCAATCAAATTTTTCCGCGAGTGGAAAAAGAAAAAAAAAAAAGTTTTCAAAAATATTAGATCCTCGCGAAACTATACTCTTAATAGAAGCAAAAAAAAAGGGTTGTTTGTAATTTTTCAAAAATGATTTATTTATTTATTTTTTTCCTTCATCTAAAATTATTGTATATTATTGTTCAGATTTATTGTTTTTGGTAAGCGCAATGTCAAAAAATACTCTTACGCGCAATATTCATTCACAGATGCCCCGGGCCACTAAAGCTCAACTATAATAATGTAATAATAAGTTGTGTATTTTCTTTTTTTTCTTTATCTTATTCTTTTATTCGAGTAAGAGTGATTTTAATCGAGGAGGCGACACGTGAGATTCTTTATACCGTGCGTTTTGGTGGAGGTGCGACATCAAACAATAAATAATGATCATTTGTTTCTCACGTAGCCAATGGGCACACGATATGCGTTACAAAAGCTGATCTTTCGATTGTTGGACCAGTTTCTTATGTCGCTCCTCTACGAAAACGCACCGTATATATATATTTTTTTTGTTTTTCTTCATCTTTGGTAACCAGGGCAAGATCTTTGTATTAAGCTCTACTAACTGTATGTCTAGACATATTAAAATTCGTTATTTCGATTCTTTTATATTAATATTTACTTGCTCGAATCGGATTTCATTGAAACATAAAAAACAAAAAAATCCTAATCCTTCATTTGATTCATTTTTTTTTTTTTTATTCATCGCTTGATGCACATTTTGATTTTAATATTCATAGGTTGAACTTTGAAAAAATATGTATTCACGACAAACTATCAGCAATCTTTGTATTATTTAAGGAATCGGTATCACATATCGAATAAATTGTGTTTCAATCGACGTGCTGAAGTATTCAAACGTTTTCTTATCGCTAGTATTTACCTTTCCCACATTACACCCTAAACTCAATCGCTACGGAATGTGTAATCCCAATTTATAATTTTTATTTTTTATTGTATTGTATATTTTTTTTTTTAATCTACTGTAACTGGATTTTGAGCGATTGAAATTTGACATGTATGAAAATGTACAAAAATGTACAAAATATATTATTTATTTTATCACCGAGATAAATAATTCAATGAAATAATATTCAATCAAAATGTGATTCTAAAAATTTTAATATTGTAAAAGTTTATTGAGATAATTTTCTGATTTTATAAAGTATATTTGTTGAATTTTCTTTAAGGAATGTTGTTAAAGTTTTGGGGATGAGATATTTGGCTAAAAATTACAAAAATAAAAATAAAAATAAAAACTGAAGTGGAATAAATAACCCAAGGAAAAGCACATTCTTCGATTGCAACAAATTTTGATTTCAAATACGTGTACCTTATTTCAAAAATTCGGGTGAGCTGCATCCAATGATATAATATTTTTTACCACATCGTAATATGAATTAAAAAATCTCCTATAATGCGAGTAAATATATAGCCTGGCACTGTGTTTATATTATATATATATTTTTCCTTGATTTAAATGTAAATCGCACTCCTCAGCGAATGTATAGCTAACAAATTTGTACATTAATTAGTTGTTGTTGATTTTTTCTTTTTTTTTTCTTTTTCATTTATTTATTTATTTATTTATTTATATTTATTTATTATTGTCACGGTATATATAATATTTTGTTAATAAAAAATAATAAAATATTATGTATATTATTATATTATATATAATAGAATTATTATTGCATTATGCGTTTTTGGTACCGTTACGTGTTGTTCGGTTGCTTATACATATATGTATATGTATATATATATATATAGCGATTAGCCGATGATGGTAGTTAAATCATGATCAAAATTGCATATTCGGTACGAATTATAAAGTAGCACGGTATTTATCGTGTTATAGATACTTTATTCGTTGACCTAACTGCAAATATCGCCACATGATAAACCTGGCTAATTACCAGCTCGTGTTAAGCTTAGAAATACTTGGGAAGTACATAGAATATTCTTAGTAGAGGCTCGTCGCCAAATTTATACAAACCTAATTCCACAGTGCATTTTCACCATAAGATTCAAATTTCCGATCTTTAGTGAGAGCGAAAAGACTTTTTACATTCGGTTAAATGACTCCAAATATTTTTACTTAATCGCGACGTAGTTAAGTCGTATAAATTACGCCTTGTCAATGTCCGAAGAAACTTTGCCAAATACGTTAACACGAGGTGGTATTCATTAATAAATGAAATCTACGCCTAAGTCCTGAATAAAAAGATCTCTACGTACTTGGTTGTGCATATGAGTAGATCTTTAGTTATCGAGACATATATTTATTATCTCTACTCTCTGTAGGGTTTGCAGTATGAGTAACGGTGGTTCATATGCTGACTATAAGAACCTGAGTGAGAGAAGCGCTTTAGGCACTTGGAGCACTGGAATGGCTTCTCTCCGCTATGCAACCGCTTGTGTTCAGTCAGGTGATGCTTGTGCTTGAATGCTTTTGGGCATTCTTCACACTTGTATGGCCTTTGACCTAAGACAATATGCAAACGTAATTGATTTTCAGACAATTAAGAAGCAAAACATGTATTAAGCTTTCCCATTGCAAAGAAACACCTAATTAACACCACGTTGAAGAAAATTACATTTTTATATAGTGCCTCAAATAAGAAAAACTAAAAAATATTACGGTCTAATGTTTCGGAAAATCAAGAAAAACAAAAATAGCGTTATGTGTGATGTGAGCTTACCGGAATGTTCGTATTTGTGTCTCGCTAAAGAACTGTGCTTTGAAAATGTTTTATCGCATTGGTCACAGAGGTAAAGACCTTCTTGCTCAGTTTCACCAGGTGCTGAAACTTCTGCTTGCGCTGCTCCGTCGTTCTCATTTTTAATTGGCGTTACACTCTGATTCTGTAAATGAAACAAATTTTTTTTTTTTACAATTCCAGTTGAAAAGAGCCGTAAAAAAAGATAAGACACGAAGAAAAGGAATAAGTGAAATTCCTAGAGCTTGTGTGAATAAAAGGGTATATTCAATTTCAATTTTATTTTATTTCAATTCACCTTGTCAATAATTTTTTTTTTTTTTTTCAAATCATTGGTACTGCTGCGAAGAAATATTCTATTTTATTTTTTATTTTATTAGATAGATTGATCGCATCGAAGAAAAGATTGTTGGGTCGAGTACGGGTTACGACTTTCGTCGAAACACCTTCGAATTTGTAGGGCATATTCTACATTGATATAATTTTGGAACAAACCAGTGATATCCGATAAATTTAACTCTTAGAAACTAAAATTTTTATTTTAAGCCATTTTCTTTTTTTTTTGTTTTGTAAATGTTGGGAAAGCAAAGTGTATTACGTGCCCAAAATAATAGGTTACTGGACCTTAGATCTACATATTATTGTCTTGACCTGAAATCACATCATTTTAGAATATCCTGTTCAAATTTCAAAGTTTACCCTGCAACAACCACTTTTTTCTTGAGTAGACTGAATTAGTCAAAGTCTATAAAATCTCAAATCATTTCGAAAAACCAGAATCGATAGAATATTTCTTCAAAGCGGGGCATTGATTTGAAAAAAAAAAATTATTTCCAAAGCCTATATGGAGCATTTCATGCTAACTTGACCGTTTCGTTGAAATTTTTCAGCTAACAGTAGCACCTTTGAATTACCCTCGTTATTATATTTTATTTATTTAATTTCTTTATGCAAATTTTTCACAATATTTTAAAAAATGCGATAAAAAGTGGCACAGTAATTAATTTCATATTCTACATGGTTTGAACATGTTTGTTATATAGTCGAAAATATTCAGGAACTTTTGTTTACATTTTTAAAACGTTTCAACATCAATTTTCGTTGTTCCAAAAATTTCAAAGTGCTCAAAAACATAGAAAAGAAAATGAAAAAAAAAAAAAAAAAACTCGGATTATTCAGAGGTACAACCATATACTTTCTTAAATATAAGCGTATAATATTGATAATATTTGTTACTTTGGAGATAATATCGAGAACAGCTGGTTGGAATTTCATATCAACTGAATCAGTGGTTTCTTCATCAATGACGAGCGGGGCATCATCAATGTCATCCGCGTCAGGGTTTGGAGTAACGGGAGGAATGTCTTCTTTTACATTAGAATTAGGCTTGCTAGAATTTTTTTTCGAGTTATCATCGCTGTCTTTAACAGCATTATTCGTCAGTACGTCCTTCTTTGACAAATCTAAAGGTTGCTCGGCTGTTGTTTGGCTGCCAGCACTGACCAGAGGTAAGAGTCCAGGGATTTTAGATTCTCTACGATCTCTTGCTCGAGAGTTTTGGAACCAAACCTGAAACAAGCTCTCCTTAAGTTACGATATAGGTACAAAACACAGATTGTACAACGGGCAAAAATAAGAAGACTATTTATCGGATTACCTGTACGACTCGTGTTGAAAAATTTATATAATTGGCAATCATAGTGATCTCCTCTTTTTTAGGACGAGGATTTATCGCGTAGTAGCCTTTAAGTACTGCTAGCTGTTCATCGTCTATCAAAGACCTTGCTCTAACTCGCCGTCCTCCATCCACGCTCATTGTATGACTCCCGTCATCTTCTTCCCCAGAGTCTGGATCGGAGCTATCAACTTCCATATCCGCAGCCTTGTTCTTGTTACTTTTCTCGACCAACGATGTTTGATTTGGATTCGCATCTTCTAACTTTGCAGCAAGTCCTTCACTTTGCGAATCATATTGATCCGTAGACGGCCAGTCTTGGTAATGGGTCATCTCACTTGACATTTCGCTGTCCTGATCCTAGAACAACAACAATTTATTATAAACAAATCAATTTTTTAGTAAAAAGCTAATGTCAAGACTCAGGAGTTAGACATCACCTGATAATCTTCGTCGTACTCTCGTTTTATGGTCGCGGGAGATGAGGCCAACTTTCTTACGTTGGCTTCCAGAAGTTGTTTGGTAACAGACGTATTTACAGTTTCTAAAATCCGCCGTACAGCGTCAAGGCCTTGAGGGTCAGTCAACGCAGGAGATTCTTTTCCTTCGGTACCTTCAGTGCCCTCAGAGTCTGCAGTAGAAGGACTCATAGTTTCTCTATGAGACTCAAACTGCTCCGTGACTTCATCAATCCTCTTAGAATGTAGTTGATTCAATATCTTCCCAAGGGATGATTGGAGGAAGTAATTGCTGAAGTCCATCATGCGAGGCAACAAGGTAGGAACGTCGTAAATACCTAAAACATGAGATAATGAAGTTTGGGATTGCAGCCACCAAGAAGTATATTTTGAATGAACCTTTTATCAATAAAATGAAATTCTCTGATTTTTTAAAAATATTTTTGAAGATATTTTTCAGTTTTATATTGAATAACTGGATTTCTACAAACATCCCGAACAAATGGGTATAATCTTAATCCTCACCTCCTTCTCGCTGAATCTCTTGATATTCTGACGGAGATAGTTTTGGAAGGATTGGAAGAAAGGTATTATTGTTGGCTGTGAGCATGGTACCGATGTCTCGTCGCCCTTGGGAAGATGGTTGGCACTTCTTTGAACTCCTATCTGTATTACTGATGGCGCTTTGTCGAGACTTCTTCGAATTAACGATCAAACATTTTTTTGAGGTCATATGACTCGAGTAAGAACCCGAATGCGAGAATCTCTTTCCGCAATTATTACATTGGAATGGTTTTTCGCCGCTGTGTATGCGCAAGTGTTCCTACAAAAAAACATACATTCAATCATCAAGAGTATTCTTGACATTAGTGTAATAGAAATTTATCTATTCATTAAGATTTTCGAAAAATTCGTAACCAATTTTTTATACTTTCAATGAAAACGATTGTTTCACTCATGTTTGCGATGAATAATATTAACAATTTTAGTGAAATTATGACACAGTTTTCGGGATTTTTAAAAAAATTTTAGTCCAATACGACGATGTGATTCATTTATTTTATTTTTGTTTTTTCAGAGAAAATTTGCTAATAGTTTCTGAAGATATTTTTGAATAACAATTTCAATTATTACAGGTACTATTTATAAGCTAAACAATTTTGAGTAATACCGAGAAGACTAGATAATTGTACATTTCAATAAGAGTTGCAAAAAAATTTACTCAAAAAATTCCAAGGGGTCAAATCTCGGAAAAGTTTTTCCTTGAGAATATCACGTTCATCTACATTCCTCGAAAATTGAAAAAAAAAAAAGGATATTTTTACAATGAATCTTTTGCTGCTCAGATATGTTTAATGTTTGTTTTTTGTAATATTTGATACCTTCAAAAAAAAGACTGTTACAATAATTAACATTGAGAAAGTTGAATCAGGGCTCATAGTCATCAAGGTAGTCAAAAAAAGTGACAAAAATTTTTCAAATAGTTACCGAATAGTGACTCAAAAGTGACGGTAAATCAACCACGAATAATGTTTTTACGAAGTTTTGATTCATAAAAGTAGACTTCAGAGAATATCATAGAATGTCATATAATTTTCACAGAAATTAACGAAAAATATCACTAACACATATTTGCATAGGTGATACAAATATAGAGGAACGAACATACGTATAACAATGAATACTTACTATATTACATTCAGTAACGATAATGATATAAATATGTATGATATTAATTATATAAAATTAAGAAAATATATTAGTAGTTAATATCATGATTGAAGGTACTGAAAGTACGGTTTCTCTTACAATAAATGACAGAATTCAGTACTCTTGTACACTAGTTTAAGTTTGACTTTGGCTTTTCGCATTGAGACAATAGGTAAGCTTTTTTATTTTCCCAAACTACAATCGTTTTCAGCCTTCCACAAATTCAAGTTGATCGTGGAATGGATTAAAAAAAATTTAAGAACGCTTTTTCAACCCAAAATAGTTTGAAAGAGTGACCTTTGTTAATTAGGTGACCAAAAAGTGATTTTTGAAAAAAAAGTGACTGAAAGTGATAAAAGTGACAAACTATGAGCCCCGTAATTGAATGTTAAATTTTGATCACAATTTTACGAAAAGTTCTTTAAATCATTCAGATTTTAATTGAAATTATTGAAATGTATTTCATAGTTAAAACTTTTCTCAATTATAGAAAAAAAAAACTCGTAGAGCAATGATGCGAAATTTTTGAATATTTGTGAAACACTGCCGAGTGATTATACGAAAAATTACAAGTACAGCGTAGTATGGGAAACGGTGTAATGTTTACCCAATTTAGTCAATACTGAAGAAATAAATAGTATTTACGTTAATTAAGTCCACCTAAAATTGTCGAAAAATATAATGAAAGAATTTCTCACCTTGAGATGATGTTTAAATTTAAAGGCCTTCTCACAGTGGGGGCATTTAAATTTTCGTAAAACTGCACTCTCGTCATGACTGATCATGTGCCTCTGTAGTCGGTAAACATTCGCAAAAGTTTTGCTGCACACGTTGCACGACTGTAAAATCCGATAATATTTACATCAACTATAAATACATATACATACATACATACAAGCGAGATTAAAATATTCTAATCAAAATTTGAACATAAATAAAATAATCTAAAGAAAAAAATAAAATACAATCTTTACGTATGTACACATATGTATACATATTTGTACACTACAATTTCATTCATAATCTACATATATACGCGACTGTGCAGTGCTTTGCGTAATCTGCAAAGTGCATCGACGAAGTTTTAAAGAATCTCATATGTATGATATAGATATACGTATACGTTTTACGGATATACATATGAAATGGAGTAAATTCTTATTGTTTGAAAATAAATAAGAATAGAATATCTCCGATAATGATCAGAAAGAGAATTGCATAACTTTTATTATTTACTTCTATGTACAATTGAACAAAATGAATTGTTTCACCGTTTGAAATATGAATTGTTCTATTTTTCAAATCTCGTAAAAGGAAAACACTAGGTTGTATAATTATCATTTATTTATTTATTAATTTTGTTTATCGGTATGAGAAATTTCTCATCGATTCCCATAAGACTACGCAGACGTATACATATAGGTATGTTGTACAAAAATATACGATATCATGACAATAAACAATATCTAAGATGAAATCCTTATCAAATCTACCGCCAGTCGCCATTTTGTATCGCCACTTGATACTTGCGTCGAAAATAGGGAAAGTCTGTCTCACGTTACATAAGAATTATACGAATAAAAGTAATAAATATAATAATATATTTACACCCTATACACATTATGTTACACATGTGTATGAGTTTAATGTCAATGTTGAATGAAAAGAAAAGAATTAAAAAGAAAAACAAAAACCATAACAAATTATCAACACTCACCACTTGGGAAAACTGTGAATTTAAGTCGTGCTTATCGATGGAGTAGCTCGACTTGTGGGTGTCTTCGAGGTGGAGTCTGAGGGCGGATAGATTCAGGCATAGGAGGCCACACTGCGGACACCGTTCCCCGTTGTCGGCGAGGCAACCGCCGCCACCCCCCACCTCTGCGTCGGCACCTGCCTCGTCCTCGCTACACCCTGGAAGAACAAAGCAATGTTGGAACACTCGTTATTGAAGAAATAATAACAGGTTAAAAATACTGTAATAGTAACACCTACGTCTAGACTAAGATAAACATGATTACGATGGAGCTGTAAATAGAAATTAAAAAAGAATATTTGGATTAAAAAAAAAATTGAATTTTCATTTTAGACACGTCCTCGTTTAATATTCGCGGTTTTCCCTCATAGTTTTCGTTTTAGCTTTTCGCTTTTATTCGGTCGAATAAAACTCGGTGAAAGCAACGATTCAAAAGCCAAAACTAGTAGAGGGGGCGAACAAAACAGCGCTTGCGTCCCCCCTCTTTTTGTCTAACCATCTCTATCTGTCTCAACTCTCTCCCTACAAATATATGTATAATATGTTTCTCTCTCTATTCAAGGGAACGCGGTTACGCCTACAATATAGGGGTTGTCTTCGCCCTGATTTGATTTTGTTTTCATGAAATTTTCTCATTTACTCTGAACAAAAGTTTTCAACTTTTTACCTATAACGAAAACCGATGAATAACAAATGAATTTTACTCTCGCACACACATCTAGTATACCTACACGCTTTACTTTGTCGGATTCTCTCGTCAACAGCGATCTATACACACGCATGCACACAATAGCTGTAGAAAAGGGAGAAAGGGGATTCGGTCGAGTCTATCGAGTAACTCGATACTTTACGTGTTATATTTGTATTTGAATTAGCTAATCGTTGCGTGATTTATTGATCGCATACCGAGATGAAATATCAACGATGTTCGAACATGTATTTCGTAATTGTTGTTCTCTCGCCTTGCATGATGTGTAAAATTTTACAAGAATGAGACTATATTTTGTTATTTTTAACTGACAATGCATCGTACACTTGAGGAAATGGTATTCCCGGATTTGTGATGAAAATGCCAGAATTGAAATGACCAGACGATGTATTTCTTCGATGCAGGTACTTAGATGCATCGCATTTTTTTTTTTATAGCTAATTGTAAACTTTGGTGATTTTTTAAAACATTTATGTTTACTGGATGCGAAGTTTTATGCGGTACAGTTTTATGAGTCTTCTACCTAGATAGAAAAACCTGAAAAATACCGCTCGCGCTGCGACAAACGGTCTTTGTACTTTTATTTTTATGAGAAAAGTCTGGTGTTATAATAATAATTCTGATTTGTATATGTATATACATATATACAGGTATGGAAAATTTCTTTCTCGTCTGGGACGCTTTTTCCAACAACTTATCGAATATTTTTCATAATATATAAATACTCGGTGACATTTTGACGTGACGTTTTTTTTTTTTTTTTTCTTTTTTTTTCCTCTTTCTCAATTTTAATCCACCAACAAAACCAAAAGTGAATAATTTCTGAAGTTTCCCTGATGCTTCAAGCTCTACAAGCTATAATTTTATCCACGAATATGTGTACAGTAACTGTTTTAAGGTGCTAAAATGTAAAAACACTATACGTAGTGTTTTACATTTAAAACACTATACGTAGTGTTTTACATTTAAAACACTATACGTAGTGTTAAACGGTGAATCCCGCGGTTCGTGATAAATAAATGAAACTGTTTAACGGCTTAATCGCACGAGCGCTAATTAACAGCCTGTGTCTTTTTTATCTCCGCTACTGTCCTTCCATTCTCTCGCTTTGTCTCGCACTAAGCTCTCGTATTTAGTCTGATACGAGTCGACATGCGTGACGTCATCAACCACATTACGCACATACGTGTATATTACTTTAGGTATATTAACGTTTATATTCGTTGTTGGTCTTACAATTCGTTTTAGTATACGTTGGCAAACGCATATCACGTTTTACCTTCCGAGAACTTGTTTACGTCAAAATTGAAGATAATATAAGGAACCGATTAAGGAGAAGAGGAAAAAGAAAAAGGAGACACAAAAATACTTGGAGAAGAAACGCGTTTCGTATAAAGACGAAAATTTTGAACTAGAAACCGTTTAATCTGTATTTTGTTGCCAAATATCTTTTTTGGGCTAATAGGATGACCGATTAAAACCAGAATTATCATATAAACTTTGAATCACTCTGTACGCGTATTAGTATACACATGTCATCCTAGGCATCGGTCGTACGTAAGTACAGTAGCGAATTCGCATATACTCGTTTGATTTGGGGGTTAGCGACGTTACAGGGTACGTATATTTCTATAGCTGTGGCCTGCGGGGCAGAAATTGTAACGGATGGGGTTAGCAATTCTTAAACTATTGTTCGGCTAGACCCGACGCGTGTGTCAATGCACACTCTCAGGGTTGGCTCAATAAAAGTGGCACATGGCAGTAGCACCCAGGGTCGTTCAACCCTTCGTAACTTTTGCGTCCCCGTCGTAAATCGTGGGATTTAAACGAGGCACGTGCGAGCTCGCTGCGCACGGGGACACCCTCAACCTCACCATACGACTTCGGATCGTCGTTACATGCGATATAACCTACCTATACCTATCTACCTACGCGGAAATCCGGCCGAGAATTAATTTGACCGCCCCGCAGTTATATACCTGCGAACTCTATCCGTATATTAGTATACATGTGTATATACGTATACATATGTACACCTAGGTTCCATCTACCATATAAGAGGGAGGAGTTTGGCTAACGATTAAAACTAAAACGATTGCATTAACAGACCCAAGGGGGTTTTGCGGGGGTTTGGCTTTTAACCGCGATTAGAAAATTCCTCTGCGATAAATAACACCGTTCTGCAATCCTCAGGGTGAAAACAGAAGTTTCATAATAATTTACTACGAATGAAAAGGTCTAGATAATATCTGGATGATAAAGAGCGTCGTTGTTAGTTTTATTTTTATAAATTTTCTATCTTGTTTTTTTTTTCCTTCTGTTTTCGATATTAATTATCTCTCTGTAACCACAATTATGTTACAGGAGGAAAACCCCCGTGCTCATTACTATCCGATAACACCCATCTTTCGTATCGTTCAAACTGTTTCGTAAAACTTATAACCACTCTCAGAAGAAAAAAATGCGGACAACTATACTATATTATCTTGATACTTTGATTTCTTCATTCGTTTTATTGTAAATTATTATACCTATTATAATATGCATATATGTTAAAGAGTAATGTTGTATTATATTGTTATAGATATACGTTCAGATGTTGGAATTTAGAATCATATGTATGTATGTACGATAGGTATAATAGTATAGGTATAATATACAACATAGTTTGTCTAGCGCCATATAATTCTAACCCCCCCACGTGTACGTACCGCGATGGAATATTTAATCGTGGTTATTATAGTAAGAGTTGCGCTGACGACTGAATTACGTGCGCATAAACCTATACGCCTGACGTCCTACAGTCTTGGTACATCAGCTACTACAATGTTTTCGTCCACGTTATTTCTCTCGCTCCTTTACTGTATAGGGCGAACTTTAACCGCTGGCAAGGCGATAAGAACTCCGAAACGGGTCACAGCCGTGACCCGTCCCGCGTGCTCGAGTTCCCGCTTGATTGCTTTATAGTTTCAATAATATATACCTATACCTATAACGTATACGTATACCTTGTACTCGGCAGTACGGTGTATGTGAATGTATGTATGATGTATGTACACAGATATCGCACGAGCATTAAACCGTGAATATGTTTTTCTTAACTATAACATAATATACATACCGTATACTCATCACGCCTTATTTGAAACTTGGCTTACAAATCTATCATTGTTACATCATTATAAATCGTATCTGTACACCTACAATACGTATATAGAATGAGATTCAGAAAACTTGTTGTTTTTATGCCGAGACGGTTAAAAAGAAAATATTCTGAAGGGTGCAAAAATTTATTGCGTGCTAGAGAGGTTACATCTACATAGTGTATGTATATACATATATACGGCTATATACTTATATTATATGTAATATAATATGTATATAGCAGTTATCGGCGCCGGCTGGAGACCCGCGACACGCTAAAGGTATATCTGTGGCAGCAGCAGCCGCGCGTGTAACAAGATGGCGCCACCCGGAGTGCCGCGAGAAGCATGGTTACGCGTTTAATATTTGTATATTTATAAAAATTTCATCGTCCTTTGGGATTTTTCTACGAAAAGAGTACGCGAATTTCTTACAGTGATAATCGTCAATATAAACTATACATTTCTATATCAAAGCTGCAATTTTTCTATACAATACTTTCAAATTGATAAATTTATTTTAAAACGATTCAACGCAAGATTTTCAAATTTCTTTTACACAGAATTTATATTCAGTCGACAGACTCGTTCGGTGGTGGATTAAAGGTGGCACAAGTAGTTATCTAACAAGATGGCGCCGCCCATAGAAGCGCGAAAATCGCTGTGTAGGGATTACCAATTTTGTTTCAAACGTTCCCGTAGGATAATGAATTTGCATACGCGTACGAAAATCCATATCATGTATATATCCATGATAGGTACGAATTTGAAGAAATATAAGTTGTATAGTCGCCAGTAAGAGTAGAGGGACGATAATATAGACACTAGAGTGCGCGACGAGCGTATTACTGCAGTTTGTATCTCTGCCCGCGATCTTGCATGTCGTATAGCAGCATACCTATACGTCTACAACATACAATGAAATGGATATAATGCGATCGTGAGTAAGAGAGATACCGGGGTTGGAGAGAACTCTGCGTACATACAACACGTATAGGTAGAGGACATGGCGCGCTCACAGGCTGCAACCACGCGCGCGATCTCCGGCATAAAGTAAATCATTTCTCGGAGAGGTCATTGAGCCTGACGGGGCGCGGTCCGCCATCGCCACTACACTACACTACATACTGTGTTGCCTTGCTAGCCTCGCCAACCAAAGAACGTGTGTATGTATGATGTAGTGATGTACCTACTCTCGCTTATGCCTCGACGGTTGCACGCGAGTTGGGAACACAATTATTAGAGAGCAGAGGCCGCGAGATAAACATTGACGAGTCCGCTATACGGTTGCCTATATTATAAGCGCGTATAATATTATACCTACGCCCTGCAGTATATATTATATTAGTTTTATTAAATACGACGATCTGTCCATTGCCTGCAATTATTTTACATTATTTAGCCACGAATCAACTGCAGAGAGAAAATTTTCAATTTTTCAAATCTTTCAGCTACTGCTACATAATAAATGGACACAATCTATAATCATTTGATGTTGTCGATAAACATTTTGAGCATATTCATTTATATAAATGATGATTAAACTTAGGATCGAGTTATGGTTGTATATGAGAAAAATATTATCCCTGATATTGATAGTGACGCAATATGCAGCGTCAGTAAGTTCTCTGTGATCTATTTAAAACAATAAACAATCTAGTTGCGAGTTAAGTTACATATTATTTGAAAAAATATAATGATATCTGCAAATGAAACGTTATATATTTTCTATGATTTACGCAAACGCGACTGTCGTCAAGAATTTATCACCTATAGTATAACTATATATGACAAGTTCGAACGCATATATACATATCTACATAGGTATATGTGCTTCATAACTATACATATACATAACTGAAGTATGGAACAAAACGGTGAGACAATACCTATACGGTAGGAGGAAAGTTGGAAGAGGGTGCGAACTGAAATGTCGATTGCTTTCGTGGACCGCAGCCACAGTTACGTGACGTCATAGCTTTCCCCTCTCGCCGCTTCCACCTCCCCCCCCCCCCAGCCGAGGCAATTCCTAATTCAAACACGGTTCGTCTCCTTACAACGTGGATGAAAATCATACATCCATAGATATATGTAGATAACGTACACGACGTCTTATACATATACATACATACGAAGATATACCCACGTGTGTGGAGTATGGATGTTGAGACGCTTTAAATTAACAATTGACACGAAAGTTCCGTGCGTAGTATATATGTATACATTACCTATAGCTATGTGTATACAATATTATCTACGTGAACCCGACTCTATACATGTAGCCACAAAATTATATCTATATATATAAGTAATTCAAAGCATGCTGCTGGCTACAGTTCTAAGATCGAGCATAATAACCACCTGAATTTATTAGGGTAGAATTTTGTCTCAGTTTGTTTGTTTATTCATTCAAAATATGGTTGGATAGATTTTATACGCACACATTCGGTATTTGAAAGTGCAAAAAAAAAATTACTATCGCACGAAATAGCAGATTTTTGTTTTGTTTTTTTACGAATTATCTTGTGGTTGTGTGAATTATGATATGTAGATGATTGTAATATGTATGTGTAGGCTTACGGATGCAGGGTGAATGAACACTGGCTGACAATACACACTTATCTGTATACATATGGGGCATTCCAGCTTAATGATTAGTATACTACATATCTTGTATCATTCTTAGATTGACAATATATTTTCAACCAACCCCTGATTCGTTTTGATCGATTTAATCAATATTGGTTTTTGTAAAATTCATATCTCTGGAACCAGAAGTACAGGCATCTTGGACGAGGTCTTAAATTTTTTTTTCATCTAGTATTTTGTGTAAAAAATTCATACAATCAGTTATGGCGACATTTGAGAAAATCGAGATTCTCGACGTTCATCGAACAAAATTGAGTCGAGAAATGATCAAAAAATTCTACAATTAATCTCAGTTAAAATTCGTAAGATAACGGTTGTTTTTTGTATTTAACACTTTTCTCTATGTTTCCGTATTTAAATTCGACAAAAATTTCAAATGCTCGCCGTTCTGAATTTAGGGAAAAATGTATCACTGTCAAAAATTGAATGCAAGACCTCATAAACTTACGGAAACATTGTCTAATTGTCTGAACTTTTTACATACATTTTTGCGAAAAAAAATTCGAAGACATAAGTGTCGATGGTTGGTTGAGTTGCTCTGAAATGCCCCATATGTATACAGATATGTATAAAATATAATTTAATAACGATGTGGAATATCTACTCTGCGCCGCAATATAATATCGTTGTAAATGAATTATTTTGCAACGATTCGAATTATAGTGGTTTGTTCAATCGTGACTTACAATGTGTCGCGTTGTGAACATGTACGTAATGCCGAGAATAATTTAACTATTTAATAAGTCTGGCCCGAAGTATCCAATGCGTTGTCACTCTTATTCGACAAAGATAACTATACGATCTCAGAGATTTATGTAAGAGTAAGTTTAAATCGCGATGAGCGATTATGCACGTGTTGAAATTTATGCAAGACAAAATATTATTATAGATATTGTCGTATAAAATTTTAGACTCATTTATACAAATATAGAATAAATTTATCAATGGGCATTTCTCAACGAAAGATTTTTTTTAAATGTTTTGCTTTCATTTACATATTTGACTTTTATTTTACGTATTTGTTGATATATAATGTCGCTCACAGCGTGGAAGTTCCGTGATATTATAGTATGATATGTATACATACGTATAGCGCAGATTCTTCTGACGTTTGCGAAACTCACACAAGTTTCGACTCCCCCCGCCCTACGAAAACGAAACTTCTTCTTTTTTTTTTTTTAAAGTTGCTACTGAACACATCAATGAATGCGCGAAGCCGGGTTTTGATGACGTTTATTAGTTCGTTTTCGCGTCTGCATTTTTTTTAGAACTTAGAATTTTTCCGAATGTCACACGTTTTTATAGAAAATCATAACTTTCATTCTTGTTAATTTATGGGACGTATTGCCTGAAACGCGCGATTTTCATTGAAGTCTTCTTTTTTGGCACCATTCGACAAAATAAAACCATGGAAGTCAAATGGAAAAAAAAAAAAACGAACAAACAACAAAAACAAACACGAAACCAACATAATTTACGTCATCGTAATATTACAACTCCGTACAAAATGCTCGGAGTAGATAGTTCTCAAATTTCTACAACTAAGTAGATAAGCGAAATATGGTTTCATAAATCCGATCTACCTTTCGAAGTAGGTATAATTCAATATCAAACATTGCTCGGAGAAAAAAAAAAAAAAAAAAAAAGCAACGAAAGAAAGGAATTCACCCACATAAGTATGGTAACGAGGATAAATAAACCTTGAATCATTAGTTCTACTTTAAAAGACCACACAACTCGAAGACCACAACTCTCACAGCAAAGATATTGAATTTATGCTCGACGTGACGATCATCAGTTCATTACAGAAAGAAAGATCGCAAACTCGTAGGTAGGTAAAGATATCGCGGTAAATAACTTCATTGAGAACAAGTAAAAGAAGAAAAAAAAAAAAGAAAAAAAAGAACAATATTTTATAGCTTTGTTAAATGCGTGTCGACATGATCTTTTGATTCGACGAATAACGAAGGTGACTCGATGCGTCACACGATTCGTGAAAGAGGCACGTGTAACTCGAAATACTGAGGACTATAAAGATTCTCACACGGGTGATCTCCGAAGCGGTAAAAATTCCTGATCTAAATATATCAGTGAGAGGTTTCTTTCTGTTCGTATTAAGGGAATTATAAAGGCTGGTGAAAACAAGATACATACGATAAAATCCGCTTCACACCGCTCCCGATTTTTTTCAAAGCAATATAAATTCTCATAATAATCGCAGGGCTTGCCTGCAGCTCGCGACCACCGCGTAATTCAAGAAACTATAAAATAAAATAAAAGAAAACATGCCAAGAACAATGGGACCGTTAAAGAAAGCGGACTAATTAATCTCAATCAAATTTAATAACCGACTGAGCGCTGTACGAGCGTAGAAGAATACTTTCAATAATAATAAATATTAAATATTTTTCTTTTTTTTTTTTCAATAAAAATCTTAAGTGGTAAAATGGATGATTAATTCCTCCTATGGACACGCACCTTTGAACGTATTCCTGACAAGAGTCATGCTCATATTCGCGCGTGCTGTCTGCGCGCCGTAGTGCGAAGAACAAGGTTTTACAGTTTTCGAACGAAATCTTGATTGTTATAAAGTCACTATATAGTAACAATAATTGATTAACAGTATCGTAGTCATCGAAGTTCCTTTTATTATTATTGTTATTATTATTATTTTTATTTTTTTTATTATCTATATTTATTTCGTTTATCGCCACGGTAACGGTAACAGTGCAGCACACGACGCACAAGATGGACGATCGTTCGGCCTCCCCCTCCTCCTCCACCGCCACCACCTCATCCACCGGTTCAGGTTTTAGGGCACACTTTACACATTGTTGCACTCGCGTTGAGAAATTCGGTCACCACGTTGTAACGGCGTATCCAATAATTGTAAAAACGTTTCGAACGGAAACCGAACATTCGCGAATGTAATTATAAAAAATAAAAATAAAAAAAAAATAAAAATCACACTCACGCAGATTTCGAGTGCAAGAATAGAATAGAATAGAATGTAGGGAAAACAGCGAAGCACTTATGAACAATAAAAACTTTTCTTTGTTCTTTGGTTAAGTAAAAATTATACGGCGATTTGTTGGTTTTAATTTTTTTCCTCTTGTTGTTGTTGTTATTATTATTATTATTGTTGTTGTTAAACGATGCGACGATAGCGGGCGAGAGAGATCGGTGCTGACAAGAGTATCTTGCGTCAAAGAGGCAACGTTGGATGATGATAGCGGGTTGCCTGGCACTCGTAAAAGAGCATAGTATGTATCTCGCGAGCCGACGTGTTGACTTCGCGTGTAGAAACGTCTGTACGAGATCCCAAAGAGACTCTGGTCTTGACCACGCTGGGGAAACCCGGGGTGAGAGAGAGAGAGAGAGAACGAAAGAGAAAGAGGTGGACGGTTGAAAACAACGTAAACAATAATCGCATGAACGAGAAAATAAAGGTATAAATAATTGGCGGAGGGTATCGCGAGAACCAGCGTCGTCGGAGAGGATGGGATAGCAACGACGAGGCGGCGAGGCTACGGCGTTAAAAGCTATACCAGGCGCGGCGTGTTTGCGGGTTAAAATATGCAGATACAGAATAATATATCAACAATAAATCCAGAGCCCCCAATAAACGGTGTAAGGATCAAAATTAATATAAGATCACATCGAGCTTAAATTTGGGGTATAATTTTTCAACTTTGTAAAAAAAAAAAAAAAAAAATGATTTATCATGATCGTATCGTTCGGTTCGTTGCCACCACCATTATTATTATTCTTATTCTTATTTTTTCTTCTCGTTTCTTTGTTTTTTGTTTTTTTTATTTATTTATTTTATTCTCGTTTTTTCCTTCTCCTTTATTTTTATTATACTCCGCCACTATCACACACACACGCTTAACTCACGTCACTATTATAACAGCGTTGCACTTTTATATATTTATTTCTCTGTAGCTGCTTTCAACACGGGCGCCTCCACCTCCTCATAACACACTTCGCGCACTCACCAGCGTCAATTCTCAATCATAGCACCACCCGACGCCCACGGTGAAAAACGAATATGAGAAGAAACCGATCGTGAAAAGAGAACGAAGATTACGAAGATGACGTAGTGGTAATATGGCTGTACGTTTAGGATTGCTGCAGGCTGTAGTACAGAGATACGGTGTCTTTCTTCTATACAAAGAAAATTGTTTTTATGTTTTTATCCTTCTCCCGTCTTTTGTTTCTTCTTACTCCTCCTTCGGCAGTAGGTAACTGGAGAATGTGTTTTTTATTTGTTTTTTATGTTTTTTTTTTTTATTATTTATTATTATTTTTATTTTTTAATTTTTTTTAATTAATATATCTATATATTTGTTTTTGGTTTTTGTATTTTTGTTTTTTAAACGCGAGATCGAAAGAAATACAGTATCTATATCTACATATATATATATATTTTTATCTACTATATATATATATATCTATATATTTATTTTATATACATATATATATATATATATATATATATGTATGTATATATACGAAGAGAATAGAAAAAGGAAGAAAGAAGAGGAACGCGCCCGCGGTGACACCGGTGCTAGGGCATGGCAGGGAGTGTATTGAAGTAGGCACTGGTGGGCAACCGGGATTCTACCTCCCGACTAACACGCGTATAAGAGACGGAATCGGGGACTGCGCGTATAGGACGAAACTACGGGATGGTTGGTTGAGTGTGATGGCGGCCGGAGCGAGCCACCGCCCCCGCCGACGCTTTCCTTTCCTTTCCTCTCCTCGCCTATCCTTTCCTCTCCTCATCGCTACTCTCCGCTTTGCCCCTCGTCCCCCCTCTACCTGACCCGAAAGCCGGAGACGCGTTCTGCTGCGCGCGGTGCGCCGTGCGTTGTGCGCCACCGGTGTTCAGAGCCTCGAGGGCAGATGAACAGGGGCGTCACGACGGCGTCGTGTACCCGCGTAATATAGATAATTATTCAGAAGTTGGAATTAATCGAGCGATTTTAATGGTCAAAGGGGACTTTACTTATTACTACGAAGGTAGATATAATATCTTTGATTCCGATCTACTCAAGGGTAATTCTCGGTTCGATTGTAATTAATAACTTTACGATTTCCGGGGGGTATCGAGGATGCACGCGCGGCCTAATACACGTAGGTATGATCAAGTTTAATAACGAGTTCCTGGAATCAAATCATCGCCTGGCTTAGATATGATATATATATATATATATATTTTTTCTTCTTGGAACCTAAAATAGTTCATATTTTATAGTCGTAAAATAAATTGTTTATAAAAAGAAATCGGATGTTTCGTGTACCTGTATACATATGTACATATATTCACGAAAGTATACTATATAAAATTGATTTCGGTACAGAGCCTGCACGCACACATATAGCCTCCGAATAACTTATTTGCAATTCTCACATTTTTTTTATTATTTCGATTATTCGATTAATTAATTATGCGAATTTGATGAAACGATAAAACTAATAATGTAGCATTATTCTGTATGAACAATGGTGAACGGTGTTATTTTATAAATGGTAGAGTAAGAAATTCAGTTCATATTATACCCAGAGCGAGAATTGAAGTCAAAACTGTAAGCGGTTCGTGACTAAACAATATATTCTGGGTATTGAGTGCATTGGCAGTGGTACAGAAAACAATCTAACGGACGAAAACAATTGCCTTGTTCGTTCAGCAATCACCATTGATTATCGGGCGATAGTTCTATGTAGTATAATATATGCAAAGAGTCTGGATGCTATTGACTGCTATAAATTCGATCATCCATACACCGCATGTATACCTATATACCTATATCGTATCAACGACCAGTTAGATTTAGAATTGCGTTCAATAATTGAGCAATCATGGTATAGCGCTATGTAATGATCTATTGAAATATTTCTATTTTATATAATTCTTTTTAACCATTTTTACACAGTATATTGCCTGTCAAGGAATGATTGAGCGGGGTGTAGTTCCATATCTCTATATATGGCTGATTCTCAAAAAAAGTCGAAAATGGCTTTACGGAGTTGATCAAATTTTTTTAAACTCATTATCAAATTTTTTTTGCACAAGTGGTAGTTTATGCCTTATTTGATTAAAATATTATAGTGGTCCCCACCTTTTTTGAGTTTGAATCGAATATAAAGAAAAAAAAAAAAAAAATCGAAAATGAGGGAATGACAGATTTGTCAGGACAATTTTTCATTTTTTCTCTTCGCTTACTATTTTTTCCTTCAGTTTTGCTTCTGCAGCGGTTAATTTTCTACTTTTCGACATTATTAACATTGAGCGTACCTACTGAAATAAATCAAGCAAACATAAATATTTTATACTTATTAGAAAATACATCATTCCCTCACAGTGATCATTCCCTCATCAAACAATTTTATGAGGGAATGATGATGAGGGAATGACGAAACGAAACAAAACTGCCACAAACTCAGAAACATGACCTTAGTTTCTTATGCACTGTGAATAGGACTATATTACCACCGAAAACATATACAAATCTGCTATGATTATTAAATAAAGAAGTGCTTACATTTTTATAACAAAACATGAGGGAATGACATTAAAAAATGTAATATTTAAAAAAAATTATTGACAAATTAGTTTCAACAAAACATCTCTCTTCAATCGTTTGCTCTCGTGTATAGTGTCAATACCAATGTTGCCAACTTCTAAAAAAATTATAGCGGAGCTCGGTGGACCTTCACATTTTCCTCCAATCGCACTGTTTCAAAACGGTGAGGGAATGATAGGTTTTTCAAGGACAAATTTTGAAGTATATTTAATAATATTTCCATTCGCTGTTTTTAAATTATTAACTCATATAAATACAGTCAATACTATCCTATATAAGAAAAAAATAAGATAACAAACAACTAGTAAGGAATTTTACGTTTTAATTTCATGATTCTCTTCGAATTTAGCAGTTGGGACATAGTGAGGGAATGATTTTCAGGGTACTTTCTTGGACATATCTTTTCTGTTTATCATATAAGTAATAGATTTGTTTCGTAAATTCGTACATCTAGTACAGTAGATTTATTAAAAAAAAAAACTTTTCATACTTGGCGATCCTGGTTTATAGAAATCATTAAGGACATCAATTTCGATTTTTTTTGAGAATCAGCCATATATTCAATAACTGTAATATTCTTCACGAACTAAGTCTCCGCAGAGGGTGTTTCTCCCCCCTGAATATATACGAACAATAACCGAAGGTCAAGCCAACTCCGACATATAGGTATAAGATATATGTATAGATATTATAGGTATACGTGTGTAACTCGGCCCTGGCTTACAGTTCCGCGGCTCTTTTCCACCGACGTAGATTTGCAAAGGGGTTTAAATATCTTCGTCGGAGGAGAAACACTGCAGCAGGGATAAAAAACCAGGAGAAACGAAACACGAACAGACATCTCCGCGGGCGACGCACCGCGTCGGCGTCGGTGTCTAGCTGCGATGCTTCGCTGGCCGTCGGCTGCGGGGCAAAAAGGGGGGGGGGGGGGGTATTGCTGCCAACGGTCACGGCAAGTGGCAGGGGGTGGGGCGGGGCGGGGGAGAGTCAGCGCGGGATCGGCGCCGAAGGGGTCGCGAAAGATAGAACGGTGAGGCGCGAGGGGCGCTCCCCCGCCTCCTAAGTCTCTGCTCCGCATCGTCCCTCGCGAAAACCTCTTTTTGTAGCCGCCCATTAGGCGCCGCCGCGCCGCGTCGTGATTCGCAACTCTGTCTCTTTATCACGAGAGACAACGGGCCGTGCCCTACGCGGCGATACTTATACTAGGCCTGCTATAGGCCCGCGCGGGTAGGTACCGAGGATCGAGACAACTGTCGCGACCCGGAGGCAACCGCATCGACTCCTCTTCGCCCTCGATACTTATACCCGTGCGTGGCTACCATTCGTACGTATACTCGCTACCGTACTGCTGTAGTATACGATTCTCTTCGCACAATGGAGACGTGAATCACTCTCGTCTCTCCTGTTAACTATTCCTTTCCCCCCAAAGCTCTCTCTCACACACACACACACACACACACACACATTTTCCCACACCTCATCCGTCGCTATGACGTGTTGTGTGTATAATGATAACAGCAACGATATAGAAGTATGTATATAGGTTTGTTCATACTCATAAAATTTGATGCGGTGTAAAGTCCTTTTTGGGTATCATGTTTAGCACCCACATGCACGGAAAGTCGATCAGAGGTAGGTGTATACTATACGTATAAATGTACATTGATATATCTATGTTGGGCGCGTTAAAGTATAATTCATACAATTGTATTACATGGATAATCGTTACAGTTGTACCGTAATCGTGAAGTATTTTATAGTAATTTTGAACGTAATTCGCGTTTTTTAAATAGTTGCTTCCAATCGTTATTCGGATGGCTATACATTGCCACTCCGTATATTATACAGGTATAGATATACATATACTTTACTGACCGTTATACATAGTGTAGTATAAGCGCGTGCGAATTATTGAGGTCAATGTTCTCACAGACAGATGCGATTTTATTTTACAATTTACGATTCGGACAGTAGACAAGTTTTACAAGTTCTTTAATCCAGGAAAATTGATGTGGTTATAAATAGACAACAATACTTCAAGATTAAGAAACTAACGACCATCGTTTACTTGCCACAATAATATTGAATTTTCATTTATCGTATTATTGATGACGATAAAAAATTTTTCAATTCATTGAGGTTTCTTCCTTCGGGAACTAATTTTGAGTTTTGCTTTATTGAAAGGAATTTGACATACTAGGCGAGAGGGTGTCATGTGTGCATATAATATACTATTTCCGGTAAATTTAAACAACGATTGCGCTATTTTGAATTTTCGATATGTTTATTTATTTATTTTTTTCACTGAATATAAAACAACGTGTATAATCTTTTCATATTATACATTATAGATCCTTGCTGTGGTTTTATTTGACCAACCCCGTGCGTCGTTTAGTCCTGATTCATTATTGAGCAAACAAGTCGTAATTTATTTTCGGTACATACGACAACGGTTCTTGATTTTCGTAAAATATTTGTAAGATCGTATAAAGCTATCTGTAAACTGCATGAATTTCAGGTATAGTATAAGTGTGTTTATTTTTTAATATACAGTTAGAAAAAAAAAAAAAGCCAAAGAATAAAAAAAAGTCGCTACCGCGAAACGTAAAAAAAAGTGTTTTTGCATATGAAACGCGTGGTGTTGCATGTTATGTAAATACCTAAGTACATTGTATAACGCGTGAAATAAGTATATATATCGCTTTTTTTTTCAATCGCGAGTGAGGTAACCTACTCGGATATCTATCTTCTCCAATTTTTCACGTACCGTACGTTTGTTCCTTCGTTGTGCGAGGACAACGAGGAAGTAAGTTTGGCCCGGAAGTATAGTTATCGAACAGAGAAAATTCCGCTAGATAAAAAATTCACACGAGTTATTTAAATTCTACAATTGAGAAAAAAAAAACTGTAGATTCTCGCATATCTTCACTTTATATCTCCACTGTCAAAGCTTCGTGGGTTTATATCAAATAAAACAAACTTGAAAATAACAAAAAAGAATAACGATGAAACCGAACTGTAATTAGCGGAATGTAGAAGACAGGAAATTCATTCTGTTCCACGAATATCCCGTTCAAAAATAGCCCCGCACTTCTTAATTCTGAGACCTACACTAGTACCCATCGTATAACCTGCTTGAGATACTCAATAATCTGTGATCAATGGATTTAACAATTTTTATCCCCATTGTCAGACATCTACAAGACGAGCTTTTTCGAATATATTTACAAATATGGTGTACCAGAGGCTAACCAGTACAATAGCTGATCGATTAATTCCTGAATTTTCTCTGCGGAGTATACCATTGCATCGTGTATACCTTCTTTATGGGAGAGAGGTAGGTCTGCTGGCGAACGTAAATTTGAAACCCATAGTGGCGTACGTATGTGTACACTGTATGTACATATATACGTATATACATACGATTGTATAGGTATATATATATATATATATATATAGGTATATATTATATATACCCAAAGGCTACAGGGTATATACAGCACCGTAAAACCAAAACCGAGGGAACAAAAACCTGACCTCTCGAACAACTGTGCAGCATGTGTGCACCACTTGCGCAGGGTAGGTACTATACGTAGGTATACCTACTCTAAGCTTCTATAGCCACTAGCCAGTCCTGGCTATCTCCATCTCTCTTTCTCGATATATGTCTCTAGCTATCCACACCGGATTTCTCTCCAACCCGGACCAAAAGACTGATTCACCAATTCACCGAGTCTCCAGAGACACTCCTTTAGCCATGGCTATGTTCTACCTAACGCTATGAAGATTTATACCTTACCTCTTTACTCTCGCGTATAGTTAGCGATACATATAGGTATATAAAACTGGATAACTCACTAGACGAGAAATACGTGTAAGGTATAGATGATATGTAGGTATAGGTAAATAGGTAGGCGTATAACGGGCTTTTTTTTTATTGGTCAATGATTGCGGGCGTTTATATACACGTTCGTGTGCAACATACATACCTACAACTGTAGCGGATACGTGTGAGCCGAGAGGGAGTAGGTATGTGAGTGTTTGTGCGTATCCGTTATACCTGCGTAAGTGCGTAGGCGCGTGAAATATCTACATCATTTAATATACCGAGTATATAGGTACGAGTGCTCGGGCACTTGATATACATATGTATATACATATCTTACAGACCAGCGTTGTTTCAATGGCCGCTATATGTATAGATGACAATACTTTATCTTTTATATGTATATTTATACGGGGAATTCCACGTTGAATTTTCACTCTGCAGTGAGACTCAATATTTTCAATTGTATTTTCTTTGAACATATATGGCCCTGAAGATAACTGCATAAGCAAAAATGAACTTTGGCAATTTGTACGTTTCAACCTATGGCTCTAATCGTGAGAGATAACCGTCTAAGGACTGTTTGTACCTTTATCGATTTTCTGAAAGCGGATTTTTTACAAATTTTTATTTAGAATCATTACAGGGCTCGTTTTTGCTACTTCAAAGCTTTAGCATGCTACTATTTGGCAAGCCGTTTTACTTTTAATAAGCAGCGATTATTTTTAATATGAAAATAAAAAACGAACTTATTTGGAAATATTATAAAATCACGTTAGGACCTAAAAAAAAAAAAATATGTATAAAAAGTTATGTAGCATGAAAAATGCTATCCTTAACGTAGAATTAGATAGGGGATTCGTCAATGATAACCGCTGGGATTTTGAACTGAAAAAATTTAGTTTTTCCATTTCTGTTTCAATAAATCGTTTACGAACTTGATATCCTCTAATCTTATTCTATTTATTGTTAATGATTAATATTTAATAACTTCTCCTTCTCGCGCTGGACACATAACAGGTCTCTGTTTGACAACTGCTACAATAATGAATATAGACAATTATTATTATTATTGCAGATTGCGCGTCGGTAAAGAAGATCGACTATAAGCTTTCTGCAGAATTTCGATAAGAAAAAAAAAGTCCGCTAGTGATCTGATTTAGCATATGATAATTAATTTCCCTGAAAAAAAGAACTTTAGCAATCTGTAGCAGCTCTTAAAATATAAAGTATAAAAATAAGGTCTTTTTTTTTTTTTAATTCTATAGAAATTGATTTTTACTTTGAGTTTTTTATATTTTTAATAGACAATTGTTGAAGAAATAATAGATAACTTTCGGTACATTTATCTTTCACAGCTATACCTAATTTCGAAATCATACACCAAAAATAAAAGCATATCTCAATGATGTTCAAAAAACTTTAAATAGTTGTCGGATGCGTCGCATTTCCCGGAAACGGAACTATACGATAGCTCAAATGGTATATCCATTTATTTATTTATTTATTTATTTATTCACAATTAGTTCAACAGGCGAACCCATGTACATAGTAAGGTTTACTGCAGCATATAGTATGCAATAACATGCAGATTAAGAAAGTACAAGGTATAGATAACATAGTATAAGATAAAGTACAGTAAAAGTAAAAATAAAATAAAAATAAAAGTAACAACATAAATAAAGAATGAACAAACTGTTTTTCATAAATATCCACGTTTCTATTTAAATTTACTCCTCAATCTTTAATGATTCAAAGATTTTCAAGGTTTTGCGGAAAGCAAAGTGTTGGATTTTTTTTTTATAGAAGTTGCAGCTGTTTCAATTGTTTTGGACAGCCAAAAGTCCAAGAAATTTGTTCTGCAATATAATACGAAACATTATCATTATAATATATAGTTTATGAAAATTTGCATTAATTGTTGAAACAAAATTATCGACTCGCAAATCCAAAAAATACGTATCTACTATGATATGAAAAATCAGTACAATTAAAAACTTGCGAGTGTTTCAGAATAAAAATTTGAAATGGAATGTCCTATGCATAGACACGCTAAAGTTGTTGACTGTCAGTTGTTTAAAGATTTACCGCGATAAGCCTATATCGCATCGCACAGTATAAATATAGACTAAAGAACGTCGACTCGGGTCCGAATAAAAGAATCTCACCTCACTTCTATTTAGGTATATACAAACATACGTCGATGCATGCGAAAATTCAAGTTTCAGGTGTCGAAAGAATTGAAAAATTTCGGTGTCGTTAGGTGCCTGCTTACTGATCATGTCAAATGCTTTTAGAACAGCAATTTGTGTTAATAGACATAGATAAGATATATAGCCTACTATTCTCAAACGAAAGCTAACACGATGACAGTTATACGCACATGGCGAAGTTCGCTGAAGAGCTTGATGCCATCAAGGGTATAATTTGCAGATTTAAGTAGACAAAGAACCTTATCAAAGTTAAAAATTTATCATATATACTATCTTGTTTACGACTCTTCACAACAGGCCGCAGATAAAAGATTAAACAGCTGTGGAACAATAACTACACGAAGGAATGAGTCAGATATTTTTGATAAACAAAGAAATATGGTAAATACCGAGTGGTTAATATATTTATTTTTACAAAATAGTCTGAAAGAGAAAGACACGATAAAGATCTCTCGAAAATTGATCGAGAGGCCGCATGTGCAGAGACCATTTATTTATAGCGTAGATCTACCTGGACGAGGCGCATGCATATAGATAGATAGGTAGATACATGTGTATCTGTTTTTTTACATACCTATGTATAAATATTTAAATAAATAAATAGATTTTCGTTTATTTAGAAAATATAAGAAAAAATATCTTGATTTTTCAATTATGGTATAGGTATATGAACTTATTAATAAGTCATATTAGTATAAGTGTATACTCGGCAACAAGTCACCACTAACTGTAAGATAAGAGAAACCGATGGACAGCGGTTTCAGGCGCAAGAGGAAATGGTATTCTTTATACTTATAAATATGTATAGATGGCCAAGGTACACGCATATATTTATAGCCCTTGTATCTGACGAATCACGCGAAACGTCCGTGATACTCTTTGTTGTTCTCCTGCAGTATGGTTTGCACAAGGTTAATAAATGTATCATTCTCGCCGTTTATATATACGTGCTAATACACATTTATACACGGGGAAATTCCATGTCAATTCGAAGAAACTCTGCGGCCTCTAATTCCGCTCAATTGTAATCTTCGTCTTGTTTCGTGCAGCACTACTTAAAGAAATTAATCGAAAAATTGTACAAAAATTCGTTATCAGATCAATGGGCCAAATTTGCTTCCTTTCGTCCGTCGAAAGTTCACGAAATATTAGCGAATTTTTAATCCTTGTTTCCAGGAGTGCAGCTCAGTTATCTTCGAAAAATTCCATACCCCTTTCCTGCTTTTCAAAAAAGGTCAAAAGGAACAACCTCCGGGCCAATAAGTAGAAGGTAAAAATCGAGACGAGAAAGTAAAGCTAACAGATAAATAAAATCACGAACCGTCCTAACTAACCGGCGTAGAAAATTTTGGAACTTGAGGCCCACCTGGGGGAAATCAGCGTATAAACGTTGCCGAGTTCTATGCCATATGGGCAGCAGCCCGGGGCAAAGGTTGCGAGTCCGCGCCCACCTTCGAGCCGGTGCTGCACACCGTGTCCCCTGGGTAGCCAGGGTCCCCCGTGTCCCTTGTCCTTATGCGGGCCAGACCTCGGCCTTTCTAGGCCTGCATGTGCTACATGTGCGCGAAAACAATGTATTAAAAGAGGGTAAGCGCTGAGGTAGGTAGATATGAGTGTGTGTGTAGGTGTAGGTGTAGGTGAGTAGGTGGGTAGGTATAGCTGCGAAACTACTGACTCCCGGCGACTGTGTATACATATAACAAAATACGTAGAAATAGAAGTCCATGAGAACGGACGAGATCTTCTGACCGACTCTGCTGCTGCGGAGCCAAAATCTCCTAACTTTTGCCTGACAGAGGGGGAACTGCAGAACGTGCGCCCCGGACTTCTGCAGGTCAACACAAAAGCGGACGTCGGCTTCTGGAGAACAAATGAAACCTTTTTTCGACGGTATTAAACATCTGTGTGTATGTGGGTGTATGGATTTATGTATACTTTACTCCAGGGAGAAACAGATAAATATATGGCCGAGGATTCGTTGGGCTCTGAGAATTTAAAAAAATTCGTTTCCACTCAGAGCCAAGTTGACTTTCTTCAAGGTTTATTACATACGATTCACGGGGCATCATATACTTTCCGGAAGGTCTGTTTTGAAATTCTAAAGTTTTTCTAAACTTGAACAGGTAAATAATCAAAGAACAATGGGTCTCAAAGCCGTAAATCGGTTCCCAAATCGTGCATTTGTGCAATAAGTTCTGATGCAAGAAGCAGGCCTCGTTAAATCAGTAATCGTACATTTCTCGATAATATGTATTTCATTAAATACTCCATTATCCATTTTTTGGGGAAGACGTAGACAGTAGGTCGAAACGCCAGATTCAATAAGAAAAAAGAAAGGTCATATTACAAAGGTGAAGTTATCTCAAAAGCGAGGAAGTTTTTACATATACATATATGGTATATAAATCTCGGCATTGAACGGGGATAAAAAAAAGTTTATCCAAGTTTATCTAAGAAGTTGCAGGCACAGATTTGTTATTGAGGTATTCGATTGTATTACTTCCGAAAATATTTCATCCATCAACGTCCATCTATATGCTCACAATGAACGTTTGGGTGAAATTTGTCAGCTCTCTGAACAATGAGGACGCCTGTTATCTTCCAAATTGAGTGAAGCTGTTTTTGTTATCGATAATAATAATAAAAAAAATAAAATGCATTTTTCCTCTCTCTGAATCGAACCTGAAACCGTGACGAAAACTGGATGGATGGACATAGTTATTGAGTGTAGAATTATTTATTTTCTTAGCCATTTAGTTCGTGCTGCATATTTTCAATTTTATTGTTTTCTTTTTATTTTTTATTATTAGTTTTAACCATAGACCAACGTCGTAAAACGCAAAATGAATGTACAATAAAACAAACAACACAAGAACTAATAATAGAACTATTTTCCCCACCACATCTTCGCAATTGTGGTTACGCGGGTTCCGCTGAGAATGAGAATGTGCAGGGAAAAATTCAAGTTTTGCTACTGTGAGTGTGAAAAAAATAAAAAAAAAAACAAAAAAAAAAAAAAAATAACGAGCGCAAATCCACTTCATTCGGAGTGGGCTTGCATTTTATTCGATAAACTTTTTGACTCCCGTTCAATAGCGAGATTTATTGCATGATTGCCTAACTTCTAAAGTAACTTCACGTTTTAGAGGTGACTTTAAATTTTCGTAATCTTGAAATAAATTTGAATCTCGTCTTAAATCTGCATGTGCAAATGTAACATGTCCGCAAATTTTGCGTTTCAGTTCAGGAAGCCAATCCACGATGGTGCTTCGATTTGGAAAAATTAGTCTTGTGCAGTGCAGCTCAGGAATTTAATCGAATCCTCATACGTGAGCTATATAAATGTATTATGTTTGCCTACGTATAGGTATATGTGTATATTTCTATGCCTACTACACAGGAAGACACACGCGTGAGTCCGGAATGCGACGGTCTTCAATAGGTATTTAAGTAATCGCGATTTAAAGGGATCGCGGCGAGGGCATTCTGAAAGGTGTGCGATCGTTGTAAGTGCTCGCCGCGCCGTACCAATGCCAAACCAGGGGATGCTTTATAAGCATCACACTGCAGACTTAGAAAGCTATAATATGCAGCCAGCAACTCGATGTATATTGGATACGGTCGCGCACCCCTATGCACCCCAGCTATCCGCCCGACCAGCGACTCTGCCGAAATACAGGGGGGCTCGATGAGACTCGGTAAAGCTAAGCCAGTAATGCAATAACTTCAATAGATGCGCATGCAGGCAGAAAGAACATATCCTGCTATCTACAGGGTGGCACGATTTTCGGACTTCATTTCGACGGTAGCTGGCAAAAGTTATATAGGTAGCTTAGAAATTCTTTTTAATTTACTTGGCGCGGGACTCTACCGAGTCTCTTGATATACCTGCAAAACGTACGCTCATCTCGAAGTCCATTCCAGGATCTTCACAGAGCAGTAAGCATATCGGGGAAATTGATGATCGAATTCACGTAGGTATATAAAGAATTTAGATTAAAGGAGTATTTTGTTTTTTTTCGTCGTAAAATTGGCTGTCCGGTTTTGTTGAATAAGTGCACAGAACCAACGGGAATAATAAGACGTGTCCTTGGACAATGTGCAATACTGAAATTAAAGTCCAAATAAAATTCGAAAAATATAAAAAATACGAACAGGACGCACTGTTTATGGATTTGAAGTGAATTGCGAGGCAACAGCTGTGTTACATGTCTCCAGTGTATAAGGCATGCTATGCAGCGCCTCGTTAAGAGGTTCGTTTAGAAGAAAAGTATAAAGTGAACGCAGACTATCCTTGATTAAAGTAAACTTTATTTTGTGTATGGCGTTTCAATTACTCTGTTCAAATGTATTTTCCTTAGAACCGTGACAATTGGTATACCTATACCTATGTATATATTTGTTTCGGCACTAAATTCATATATTCAAAGAATCAAAAACAACGAATAAATGAAAACCAGATAGATTATGTCACGCTTCAGCTACTTTCTCAACCAAAAATATAATTTTTTATAAGGTTGGGTGATGGTGCTTTTACGAAGACCGTGATTCACTATACCGCAAACCGCAGTGCTCACTCTTAACGGCAAGTTCCTTTATGTCCCTCAATGTCCATGTTTGAAAAAAATGCACTGCAGCTAAACATATTCAGAATTTATTAAGTACGAAAGCTCGCCATGTTTGTTACTAAAATCTTGGTATACCTGCAGTACATTGGTCATTTTCACTTACACGCATTAAAATCTGAGGCCTCTGAGCATGGTTAGATCTAATCTTTGGACACCCTGTAGATCGTTATACGTGACGAGTACGTGGGCCTCGATCTACGGTGGTGCAGCAAGGTACGCAGGACTACGTATGTACGTATATAGTCGAGGGGGAATCCCCGGCCCTCGGTCAAATACGCGCGTGCTTAGAAAAAGACGGAACGAACGGAATGAATGGCTTCCAATCTGTTCTATCCCTTTGTTAAGGCGCAGCTCGTGGCGCGTGTGCAAATCTATATCCCTTTGCAGTCCTGTGCTGAACCCTCCTCCGTCCACCACCCTCCACCACCCGCCCTGGCACACGCCTCACACCTGAGCACAATGGAGACTTGGGTTCGCATCACCCTCCGCTACGGGGAGATGTGGACCCTTGTGTACCCTTCCTACCCCACTTTTTACTACCACCCAGTGCCCCCCTGCCACCCCCTTGTATTACTCAAAAATTGCCACTCGGTGTGCGGTGTGCACAAAATCTGGCCGAAATACGTGTGACCTGAAATTATGATTCAGGTGATTTTATTCAGCTGCCAAAAATACTGGTAACAGAAAATTCGCTGTCTGCCATAATTTTGAACTTTTTCTGAATTTTGGGTTCCGAAGCTATAGTTTAAACATACTCCACCTCTTCTCCTCACGATGAAAATCTTATCTTAGGGAGAAAGAGTAAATCAAAAATGCGTGTGAGGCTTTTTGTTTTAAATCACTGTATGTATTCACTGTAGTTATCGATACGAGTATCGATGATTAAATAATCATTTGGTGGATAGAACTTTTTGGAGGTACCTAGCCTGCATGATGATTGAAAAAAAAAACACACCAAAAGGTTGTATCCACATTTGGTCAATCAATTATTGGATTTTAATGTTTAGGAACGTAATTTAATGTTTTCGTTTTTTGCCGTAAATACAATAGGAAAAAAAAAGTCATTTGGCGTTATCACCTATTGAAATTCCCTACAGTGCAGTACAAAATTGGACTCAATCGATTCATTTTTGAATATTTTTACCTTGTTTCCTATATATTTTCATTATTTACGTATAGGAAACAGGGATCCTTCGTATTTTTCTAAAATCGTCACTTCTTTATTGGAAAGTCTATCGGGTTTAACAATAAGTGTCAAATGGAAATTTTCGACTCGACGACTGGAAAAGATCTTGTGAAAGATAATCGTGGAGTTTTCATCGATCATCGATTATCTACTCTGTTATCTACCCAACAGACTTTCAACCCTTCAAATGATGAACAATGATACAGCGCAAGTTTCTACACCGGTGATTAAATGATAACAATTAATTGCCCAGTATTAATTGATTAATTATTTCATATATTGGGATTATTGATTGAATATAATGCGAGTAAATAATTTATGAGTACGAACGCGCAAAATGCGATTTGATTTTCAAAAAATCCTATAATTTTTTTTTTCTCCTTCTTCTGTCATTTACTAGTAGAAAATCATTAAAAGATGTTTACAATTTAAAATGGGAAAATTTTAATGTTAAAAGTAAACGTCAGTGTCTTCCGATATGCCTAAAGATCTTTTCTCAAAGAGTCTTATTTTTTGGAGTATTATAACCGCCTCCCGAGTAAAAGTGGAAGTGAAAGCCTCTGAATAGTCTAATTTCACACTTGAAGGAAATTACATTTCGGGATAAATTGCAATGAAATGAGGGGCCAAAAATTTTGTGGTGTATTTAAATAGTACGATTACAATTGTCAAGCCTATTGTAATAGTCTCTAACCACTTAATACTTTATAAAAATAATACATGATAATAAATTTTTTTTACCTCATTACCTGCTCACGTGTCCCATTGACCTCTCCCTTTTTACCTAATTGTAAGCTCGCCATCTGGCCGCAGCACGTTGTACATACATACATGTGGGTACTAGTACATAAGGATAGAAGCTAACGTAAAGTAGTGAAATCATCAATTGGCTTAACTATCTCCAAGAATACCAAAGGCAGCGACGTAACTAACTGTTGAAAGACCATGGTGTGAATTGAACGATCTAATTTTCTATGAGGTATTATTTGCTTAGGAAAACTCGAAATACATTTTAAAATCATATAAAATACTTGCCTAAAATAGCGAATGAAAATGATAAAAAAAAAAAAGGTGCACTCAACACGTATTTCATTTTAATACATACATACAGAATGATTGGACAAGTCTACCACAGATATTGTGACAGTAATTACAACAGTGAGATGCGAAAAAAAATTTCCCTGTTTTATCAATTTTCAGAATTCTTTACGCCTTGCCATAACTTCCGAAAATTCATCGATAGACGAATTCGATTATTATGCTCGACATAAGTCTGACCATCCAAACAAGGAATTTGGTGTATGAAAGGCCAGCGAAAATCTTATAATGTATCATGAAATAAACCGAAAATTATTGACATGCATAAATGTGCCTATAATAACAACGAGTATTACAGTGATGATGGATGTTCAAAAATACAATTCATGAATATTCTGTGACAGTATGTAGAGAAGAGTTGATCCGACCTCTGGTCCAGGGCCCCAAAATTAGTTAATACTTCACTGTATACGTACGGTTATGTTATGTTATGTTACGGTGTGTATAGGTACGGGAGATTTTTGTTGCGGCTATGCGGGCACCTCTCTATATTCTCATTTTATTCAATTTAGGGGCAATTGCTTGTAATTAAGATACCATCTTATTTTTTATACACACCTACGACAAGGGAGCCAGGTCCAGAAGAACCTTTACGACGAGTTCCAGTTCGTTAATGCGATCGTATCATATTCAAACTTTGTATAATGTTAATGATAAATTATAGTAATTGTAACATCAGTATATGTTAGCTAGAAGCGAGAGTATACATTACATCAAGCACTAGATCGGAAGAATGGAAAAAAATTGCGTCAAATTTCAGCTCCAAAAATGTACTTTTTATTACGAATTATAAATAAATATACGGGACAATTCTGATTGGAAATATTTGATTTATGAAATGTGAAATACTTTTGACTTTTGCCATGTGGCATCGAACGCTGGAGCTCTCTGAAGAGTAAATAATGACAATAATATCTGACTGACAATGAAAACTCCCACTTGATTCGATCGTGTCACTTTACCCGAGAATCGAGGTAGGTAATTCGAAACTCAGTTGGGGACGGTGGACCACAATCGCGACAACCTTCTATATGTTGATAGAGACGGTGTTATTGGCAGGATAACCCATTTCACCCGAAAATTTTTGGATACGTTAATTTTTTTTTTTTTGATTTAGAGAATTATCGAACAATCAGCAAAAATATCCATTAAAGTTGTCAATTCCATAATTTGATATAAAAACATGAATTACCCGAGTAACTTTTGCGGTATCGAAAAGTTTTCTGGTTATTTGTCTATGCAGAAATTTTCGCGTCTGAGCAATGAGAGAAAGACAGATATAAAATCGAAGCCAGTGGTCCATCTCAGTGATCCCCAAGACTACTGTGCCTGCTTTGACTGTATTTTTGATTTTTCCTGATTACACTATAATAATAGAAAGACTAATGAATTGCTGTGATAAAACTGAGCTACTGCAGATTAATTCCTTCGAGACACAATACGGGGTTTCAAATAAAAACTCAAAAATAAAAAAAAGAAAACCTTTTCGAGTCTGATACAGGTAATTAACGTATTGTGAAAATCGTGAGAACGAAATGAAGAGAAAATGATCATTGATGGAGGAATAATAGCCGTGTACATGCTACAACAGTACTGCGAAAGAGTATAAAATAGGGGTGCGTTATATACTACCATGGCTGTGCACCTTCCATGCACATACATACATACATCGCGTCCATATAATTTTCGTGCGATAGTAATGGGTAATTTACCGTTCTCCTATGAGAAAGAAGTCGGCTTCGCTATTATGCCATATACCTAATCGTAAGTAGAGCTGTAGGGGTTGCGGAGAAGCCGCGGGCGAACGCCCGAATGCGGGGAGATAGATAAAGAGAGCGAGAGAGAGGGGGAGATAAAATGTATGTACCTACGTGCAGGGGCCGACACGTGGCATTTGAGCAGTTCCATGGACCCCAAAACCCCCATAGACCCCGTGGACCCCCATATGTATAAAGCGGCAGTGCCTGTACGAGTTACCTATACCTTTTCTATATGCGTGTGTACCTACGTATATTTATACATATACATATGTGTACATAATACTATGTACTCTTATATATATATATATAGTATATAATACCATTGTATAAATACGATACGGGGCCGTACAGGGAAGCTGTGAGCGATTGCATGAGTCATCTCATAGCCAGGAACGTATAAACCATATCATTCGATCCACGACTCGGCACACGTCCGTGCAACCTGACAGTATAAAATTACGACTTATTTCTCATCGGAACGGGAAACGTCAAACGCGCTTTATTGGAGCCAAAATGACGAACAAAACAGAATATGAGAAAATAAATAAATAATAATCAAATCAGGTGAAACTGCAGCGGAATATTGTGGCCAGAAGTTTTGAAGGAAAGTCAATTTTTTTATGCTAAATAATTTTACAAATTCTGGATTTTTGCTGCGGGCATGCAAGAACCGTGGAAACCGCAAACTATATAATGATTGCGGTTTAGAAAATCGAACGCCGTAGGGTATACCGAATAATAATAAATATATCTATCTGCGAATGCGTGGGAAGTATAGAAACTGTACCTATGTATCTACGTATTGATAAGCGCCCCGGGGCTGCACCCGTTAGCGAAACGCTTATGGGTATATATACGTCCCTACATCAGCAGTCAATGCATCAATTCAGCCTGCATCTGTATGTATTTACGTGGGTATAGCCACCGAACCAGTGGTGCAGGCATCAGGCATGAGGCACACCGTCGCACAGGACCCCTATATGACATCATCCCCCGCTCGTTTCAGTCGGTGACTTCTGTCGCCCGGGTCCAAACACCATCCCCTCATCTCTCTTTACTGCCTTTTTTTTCTTCTCTCTCTCTCTCTCTCTCTATTTCTCTCTGACTCTCTCTCTCTTTTACTCTTGTCATCCACACTATACGCCGTCTCCTCCCTTCACCTTTAATCTTTATCAATCCGTCCGTCCATATCCGTTCATCCGTTCGTGGGTCGTTTTCAGCGTCCGAAAACTGGGCTCCACGCCGCGTATTATTCACGCCGGTTGCCTTGCAATGGATGGATCCCCGCTTCGACTCTCCCGCTTTACCCTTGCGCCATACCTCTTCGCCACCCTCGTGTATGTATGTATGTACGAAATGTTACACATGTGTATGCGTGTGTGTATAGTATTACGTACGACTTGTCTTCGGATAAAGTGCAACGACTTATCGACACGTCCCTGCATGGGACTATGTTTTGTGAAGAGGTATCATACTGCGATTAATACAGTACAGCTACATACATACAGAGCTATAATGCTTCACATTCAAATAAGTAGGTATAACTATACATGCTTAGTTTGGGATAGAGATTGATCCTTTCATTTCGTACGATTGATATTTTTTTTTTTTTCTTTTGAATGTAACAATTTTGGAGAAAAATTTCTACGATATTTTTAACGTCGGTATCGGTTTAAAGAATAGAAATATAATATTGATTTCTGCAGGAATATCATTTATACTGCACATATCCTGATAAATGAGAAAAATGAAATAAATTCCGAGCGGTATAATAATTTAATCGACCTGAAAAAAGCTCAATTATCTCTCTCTCTAAGAATTTCTCTTAAGTTCCTTAAATGTATCAAACATCTCACGGTTTCTATGATAGCCAAGCGAATTGCTTGGTATAAATACCTTCAATTTGCGGAAAGTATAGAGAAAAGCGAATGCTTATTGTAGGTACATACATGTTAAGTATATGACACCTGAGGCGTGGGAGTATCCATGTTATATATCCAGTCCTGGAATCACCAGGTTCGGACAGGTGGGAGGAGCTAGTAACCAAAAACCGAGCCACACCTACTATTGATCATTTACCCTCCTCGTTTTCTTACCTGTGAACGTGGGAGTGGAAGTGGAGTTGGAAGTCGTGAACGATCGTTTACAATTCCTCGCTATATGCTACCATTTCTCTTTTCTCTCCCGCCTATATTCGACTGCAGGGATGTACATTTTAATTCGCGATTAGTATACAGGTGTAATCATTCATTAGTAATCAGTAATTGAGAGGGGGGGGGGGGGGGGGGGGATTAAATGCAGAGGAATATGAGGCGAGTATATATTATATAATTGTACATCTTTATTGAGTCCCTGATTTTCAGTATAGATTGAATAAATTATGTGTCACCCGCTTGTACAGAACCAGTATTTTCGGATTTAACTTGTCTTTACAGCGTCCGTGACTGTGCGTATCCACAACTCTAATTCTCCCACCTTTTGCAACAGACCGTGAAAGTAAAAAAAAAAACAAAAAAAAAAAAAACTCGAAACCTTTTTTTCGACCTTCCAGGAAATTAGACGTAGCTATTTTACAGTCTCGATTTTCTTCGTGCCCAAATATTTCGATCATTAGCAGAGAGGAAAATCGTAGCTATATACTCTATTAGGAATGCACAAGACAGTTTAATATTTTGCTAAGTGTAACGGACGCTAGATAAACGCTTCTATTTTTATCAAAAATAAAAGTGGTTCGATTCCAAATTTAATAATATTATTGACCTTTTTCATATACATATAGCTTCGAGCTATAATAAAGAGCAAAATTGGAATTTGATCAATTATTGTTGTGTTGCTAAGTTTTGCAGGAATCGCTGACTTCGAGAGAAGGATGTAGTCCAGTTGACGTAGAACGCCGACCATATACATGCCTGTGAGTTGTGCTGTATGTCGAATGTTGCTAGCCGGGAACACGTGTGAGTCAGAGCGAGTTATGTGTCAGAATTTACCATACCGTCAATACGGCGACATCCGTAGAGATAGGAATTACAAAAATGAAACGAGGAAATAGCTAGCAGGCACCGGCAGGCAGTAAATAATAATATTCTGACGGTTCTACGTTATCGTTTATCTCGGAAAAAATAATTTATTTATAAATGTAGTGGCGGACAATTTACCTTCGGTTGTCATACCGTAACCTTGCGACCAACGTTTCAGAGTTTAATTAGTCATCCCTACACTCAAATAAAGTTATCAGTTATCTATTGCCGTAGAGTTTAAACTTCGAGTACAAATTGAAAACTCTGTATACATCGTAACTATACTAAATCGATCGGTATATTCATTATACAGTATGTATGGTTGCTCAATTTGACCACGTATTTATACGATACGTTAATACGACAGTTATATTATAGCCCGAAGAAAGATAGTTTAATGAAACTTCTTCGGCGCCTCAGCTACGTCATATATTCACCGTTCACGTCATAGACGTTCAGACGTTACGTCAAACTGAAAATAAGATCACATCTGGAAGCTCTATCCGTTTCAATAGCGCGCGTACTGCAGTCAGCGACAGGTCAACATACTTATACGCGTGAAATGCAGATGTTCCTTAAATTTTTAGTGAATAGAATAATAGTCGCAATTATGTATCCAAACCGAAGATACAGTAAATATTTAATTAGTAATTAATGTATACACTAATTATATTGATTACTATCACAGAGCACGTGGTTTGAGAATATAGAACTGTCAATTTCCTGGCATGTCAGATTATCACAGTCAATCAGTTGAAGTATATCATTGAATATCGCTCTATCCATATTTATACACACTAGTTTCTATCGGACCATAGGATTGAATCATTAAAATGGAGCGGATCACAAAATTACACTCATACAAGTATTTTATGTTAGGAAATTTTGGATAACAGATTAACAAACATTAGATATATTTTTTCCCAATATCTAAAACCAAACAGGATATCCTTCGCGATTAGATTAATTTTTCCGCAGGAATAAGGCGATATACTATACCTATCCAGTATAGTATAGTCCTTTTTGACCAACCGAAATTACCATGTTAACAGATTGTCGGATTACTGAATGGAAATATTGAGTAAATTTTTGTTCTGGCATGCAATGATTTATGTATAATAAGTTGGTGCTATTATTAGAGACTCATTGAAATTTTGGAAAAAATTTATTTTACATGCATTATAAAAGAATAAGTCGGATAAAAACATGGCGGCTCTCATTGTAAAGTCGACATATTTTTATTAATACCGAAGTTTACACAGTTGTGACAAGATACAGTTAAAAATAGCAGCATTTTGCATGCAGTGCGGAATATAACAATATTAATATTGCTGTGTCTCAGCCAAGAATATCGTAATTTTCGAATATGTAATTCGAAAACTCGTAATTGGCGGTAATTTATCTCTGAAAAGTAAATTTTTTGTTTGATTCTCGGTTGCAATGAATGTAACTATCTTATATCATGCCGTTCTGCATAAATTATTGAACGCGAGAACGCTAATCGATTTAGTATTTCCTTTTCAAATTATTCATAAAAGTGCAATGCGTTTACCAACGATCATTCTTCCTTGGCACTGAGGAGCTTGATTAGTGACGTGGCAATCAGACTTCCCACATATCGCCATCTATGAATACTTGAAGGTACCACGTCTCCCCTCCCTACTTACTTAGCCTGCTCGAAGGAAGCCCGCAGCATCCCAACAAGCTCGAGAACGAAAGTTATGGAGATCAGTGGAACGAAACTCTACACGCGGACTTCGACGAAAAATTTCAAAAACACCCTGTCTAAAGAAAATATTTTACATCCGTCTTTACAGGCACATAACTGAGATTTAAAAGTTGAAATTCCGGAATTGAAACAAATTATAAACGAGTTACATTTGATGAATTCAGTTCGAAACTTTGAATTTATATTTTTTTTTTAAACTAAATCTTTCAACCGAACTGAATTTTGTAAGTAAGTTATTGAGTCAACGCGAATAAGAAGCGATTTTATAATCGGAAGAATCGTATGCCATATAATTTTATTGAATAATTAAAATGGGATGTATTGAACGTTACATTAAAATGCTTGAGCACGACTTACTAAATGCGTCTCTTCAGTTAATGCCAAATGGAATTAACATAATTAACGTCGACTGAAACATGTTCATCTTCAGTACCTATACATATACAATTGTACTCATTATTGGGTTAACGTAGCTATTATTATTATTATGATTATTGATCCTCCGAAATTTGAATTGAAATACTGGACGAAGATTATCATTATTTTACTACTAGCGTTGACAGTCAACGCTATCAACTAAAATACCATATATACCTATATCGTCGGTCGGGAGGAAAAAGGTGCAGACAGGTGCAGAAGGAAGTAACACTCTTCGGTTACCGTTGAGTCTACGTATCTGGGAATGTAACATCTTTGGAGGATGTTTGGGACGAGGTCTCGAAGTATCGTGATGCCGGAAACGGAGACCCGTACAGTGAACTCTCTGAATTCGCATTATTTATTAAAAAATATGCTCAAAGAAAAGGCGTTTTAAGCAATCTGGTGACTTTTATCCCCAAACCATCGCCTTTTTAGCTTTGGCTAGGGACACGCCTCGGTTCTGAATTGGCAACGCTGTTCGGAGAGTTGATAAACATACCTTCTGAAATAATTAGACAATTATCTCTTCTATACGAATTTTTATCTATCAACGTTTGCATAGCATGTGCCTGATAGGCTATACCGGCGATAAACAAATTGAAATATTCTTATGTATGTACAATTTTCTCAGAAAAATCAGCGAGTCTGTGAATTTATTAGAGTTTCAAATTTTTTTTAGTGGAATTATAAAAGTCTCAACTTTCACACCTGAAGAGTGAATTTTCATTCCGAATAAAATTGATCAGGGATTATAAATTGTTTTGTTCTCAGGCTTGTCTTAGAATGATTCTTGTAATATTGAAAGTACATTCAATCATTTTAATTTCCAATTACATAGTATAGTATGATTGGCTTAAGACTATATCAAGATAAGTAATTGATCATCCTGACTTAATTGCATTATATATCTACATCTTACAGTTTCGGTATAAATACAAGAAGATGAATCATTCTAAACTCTGATGACTGTCAGAGGAATTCCAAATACATTCATGATGGAGGGAACAAGATGTGAGCAGATTGAGACGTCGAGTGAAATTAAAAGTGAAATAAAAACCGAACCAATCACAGAAATAAATTCTATTCTCTATGAAAAGGATGGAAAACTAGCGGAGCTAGACTCTGAGTTACAAGAGAATTTTTGTGCAGTGATGAAAAAGATTAAATATGAGAAGACTGAAGTAGCTGCGGAGTTTGAAACTGTCTATGTCGAATCAGCCACATTATCTGAAACTTGTCAAATTCCAAGATCAGAACAAAGCTTGGAATTTTCTAGAATGATATCCAAATTTACTGATTATACACCGTTGATGTCGCTTTGTAGACTTTGCGCTACTCAAAGCAATTCCATGATTTATATGTTCAGCCAGAATGAACTGCACGATACTATTATAGAAAAGATTGAATACTGCCTTCCTATCGAGGTCAGACTTCGCTTTATAATAATTTGATTATTTACAAAACAAAACATGTGTGTTAAACTTTTCTCACTGATTTTAGGAAAGAAATGTTCATGTTATATTATAATTTGTATCATTCTTAACGTAGGTGAAGCAGACTGATACTCTGCCGAAAGAAATTTGCCACTTGTGTCTGGAGAAACTCGAACTGTGCTATCAATTTCATAAAACTGTAGAAGCGGCTGAGAAACAGCTTCTCACTTTCAATGATGGACACCGTAATAATGAAAAATATACATTTTTCTCTAACCGGGATGCGCATAGCAACATAATCGAGCCACTGGCCATTCTGCAAGAACTGCCAAAAACAGTTACTGAAACTCGAGGAAACAGCACTATTCTATCAAATTCAATGCTACAAAACGAAATGTACTCTGCATACAGACCAAATGAAGAGAGCAGGACAGAGAATTCAAGCGATAAGGATCAGTGTACCTGTAATTCTTTACTGACTTGCCCTGTGCATGTATGGAATAATACTGCAGAAAAACTACAATACGACATAAACCTGGTTACTCCCGAATCCTGTGTTCCTCGGAACATTAATCGCCATCGAGACTCTGATAGTCTGAAAGAAGAGGTCAGAGATGATGAGAGCTATGATAATTTTGTTGTTTGCGAAGACGTGTTTAATAAGCGAACGTCAGCTGGGAAAAATATTATTGGTCATGAATTAATAAGATGCCAGATTTGCAGAGAAACTTTTGAGACTGTAAATCAATGCCTCGCACACTCGAGTATTCATGCCTCGCAAGGTTACTACCCTTGCTGTTTGTGTGGTGCAATTTTCCAAACTAAAGGGGACTCTAATAAACACAGGCTAGAGCATAAAGAAGATGAAAATATGACAAGAGGAGAACTGCAGACCAATAAAAAATCTGTAAAGAAACGCCTGGGACAGGCAAAACTGGAGGCTAAAATGGAACTGAATAGCAATATTAGTAGTAAAAATGAGTTACACTGCGAAAAATGCAATGAAGATATCGACTCCGAAACGTCTCTACATGAGAGACTTCAGCACATGCTCACTGTACACAAACAGCAAAATAAATCATCTCACAACGTATCCGAAAGGTGTGAAATACGTTTGAAGAGGATTGTTGATACTTGAATTGCAAAATATATGAATAGTAAATTAGTAATTTGAGTCAGGGCTGATCATCAATTTGTTGTATCTCAAATTGCAATTGTGTTTTACAGGAGCTCGAAACATCCTATTGCTCTTCAAAGTACACGTGATTTTAGTTTCGAATGCAAATTGTGCAATAGCAGATTTCAATTAAATTATAATCTGGAAGTGCATAAGAAGACTGACTGCAGCAGGCCACTACAATCAACGGAAAAGCAATATTTATGCACGTTCTGTAAACAGAGATTCCGACATGTAAGGGTGAAGATGAGGAGAGAGAATCTAGATTCATTTTAACGGAAATCACAATCATTCTCCGTCTCTTCCTCGATTATAATACAACAATTAAATATATCTAACAAACGGATTTGCATCCCCTGAAATAACAGTTAATTACTTGTTTTTCAGAAAGGACGATTAAAAATTCATCTAAGAATACACACTGGAGAACGTCCCTACGGCTGTGATGTGTGCGGTAAAACGTTCAGAATTAAGGACATCAGAGATTCTCATCGTAGAACACACACTGGTGAAAGACCGTTCAAATGTTCAAAATGCGAAAAGAGGTTTACTTCGTCTTCTGCACGGGCGAGTCATTCTTTAGTTCATTCGGATGCAAAGCCATATAGTTGTCACCTGTGTCCTTTATCGTTTAAAAGATTCAGAGCAAGAGATGTACACTTGAGACTACACACAGGTGAAAGACCGTACAAGTGCGACATTTGCGGTGTTAGCTACACACAAAACCGGCACTTGCGACGTCATAAAAAAAGTCCATGTCTCCAGACATTGCCCGATGAAAGTCAAAATAACATAGAATTCATAAACATTTAATATTGATTTGATATTGAATATTGAATATCGTAATATTGGATTCATTACGTGTAATAAACATGTAATAAACATCGGTAATTGTACAGGCCTCAGCTGAGCTTAGAAACTTGTAAACTTTTTTCATCTTTTGGCCTGAAGATGTCTTCAAGTCTTCTATTTTTATCGTGTGAAATAGCTTTTCGACTTTTCTCAGACGTCTTTTGGTTTGGATACTAACTGGGTTCAATTTTTAGCTTGAAACTCTTTGCACAGCCATTGTTCCACTACAGTGCATAATTTAATATACATGTTTTCTAGCAGCGTAGTAATAAAGTAACAGAATGTAATCAACATGTATTCTCTTGTAGTGTAGAATAAGTTTGAATCCTTTGCTTTGGTGCAAAAAAAAAAATTTTAACGTTTTTAGTAATTTGTTATAGATACATTGCCCGTTTAAAAATGTACCTAATAATAAAAATAGTAATAAATGAGAAGAAAGATCTTTCAAAACATTCTCCTCTTTATGGTTCAATTATCTTGTGCTTTTTACCATTACTTAGACTGTTAACCCGTCAATATCTCCACACTTGCGACGTAATTCTCCGACTCACTGACCATTGATCAAGTCGTTATCTTCTTTTTTCTTTGGCCTATCCCATCATCGGAGGTAGCCAAAGGAATATGTAAGTCATCTTTGCACCCGACTCTTCTCCAGTCAACGACTATAGTATCTACGGAATATCGTTACTCAATGCATTTACGCATAGCTACAATATACACATGGTTCATAGAAATTGACTAAAATATTTCATTAGGCTACTTCGCAGTAAACGCGCCTAAATCAACTTGGCTCCTTAAATTCCATCCATTCCTTCAAGTCGTTGACTGAAGATAATGTAATGATAACATTCTTCAGTAAATTGTTGACTGAAGATATACTCTATAAATATATAAAGTAATATCTTCAGTCAACGATCAGTAAACTCTTAATCATCGCAAATATTGACATTTAAGTTTTCGCGGCTGACGCCCAATTCGAAATACCATCATTTGCCGCGCTAGCGCTGGCTGTGACAGGAACAAAAATTTCGTATATCGACGACGGTTTCTATTCTATCGTGACGTAGTTCATGCCTCATGGACCTCGAAGTTGGTCGTGTGCACCATTAAAACTGCGAGACTGATTTGCTTTTATCAATTATAAGCAACAAATATGTCTTCTGGTAAGTTCAAGTCAATATTTATTCGATTCTCCATTTATACTGATAATATTTAGCCAGAAAATTCTAAACCCGCATTTCCCCGGTGACATATCAACGCCTCTTTAGCTACATAACCAAACTGAGCGAACTCCAATAACCACATGCTCGCAATATTGTAATTCCCAACGCCAGCGCACGCCCTGGGCATCATATTTTTTGAATATAATTTTTTGTCTATTTCTTTTCCACATAATCCCAGGTAAGAAGAGCAAAAAAAGCAAGGGAAAGACTGTACCCTTGACAGATTTTTTGGCTGACACACCTGGCGGTATCCAAAGTGTTTCGCTGAAAACATCCAACTGGGCAGATGACGTTGAAGATGAACACGGTAGGATTTATTCATTATAAATTCCAACTTCAAACAATCATCTAATCATGAATTTTCATCTATTACATACTTTCAATGATTGAATATCCTCCGTTCTCCACGTATAGTTTTTATCCAACGATCCCCCTTGGAAATAATTTCTTTTCAAACGACCGCTATGCCTTGGAACAATATTCTATTGACTCAGTTTTTTTTTATAAGTGATTACTTGGATTTTGAGACAATTAGAAATGATTTAAGATTTTGTCAAGCTTCGCCTTATGTGGATCGAGTCTAACGAAGCAAACGCGAATGCCGCAAGGTACAGGTCGCATTGTTCATCGAAACTTTTCGAAATCTAGACGAAATATTATGAAATGATGTAATTTCTAGGCAAATTAATAATATGTAGAGATAAGACAGTATTATATTCTTGTGAGAACGAAACACCCTTCTTTTTCAATGCTTACAAAAAAATGACTTGAAATAATAAATTTTCGTATCCAAAAATTAAATTCATCAAATTGCATTGGCTACTCCGAAATTACATCAATGTAGAATATTTCCTCCAAATCTGGAAAAGCTTCGAGGAACGATGCGACCTGAACCTCATGATGACCGCTTTTCCGTATGTACTCCTTTGATCAATACTAGTTTTCTCTGTGACAACTGTTTCGGTTTTTATTGATTTTTAGTTATTGTTTCTAGCTTTACAACTTCTGGTTGCATTGTTCCATAAAAATAATCTCGTCAGTTTTGATAACACAGATTTCAGCTTCAGTTACTGTTTTTTCATAATCTCAATCTCGTGGGAATCCAAATCGCTAAGGATTTGGTTTAGTTGAATTTTTTTCATCACTTATAAATTGCAATTGGTTATGAAGCCTGTTATAGATTGCATCATTTGCAACCAATTCCTTGGAATAATCAGATTTGTTAGTTAGTATTTAATATAAGGCATGATATCATGACTGTGATTTTGAGTTCGGTATGTTCAACTCATAATTTTGATATTTATGTATGTTGAATTGTAATTGCAAGGAAATAGTGAAATTTTGTTACAACATTTCATCATCATTGGCTCAGGATAAATGAATTTTGTAATATTATTTATTTCATCACACTTTTTGTATGATCAATATTACCTGTTTGCAAAACTCAAGAATCAAATGTTTCCAAAAAACGACGAGAATTTGGCAAATTTCATTCTTTTTTTTTACTTGTCAAAATGAAATTTGCAACCGCGCTCATATGCGAGGTGCTCTTGTGTTTACCTAGATCAAAGACAAGGTTTCCTTTCCAAATGACTCGTGTTTTAAATGTTCCACCAGAGGGAAGTCAATACATTTCACCTTTAACAATGTCTCTAAGTAGGAGATTGACTAGAGAAATTCCCAGTTCGCAAATTGCAATCATTCCCATAAAAGTAGAACAACAGACTTGATTTTTTTCACAAACATAAATCGCTTAGATCATTATGAGATTGAAAAGTAGCTTAAAAAAAGCGATTGGTAATCAAGAAAACTGGGATGTATCCAATGCAAAACTGTTTTTAATTGATCGTCATGTTACTGTAATTTTATCTGCCATGAAGTTAATTTGTTCAGTTCATAAACTCGACGAATATTGTAATTATGGGAACTTTTCAGTTATTTGAGATCCTCAATTCTGTTAAAACCGCGATTAGTTATGTAGCGATGTAGTTATTAATAGATCATGACTTAGTTTTGATACGAACATCATTTTGAAATGCAAAAAAACTTGTACAAAAATCATCTAGCCCAAATTTAACTTCATCAAATACCTTATCAAGAATGTTTGTTTCAAATTTGAGTTAAGGGTATAGTTGATAAAGTTTGACAGAAAATCTAAACTCCCCTTCGCCGCTGCCTCAAGAAATTCATCTCCACTCAGTGATCTGCTTTTTCCACTTGTGAAAGAAGTCATGTTTACAAACTTTTTCATCAAACATGTTAATCGGTGTATAAAATATGTCAGCGAACAATTTACTCAGGTGAATCCGTTTGAAACTGTTCTATTTCAGAGGGATTTTCATCCAGTCGTAACAAAGAGCCAGTATATCTTCCTACTGCTCCAAGAGCTGCACGAGGTACAGGCGTCAATGAAGAGAACATCCCTACTAGTCCTCCTTTCGTAGCATACATTTCCAATCTACCTTACGATGTAGATGAAGAAGATCTTGCAGAGTTTTTTGCAGAAATGAAGGTTTGATGATATTCTCAGTAGCATGTTTAACTTCTATGCTGTTATATTGCATTGAACATTTCTAACAAAACCTGAAGAATTTACATGACGATATTAACGTTGATAACAAGAAAGTAATTATATAAAACTATCCCCAGGTCTCCAATATGCGCCTTCCAAAAGATTCCAACAAATTGCGAGGGTACGGATATGTTGAATTTGAAGATCGTCAAAGCTTGATCGACGCGCTTTCAATCGCAAATACTGTAAGTAAAATATTTATTGTAGTCAATTTCCTAAAATTATTTAAGGAGTAATAATAATTCGATAAGAACCAGTACCTTTACTGTTGTCGCGCTTCGTTTCCCCCTACTCGATCATTGAATGATTTTCATAGAACAATCTCTCTTCAAAAGTAATCATGAGAATCTCAATAGTGAAAAAATTCTTCACATCTCACAGCATACTTTAAGTAATATCCAATTCCTGGTTATTCGGTAGAGTGATTCGATCATTCATAGACAGGAAACAAGAGCAGTACATTTAGTTCGATCCTGGCAATGTATCAGATGTGTTTCGTAATGTAGTTCCAAAAATTTGATAAGCACTACATTGCCCTGTTGCCTATGGGGCACCAACTTAAGAGATTAAATGTGAAGCAAGTGTTATGAAATGTATAATATTTTGTGTAAATTATGTTCTCAGACTATCAAAACCAGGCGTGTTAGAATTGAAGTTTCTAACAGCAGCAGTGATGACCGACGAGGTGGTGGTCGTATGGGTCGAGATCGTAGAGATAATTACGATGATCCTGAGCGAACGGCAGGAGATTGGAGGAGCGGTCCACGAGATGAATCTGCTCCTGCAGAGTCAGATCGTTACCGCGGCCGTGGTGGCGGGTTTGATAATAAAGACAGAAGAGATGATCGAGAAGGTGAGCAAGATATTATGCAAAAATTCTCAATCTAACGATCCGCATGTGACTAAACTGTGATATATGTACTTTATAAAAGAATTACATAAAGTTAATATATTTTTAACACTTTACAGGGTCTGATGACAATAAGCCTGGTGGTTGGCGCGAAGGGGGAGACAGAGGAGGAGATAGAGGTGGAGCATTCAGAGACAGAGGTGGTTTCCGAGATGAGGGGGATAGGGAAAGAGATCGTCCACGGTATGGCGGCGATAGAGATAACAGGGACAGGGATGGAGATAGGGATCGTGATCGCGGAGGTAGTTTCGGGCCACGCCGTACTTACGGCGATTCTGACTGGGGAAGGGATGGTCCTTCACGTCGAGAGGAGCCAAGATGTTAGTATTTATCACTCGGTTGTTGCTTTGATGAAAAACACAAGATCTAAAGTCAAACTTTACTGTAAATAATCAAGGCAAATAAGGTGGATATTCAAGCATGTATTTCGTGTCTCTTGATATAGCGGAATTGAAAACAAGACCGAAGCTACAGTTACAGCCACGTACAAAGCCTGTAGAACCGATTGTCGTTCAAGAAGATGCTTCGGAGTCTGGTGGAGAGTCAGAAACCGCAGTTACTGCGCCAGTTGTTGCTGCTGCACCGGCTGCACCGGCTGCACCACCTGTTAATATCTTTGGGGCAGCTAAACCCGTTGATACAGCTGCTAAGGAAAGGGAAATTGAGGAACGGCTCGCTAGATCTAATGCCGAAGCTAAACCCAAGGAAGAAGGGTATGTTATTAATCTATTTTCGCAATGGCATAGAAGTTAAGCTTTTGCTGATATACTTATAATAAATATCTTATCTCAAATTGATGAATGGATAACAATGCTGAAGCAATTCGACATTCAATCACAATTCAGAACATTAGCTGTTGGCTATTCATTTGTTATGCGAATAACGTTTTAGAAAATATGTTTTTTTTTTCAAAAGTGCGATATTTTTGTTTCAGAGAACTCGAGAAGCGTCCTAAAGAAGGAGCCTGGGGCCGACGCAATGGTGTAAGTTCATGCGAGAAATAATAATTTGATGTTATTTTTTAAACTCAATTTGTACAGATCGTGTAATAGCGTTATTAGTTATTTGCTTCTTTTGAATCTTTCTAAATTTTCAGGAAGGACGTGATGATAAGGATAAAGAACGACAAGGTTGGCGGTCCGAAGAGGATAGAGGAAGGAAAGCGGAACGGTCTGAGCCACGGAGTCAACCAACTTCTGCACGTTCAGGTAAGCTTTAATTTTTATTTGTCTCTTACACACGGAATGTTCTTCTGTTCGTTTCAAAACAAACTTGAAATGTGGTATAAAAAAAAAGATTTGCTTAGGAAGTACTGTAATCTTTCTTGATTTGATAACAGCTTGCTATAATTCAGTGAATGCTTCTTCAGTATAACAAATTTAAATAATTTCGATAGCAAAATCAATGATTTATCATCGCGTTATCAAATAAAATATGTAATATATTTTATTAAACAGGTCAGCGAGGAGATTCTAAAGGGCCACCCTCTTCTCGAGGTGGACAAAATCGTGGACCGCAAAGATCCAACGAATCACGTGCAGTCCCTGATAGGTAAAAGACATAGTTACTCATTCGTACAGTTGCAAATATGTAGTGTAATTTCGATTAGAAATTCCTGTTTCAATGAAATATTCATTCAACAGGGAAAGGAGAGAGAAGGACAGAGATGCAGATGATGTCAGCAGAATGCCAAGGGCTAAAGAGGAGCAAACTCCGGTAATGATTATTAGATAGTTTAAAGAATTAATGAATTAATAAGATTTATCGATAAGATTTTAACTAATGCATGGGTTTAAATTACTTTTCAGAACTTTGTAGCTTCCAATAAGTATTCCATGTTGCCCGATGACGTGGATCCGGACAATATCGACGATTAGTCTTGACCATAATAATTTATACTTGCAATTGAATTGTGCCAGATGTATCCTATAATTGGTATACATAATGCATATTATTAATCATTCGTTTTACCTCTAATAAATATCTTGCTGAATGATTTTAAAAAATTTCGGCCCATCACAATTGCCCAACACATCCAAGCTGCTGGATAAATATTGTTGATTTGTATTTAATCTATTTTATTACTTATAATATAATTATTCCCTATTCAATCTATCTACTTAATATTTCGATATTCATATTTCGTTCAGTTATTTAACGCGACACCTGCCTATTTCTTATTGAATAATGATCTTATAAATGATCAAGAGGTGTTTGAAATTACATTAAAAACAAAAATGCAGTCAACATTTTGGAATCGGGACATTAAATTTTTTTTTTTTTACTTACTATTTTATCTGATGTACAGTTGCTTTGAGGACATTGTACAATATGTGACGTATACATGTAATATAATAATGTCGATGCAAACGGAAAACATTTGAAATGATAAATACACATAAACTTGAAAAATTATATTTCTTATTATTAAATATTGACCCATTTGAAAAAAAATTTCACCTCGTTTTACCTACCTCCGATTATACTTTGCATGGATATAAACAAATAGTTTGTTTATCATTTATTCAAACTTCTTCGATGAAGGAGTCATTGCTATTTATTTCTTCTAAAAGTCTTGTTATTTCTGCTCATAATTTTGTAAAGATCAATCCACCAAGGACACTGAATGATTTTCAAGCATGACGATTATTCGCTTTTTATTTATTGCCTTTTATTTATTACCTATATCGCATTCGTTTTATATCATTAAAATTAGTAACGATAACATTTCAGATATCGAATTTGGAGGATAATCGGTACAATAATATAGATTAAATTTGTGAAATAACAATAGAAACAATTTTGTAAAATATTACTTTATTAGCTATAAATGTATAATGCATATCTATATATCCAAGATCATTATGTTTAGACTTTTTACTTGAACTACTAATGGACAGTGACTATTATAAGTTACTAAAAATCGACTAAACGAAAATAATAATAAACTTGAGTGTTTTCTATTTACATTTGATCGTAAAAATACAAGTATAATTCATCAAACAACAAATATAATGATAAATAATCGATACAACTTTCTTATAAACTCAAAAGAGAATGAAGTTTTATGTTATAAATTAGTTAATAAAATATTGTTAATATAATATTTATTTACAATGTGTAGATATATAGAAAAAAAAACAAAGAAAAAACAGAAAATGAATGAATCTTGATTAGTCTAGAATTTATACGTTGTCAAAAATGTAATTTATAATTATTTCTCTCTTTTTTGCTCTTTGCTTATTCAATTATTGAAAATATTTCAATTATAAATTACAATGTACAGCATATCATGCCAATATTACTATATTTGTAGCAGCTATCATTTAAAATCTTGTCGATATCTTTGTATAAACATTAATGGTGGGGTGTGAAAGCTAGCAAAGTCTTCCAATGGCTTCATCGATTCACTTTGAAGGTAAAAAAAATTTGTTTGCGATATTGTTCAATCTAATGTTGGCATAGACGGAAAGGTATTAAAACTTTTTAGTAAACTTCCTCTGATTTTGCTATGTTTAACATACAAAACGAAAACAAGGCAATCAGGTAACCAGGGATAGCACGAAATTGATCAATCATTTCTTTCGAAGTGATTGCATTGCTGATCAGAATTATCATTCACGCATATTTTCTAAAACAGTTTCACTTACTTAAAACAAATATGCTACAAAGGTATAGCATGCATATTTTAACACCGGTATATTTTTTATAACATTATACAGCACCAACAAAGGCTTTCGCTTTGAAAAAGTTTCAATAAACTTTTAAAAAAATGAAACTCAAAATAGATTTGGATCCTGGATCCGTGATCGCTGTTGCGAGCTAAATCTATATTGCAATCGCCCGATTCCTGCATCTTGGTAGACTATTTTTATTGCAAGTTCACATCAACTTTTGCATGGAAAATAGTTTAACTATTGGCAGTGTTACGTAGTGAAATTTTCGAGATAATGCACTACATTTAGAGTAAATTTATGTATAAATTGTTTTACAGATTTGGAAATGTGGCATAAGATTTTTAAAAAGTTATTATCTTTTCCAAATCATCAATCGCTTGCAAATTTTTTTTTTTACAGGAGCAATAGCAAATAGTATGATTATTTATCAAATTTGTTTTCAGACGCATACGTCATGTAAACAGGGAGCGTGGGATTTTCATAGTAACCATAGATTGGCTGCGACATGGGCCTGTGCATGGTCTGCATCATGTGCATCGGTTGAACAAGAGGCATCATTGGAAGAGGTGTGTGAACAGGCGACCCTGATATTCCCGACATGTTGTTGCCATGGCCTAGCATAGATCCGTTATAGGATCCCATGTAAATATCCTGGTTTGCTTTTCCAGAATATGTACTACCTGGCCTGATAACAGAAGCTTCGTGTATACTGGAAGCCATAGCTGCCATCCGAGCCTCGTTAACATGATTGCTCCATCTTAATCGGCAAATGCAAATCAGAATGACTACAATTGCTATGAATGCAAAGACACCTCCTACAATACCGATAACTAAAGTATCGTCAGTAGTTGTAGTGTTGTTGCTGGTCGACGATGGAGAATCACCGTTGTGATATTTCTTCTGATTATCTTGAGTGGTTGGAGCCGCGGTCCAAATTATTTCTGGCTCCGGTGTTGTAGATCTTAGAGAAGTTGTGGTATCGGTTGTTTCAAATTTCGTTGAAGATGTACTGTCACAGCTCAAATGAATTTCCTTCAGATCAGAGAGATATCTTCCAGCTAAATGCTCAGGGCTTGAGCATCTTAGTGAAGACTTTTGTTTAGGCTTCGACGTTGTTAACCAGCGCCAGAGAGGTATAGTATCACAGTCACATTTTACCGGGTTCGAATCTAAGCCCTTGAGAATAATAGTGCCGCTTCTTTCTTCCAAAGCAGCGATGAATTGTTGAGACAAGCTGGAAAATTGACTGTCCGATACGTCTAGCGTAACTCTTGTGGATCTAGGTACCGGGAAGAACAGAGCAGTGGGAAGCGTATCAATCGAAGTATTTCTAAGTCCGATTGTAAGGTCAGAATTTCGAACACCGACTAGGGAACTTGAGAGAATATTACGCAGTCTGTCTCCCCTCAAAATTAATGATCGCAAACGAGGGTGAGATCTTATAGATAATTGTTCATTACCTATGGAAGAGTCTTTGATTTCAATGTCCACATCTTCGATGCCATTCATGTATTTGAGGATACCTTGAACGTCGAAGTATCCAAGTTTTGGATAGTTGTACGCGTGTAAAGATCGGAGTCTTCCCAATGATTTGAAGGAACTTTTCTCAATTCTGTTGCAGTCTGGTAGGTCGACTATTCTTAATTCCCGCAGCGCGTTCAGACCAACAAAACTGCTTTCGTTTATAGTTTTAATTGCATTGCTGGAAATATCCAGAGTATGAAGTACGGGTAGTGTTTTAAATGTTTCAATCAAATTAGTGAAATCACCTAGATTATTTTTAGAAATATCTAAGGTTTCCAACAGAGTGGTGCGTTCCAAAGCTACAGGTCCCACGTCGCTTATGTTATTTCCAGAAAGATTAAGGTATCGCAAAAATGGGGTTTCTAATCTGGTAATAGTCTTGATTCCGGTGTTTGCCAGATTCAAAGATCGCAAAACCTTTGCCTCCCCAATGATTCCACGTATCGCATTTTCACTCAACGGATTTCCCGACAAGTCTAATTCTTTCACATTACTCACGGTATCTTGATTGAATACTTCTACCAATTTGTTATTGGCCATATTCAAACTGTACAGTGATTGAGACTGTCTTTGCAGTGCTCGAACAGGTATCTGTACAAATTTGTTGCCAGATAAATCTATGTTTTCCAAAGCTCGAATTCTGGATGGATCGAACATAGTTTCGGGCAGAGATGCAAGTTTGTTGTTGCTAAGATCGAGGTACTCGAGTCGAAGTATACCTTCCATAGTTCTTTCGCTGAGTAACTCTAAATTATTGCCAGCTAGACGTATAGTCTGTAGTTGTGTAGAATTATGGAAAGCCAATTCGTCGATGGTTTCCAATTTATTAGCGCATAAATTCAACGTCTTGAGTCGTGCTATTTGAGAGAATGCAAACTCGTTTATACTGATCAACATGTTGTTGGAGAGGTCGATTTTTTCTAAAAATTGTAACGGCTTGATGTAATCACTTCGGAAGAATGTAAAGTAATTGTAAGATAGATCGATTTCTTTCAATCTCGGGTGAATAACGAAAGCTGTTGGGGAGAGATAGCTGAGATGATTATTAGATAAATTCAATATTTCTAGGCCCGTTCCTGTGTTGAAAAATTCTCCACCAAAAGAAACGAGCTTATTTCCTTGTAAGTTTAGTCGGTACAAATTAATTATACCAACGAAAGCACCAGTGTGTATGTTTTCGATGAGATTGTACGAAAGATCAATGGAAGAAAGATTATTGAGATTCTGGAAAGTGCCTTCTCCAATTTCCTGAAGATTATTTCCGGTCAAAGAAACCTCCTGAAGTAATCCTGAATTGAGAAATAATATGGAAGGTAAAATCTTCAATCCAGTGTAAGAAATGTCCAACGTTTTAAGTAGCGGTGGAAAAATTGGTGGAAATCCACCGTAGAGTGGATTATGACTTAAATTCAAATGCTGCAAACTGGCCATAGTCTTGAATGTTTCAGGCGAAACTCGCTTGAGAGAGTTACAAGCTAAATTTAAAGAAATTAAACTGTTGATTGGCAGTTCGTCAATTGCTGTTAAACGATTATAAGATAGATCCAAGTTCTCCAAAGTATCTTCTATCCCGTTAAAAGTATTTGGTAACAAAGATGATAATGCGTTGCCACTGAGCTCGATACTAGTTAATTCTTCAAAATTTTCAAACAAACGAGCAGGTATTTCTCTAACTAAATTACGAGACAGTCCCAAAACCTGAACTGACGGAGCAGCTGATCGTAGGAGATCAGTGGAGAGAGCTGCGATGCGATTATACTCAATGTGCAGGTGTCTTAGAGCAGGAAGACGAGATAATGCCGAGCCCGGTACAAGCAGGATGTTGTTATCTTGCAGGGATATCCACTCCAGGTTGACCAAGCCTTCAAATGAAGATTCTTCGATCTAAAAATAAATGAACATTTAGAACATATTCCAAGTGTCATAAGTGACGATGTGATAAACTAATTTATATTCACCGTGCGGAGGGCATTCAAACTCAAGTCGAGACGAATGAGACTAGAAAGGCCAGAAAATGCGTTGATTCCTAAACGGGCTATATTGTTCCGGCTGAGATCTAATATCTTGAGCTCCGTGAGACCTGATAGATGTGCTTGCTCGATTTCCTGTAAATTTCAGAAAATCTTATTTCAATCTTACCAAATCCATAGTGTGTCACTAAATTACTGAGTACTGGGAATTATGGGAGGAAGTAGAGATAAAAAAAGGTATACGGAGGTCCAAGGATCTGAGATATCATTTTCAGAGTAACAAAGGGAAATTGGGCTCGATGGAGCAGGAGAAACATGTATGATGGGAAAATAGACGCCAGGATAGAAAGTCAAAAGAAGAAGCCAAAATTGATGAGCTAAGAATGGAAGTGCAGGGGAAAGAAAGTGATTATGGTTAGAGGAGTGGGATTCGAAATGGAAAAGGGAGAGATAAAGGAAAGGTAAATTATAATCAGAGTACGACACGACACGATCATACAGAAAACGAAATACAACATGCAGTGAAAGGAAATTGTTAATAACACTGTACAGGCAGGTTTAAGTGTCTTACACAAACAGAAGCACAAACTTACGCTAATTAAATTGTTGGACACGTTTAAGAATAGCAATTCTTCCAAATGTCTGAGGGCATCGGTGGGAAACTCCTTGAAGTAATTTATCGATAGATCAAGTTGTATCAATTTTGAGGCTCCTAAAATCAGTGTTCATCATATAGTTCTTCCCTTAATTAGGGAAAGGTGGGGCAGGGTGAACTCTTCACAGGTAAACATATTATATCTAATTTTGTCTATTTTCGCGTATGATATTTTTGATGAATCACGACGGAATATCATTTCGGAGTTAAAGATTCAATATGTTTAAACTGTTCAAAGTGTTTACAACTAATTGTATGTACTCTCAAGAAATTGTACTCTTTTTTTTTTTTTCAATTTTACTAAACTTTGGAGGGGTCTAAGTGGCCCTATTACATCTTCTCCCATCTTTTCTTAAACTCAGTAATGATTATACTATTGCGTTTCATTTCACGGGTGAAATAACACAACAGTCCATAAAATTTCAGATCCCTAGCTCGATAAATCTCCGAGAACGACGTCGTTGAGTGTTTTGAACCGTACCAATTATAATTGGATATATTGAAAAAAATCTTTATAACGCTGTCGTATGTTTACCGAAGATATGCTTGGTCTTTTTTGAGCAAAGGGTTTTTGAGCCAAGGACCTGAGATTTTGTAGATTCTTGTGTTTCCATACTTACACAATAAAACGCCATAGTATAGGTATATAAATTTTCACCACCGGAAATCTTTGCTGTATTAGCGTGTAAAAGATTTTTCAAATAATTTCCTAATTTCTGATCGAACGTAAATGAACTGCTATTCGATATACCTATAATGTATGTTCATACATATGGGGCTTTGAAATATGATAGTTCATTCACCGGGATAAGTCAAGTGTAACAAAATAACTGTGAAAATAAACGTGAGAATATGTGTTTTATATTGTAATGCTGGGAAACTGTAGTAGTGCGTAGGCGAGGTCAGGTAAACCAGAACTTGGTAATGTATATAGCTACCGGTGGGAAGAATAGGAATATAACTATCTTAACAACGAGAAAGAATATTCTCAGGGTTCATTATTCTTATTCAGGTCATCGTAACCAACTCTGTGCCGTTTTCATTCAAGGAATTTTCTAGATTTGATAGTCATAGGCACATGTATAGGGCGGGGCGTACGTAACAGGTTTTACGCGATTTTCTCCTAAACGGCAAAGGCATCGTCATGCCGTTTTTCTAGTTTCGTCAGCATCAAATACCTAATCTAACTTCCCACCAAGAAAGAATTCTATGACGACTGTGTGACGGACATCAACGGTGTCTCTGAAAACGCAGATAAATAGTCGGAAGTAGATTGAAGAGAATACTCTCAAAATATTATCTCTAGATCCGGCGAAATGTTTTTTGTACAGAATTTGGTAGAAACTTAAATCTCGTCTGGAACCAAAGCCCTGTAATATCTGGATTACGCTGACGAACTTTGAATTTGTAACATAGCAGAACATGTTTGAGCTTTCAATTCATCGTTTAAACATTACGCTACCCCCTTCACTCTTAGCATTAGCAAAATAGTTTCAAAAGTCGAACTACGTAATTTACCTTTAAAAACGTTGCTGTTAAAACGCGTTAAATCGTTGTGGGAAACGTTGAGAGAAATGAGCTGTCTTAAAGCCACAAAAGCTTCGTCATCCATGTGCGAAAGGTTGTTCCAACTAAGGTCCAATCGCTTCAACGACTCGCTAATACCAACAAAAGCATCTCTCACTATGGATCCTGTATACAACATGTTAAATTATTTGTCGTAAGCTCAGCCAATCCTCCTAATCAATTGGTCATACCGATTTACTCACCAATGTTATTTCGCGAAAGGGATAGTAACTGCAATGCCTGTGGTCCTTTTAAAGACGCTGCTGGTACAGACGTTAAATTGTTATCATCCAGATATAATTCTTCGAGTTTAGAACAGCCCTTGAAAATCCCTTCCTCAATACTTCGGAGTCCGTTCTTTCCAAGATCGAGAATCCTCAGTTCAGTCATATCATGAAATTCATTGCTAGAGAATATCGGATTTAAATTGTCACCGAGCAAATTATCGGCCAATCTAATTTCCTTGAGAAGTTTTTGCGACTGCAAAAGTCGATCCATCAGTCTGGTGATCGAGTTTTCAGATAAGTCTAATCTTTCCAGGGGTAACCCAGCGGCAATTAGATTCTCGGGGAGATTTTTATAGCCAACGTTTCTTTGGCTGATTGAATCTATCGGCTGTCTTTTCAAACCCTCGATAGTGTCCCGGGTAAAGATTATCCCATCGCAATTCATCGCGATCCGTGCTCGTGGGTGATCCGGTGACAAAGAACATTTGCAAGGCACTGAAAGATCTCTTTTTAATTCCACACATGGTTGCCATTCTTGAGCAGACGTTAACGACAGAACTTGTCCCAAGATTAAAATCGGAAACGCATTTTGCACGAGCCAGATCCTATGAACAATCAACGAATACAGAAATTTTAGGATTTCGAAGCTTAGTCAAAGCATAATTACATATATTATCAGATTTTAATATGAATTTCGTAAATCTCTCAAGCATAAATATCATGTAATATGCATTTGTAACTCACTGCGGAAATTGTATTTATTGATATAAGGTTCTACGATATAATATTTGCTTTCGTTTATGATCTTTGAATAATTTCTATTTGAAAGATTACCAATATGTAATGCGTGCATAAAATAGTAGCATAAGGTAATATCCGTTCTATGGATTATACATTAGAAAGAGAAACCATGATTTGATAGCAATTTGCGTATGGTACAACTGGTATGTAAATTTATGATTAATGTTAATGTCAAGGGGAGATTGGCGCTTATAACGACGAGTTGGGTACATACATGCAGACCTTATACCGAGGAAAATAATAAGAGACTCGTAAGCTGTTTGCGTGTATCATACATACGTACACTGGCAAGGAAATGAACTGAATACCTTATAGGATAAACATCAGGTTGAGCATCCTGCCTTTCTAACTACTATAATTTATATGTATACGATCTACGGTGAAATGAAATTGAAACGACTAAGAATTAAACGGTTTTATGATATCACTGGACCACATTTTTTCTCCAGTTTCCAAATTTTATCTCATCGGAATCCGCATAGTGTATATAGTCAAACTATTCTAATTTATCGTTAAACGCAGTTCATAATAATGTCCATTACTTTTTCATTTTTATATTCCATTGAATGGTTGATCAAATTAATGGGTCATCGGAACTTATAAATCTATGGGTTTGACGATTGCTACTTTTAAGATACGATTACACATAATTATGCATAAGAATTGTACAGCGAATCATACACGGATCTTCGTAATTCTATGAAACAGGGATTGTACTGTTACTTCAATCCAGCCAGAACAAAATAACGAGTAGTAAGAAATTGTCAAGCAAAATGATGCTAATTAAGCTGCACACGTATATGCCTTTCTGCTGTAGATTAGTGTAACCAAACTAAAGAATACATCATCTTTAGTTTTGAGTATGCACGGGTTATATGGGAAAGTATCTGGGTAAACACGATGTAAAAGTGGGCCTGAATATATTTTTTAAGAAACCATCAAGAGTTTGTTCTTTAAAATATGTAGGTACAGATAACTTGTGAGGTTCGCGGGACGAGAATGCGGGATATAATTATAATATGTGTACAGCTTTGTACGTGATTTGAATTGAAAGCGTGCAACAGACTCGCTTTGAGACTAACAATATTTAGAAACCTTTTTTTCTTAATTGCCTAACTCGTACAGTACCTTGCTATAATGCACCTTTGAACAGCGTATAGAGATTACGCGATATCTGATTCATCTAGCAGATTATAAGTAAAATCATTAGCCGATGAAAGATATTTGATCGATCACAAATTGCTAAAGCTACTATGTCATCCGTAGAGTGAAATTGTACATACATACCTGCCTTTATACCTGTGTATAATATGGCAAATTACATATCGTATGTTTATTACGTTCTCGGATAATTTATATTGCACGCTGTGTTTAAATGCTATTGCGCAGTGTACATGCCTATAAACATGTTTTTATTTTTTCAAATCATGATTTGTTGGGCTCTGAGGTCCATCTCGCTTGGGATTAATATACCTTATATATACCCCGCCTTATTAATGTACAACTTTCACTAAACACAACAAGTGGAACAGTTATACACGCATCTTTGAGGTGAGAATTTAGCTGCTGATATAATTCAAACGTTCTTTGTAAACGAAGCGTAAATCATATTCATATAAACGAACTGTTAACGCGGAATTGCGTGTGTGAAAGTCCTCTTCTATAATATGTATAGCCACGCGTATATTTTCTTTTCTGCAGTATCAAAGATTCTCAGTGACTGCAGAACAAGTATTGAGATCTGTTGAGACGGATTCGTTTCAATATCCGTATATCTGAATTTAGCGGAGTGTTGGATTGGATATCGTCAGAATTGATCTGGATCTATTCGGTGTATAAAGTAAAAAATAGCAACGAAATCTCCTTTCAGCTTCCCTATGCCCTAAAATAACGTGATTTCCTTGTGAAAAGTAGAATTAAGATTTCAGATACCGTGCTATTGCGTTCGCCTTATTTTTACGCACCTATAAAATTGAATGAGGCTGTTGATATTAAAATATAGCGAAATATTTTTGCCGAGGCACCCTGGATCACTTATTCAAAGAAATAAGATGAACACGATAAATTTGGGTGGAACGATTCAAGAGGAAAATTTCAGAAGAAACCGGTACTAATGGAATGTATTACTCATAAAAGTTTGAGAAAGACCGGTCCACGTCTTGTTAAATTCATCCTATATAGATATAGGATACCAATTGTACCTAGAAAATTTTTTGAAACCCGATTAACATAGGCATTCCCATCTACAGTTAATAAAATAGAAAAATAAAACCAGGCCTCTCACAATTTACTTTAGGCTTCTTCTAGGCTGTAAGATTTTCACCGCTTTCCAATCACAACGACTGTGCATAATGAATTAGGCTCTATTTTCAATTTCTACAACCGCATCTATTGAATCTATAATACTTGCGATGAAAAAAAAACAAAAAAAATTTATTCGATATCACTGTGAAAGTTTAATAATGATCACATCAATCATTTGTATACCTATAAGGCCGTTACGAAACCTCAACAGATAAATCATCCAATTTTTGTATTTCATCTTGTTCATCAACAAGCAGGTATAAACTGCTACGTTTGGCCCATAGCTACAAAGGCTTATACGTTCGGATTCTTTCACACCTAACCGATTGGCACTCTGAGAATACCACGTGCACGAAGCTCTGAAGAATTTTAATTCCTTCCTTAAACTTGTGGAGCCCAGAGCTCATGCAAAATAAAATGACCTTTTACCAGCGATCGTGAGGTGGACGCGAATATATGTATAGGTATATACTGTGAAATAAATATCCGTGTTCGTCATTCTCCAACTAACATCATTCTCCAACTTTAAAATTATCGATGAATCACTAAAATATTATACAATATTTTACGATTTCAATTCACGAAGCAAATTAAGAATAATGAATCGTGATATCTACTAGTGAAGAATATTATACAACGATCAGTTCCGAAAATGATCTGCCAGTTCAGCAACCGCATTTATTTTGAAAATTATCAATTTTTTTAAGTCTTCATTTCTGTGTCGAAGTTGAGGTGATATGTTTTTGCGTTTCGAAAAAATATGGTACGAGTTTTTTTTTATTTTTTTTGTTAATTAGCAGAAAATTTGCGAAAATGGAATTATCCGCTTTTGTTTCTACACTCCACAAACAATGTGAGATAAAATATTCGTAATCACTCGAAACGGCAATAATGAAAACACATACATGTCTGATAAACCGCAGTCCAGTAAATTAAAATAAATAGATTAATTCGCTATTTCGTAGATTTCTGATTAGAATTAAACGAAAAGAATAGATTTTTGCGCGAAATGGATTCTCCCTAATTTGTTTTAATCGGTAATCTTTAAAATACTGAATTGACCAATTCGTTCTAGTTTGCTGCGGCAGTTTATTATTTCCTGTGTAGAAATACCTGATTGCGAGTCTGATAAAATGGACGAAACTGATTACAATTACTTGTTTCAAACCTAAATCTAAATTAATTTAATTTAATTAACGATTGTTCAATGCAAATCATATGTTATCTTTAACTATTATATCTTTTTTTTTTTTTTGAGAATTAGAGTTAGTTTCTAGTTTTAATATAGAATGTAGACAAGAAAGATTCACTTTGATTTTGTGACTGTTAATACGCTAGGATTTCACTCATAAGAATATTGTTCAGTTTATTATTTTTAAAGGGTAAAATTATATTCTATAATTTTTTATTTTGATTCAAGGAATTTTAATAATTCTACGAAAATGTAAATGTCGGGTTATTCCACAACATACAGATATATACTTACGCCATGGTTGATGCGGAGTCTCGTATAATTAATCGTAGGAGGTTTTGAGGTCAAACGTTTGTCTCCGCACCATTCGTCCTAATAAAGAAATACAACTTGAAAAAAATCGCCTTGGTCCAGCGAGAGGAAACTTTTTAGCTTTACGAATGATGGTATTACACGTGCACAAAGGAAACCGCACTCACTGATTTGTTGACCAAGAGATAGACCGAAACTATTATCAAGGTGCAACCTGCAGCGTGAGACGTTCAAAGGCGAAGCATGTTATACGTATACCCGAGGTTAAACTATTCGTAGAATAAGAAAATAATGACACATAATTATCGGTTGGAAGTAATAATGAATAATTATCAAGGGCGGAGGATGCAGCGACTATTGACCACTAGTGCCCGGATGAATCGTATTATAGGACGAGTCTTTTTTGGCCTATCTTTCGCTCCTCTCCTCTCGCGGGCGCCAGATCGCCACGACTCTATGCCACTTTGATCGTGATGGTGCTTGATGTAACGGGGAATCTGGTATCGGGAGAGGACCGAGAAGATTACGGTAGAGAGGATCGGTGAGAACGCGAGAGAACGGAACGCGAGACTAACCAACTAACTACCATGTGCTATACTACAGGTCTACAGGTAAACGAGAAACCGAGCCCGATTGCCTTTCACCGTATTATAGTATACAGTATATTCTTTAGGTGCCTATTCCACCTATTGCGGTGGCTGCAGCTTTGAAACAGAGAGAAATTGTCCTTCGAACGGTTTCTCGACGCGGCCTTTTCGCACTTTGAACAGGTAGGTATTTATTCTGGCTTTGATATATGTATAGTACTATTTGAGCGTTTATCGTTGTCGGTTTCTTATTGCGTTTTTTATACGAATATGTTTGCGTATGGATCGCTCGAGTTTGCAAGACGATTGTACAGATCTCCATACAGAAAATACTGCTGCAGATTTTGGGTTGATTCAACGAACCGGGAATCTTGTTCGATCAATGTTACATACGTGTATTATGATCAGTATTATCAGGTGGGTAAACGCACATGTCATCGTTGTGCTTGGTAACTTGAGATTGCATATAATAAGGCGTACTGACCATGCGGCGAAAGTAGTTCGTTAATTCGAAGGCGAGATGGCGATACTATTTGCTACCCCGTTGGCGTGACCAGCCGACCAAGCTGGAGCACTGACCTAGGGCACAGCCACCTGTCGTGGGGTCAGTGGCCCGCGTGGTGTCCAAGAGTTTGGATGGGGGTTGCAGTAATGCGAAAACCATTTTTATCTTGAGAATTGATATCGGCTCCCTTGCCGACCAAATACTTAACAACATTCTGCATGCGATTATCAGGTTTACCACGACTGTGAGAGAAAGAAAGGAAATAAACGCACATGTTTTTGAACGGATCTCAAAGCCGCAAATTTCCGGAAAGCTTGACAGGTTTTCGTGGCCATGAACCGAAACGGCAAACGGCGCATTTGTGGTCAAATCTTATTCAACATTTTGTTCTGATTAATATAAAGGTTTTCAATTCTGGACGCAGAGCAGATACGAAGTTAAAAAAGAAATTCTAAGAAGCTGACCAATGATCTTCTTCTGTGATGCTTCATGTTCGATAAGCTAAGGGCTTTCAGATTCTAATGTACGAAATACGAGTACGAGGCAGTTTCTGCAGCGAAGGAAAATTACAAAACTGAAATTTCAAATGTTCTAGGTGTCGTCATTCCCATTCGACGTTCTTCATCGAATGGTTCAAATTGATCAGACAGTATCACGGGTTGATCATCCCTTCCAACCACGAGTCGATCATTAATAGGGAATTATTTTAGTTAGCCCCCCGATCGTATTACTTTTGATCTATTTTGACGTTAAGCGGTGTAGAATCGTTTGATGGTGATTGATAGACCATTTTCACAGAGAAAAATTGGATATTTACCCAATAATCGCAGGGAAAAAACAAAAAAAAAACAAAAATGCAATCTGGATATCTTCTTCTTTTTCCGAGGCATACCTATCCCTTCATCGGAGGTAGCCTAATTCTTGTTCATTTTTCTTGGATTAGCGACAATGCTTTGTGGTTTAAAGGCCCGTAGTTTGAAGAATTTTGTTCTTGGCCTTGTCTCTTTATACCAAGTCCACAGGTAAGTATTCTTCTTGATATTGGGCTTGTTTCTTTCATAGTGCCAGCGCCTGCAGTCAACGCGGTAACACGGCCTCGTAGCGTCAACGAGTTCACACGGGAGCTCTATGACGAGTTTGACAGACATCTCATTAGAAATATTACAAACGCGGAAAAGTTGTCGCTTAGATATTGAACAAGCAGCTAGCATGTGAATTTTCAAACTTATTTTATTTTATTTTATTATTCTAGTTTATAAATATTATATTATTTTCGACTGGCAATTGAACCACTGATGTGACTGCCAGACAAAAATCAAAGGAAAAATCTCTGTCCGACACAATGTAGTTTGTATTATAAGAACTTGTGTAGCAGTAAGACTACAAAGATATATTCGATAATTTGCGATGCGTATAGGTATGTGTATTTACTTTATTGTATCGATGTTGCAGCAATAAATTCCCGAATATACCTATAATTAATTACTTCGTTATTTTCCACTCTCCCCTTCCTGCCACTTTTTATTTCAGGTATTGAATGAGTTAAGTGAATTATAATAATCGTAAGAAGACACGGCGTAATTTTTCGATTTACAGCAATTTGAAATCGAAAAATCAGCTGGGTCTAATGATATGGTTGCATGCAATAAAGTACCCAATTTTTCCCGCCAAAAATTTCAGCACACCTCCTCGGGTCAGATGTTCTCCTGATACCAGGAGCAATTTTTCGACTTAAAATTTCAGAAAATCCTTATTTCGTAAGCGAATGAGACATGCAGAGAGAGAGAGAGAGAGAGAGAGAGAGTCACATCTATACATGCATGCTTGCTTAGATATACACTCAGGGGGTTTTCCCGCCAAAAATTTCAGCACACCTCCTCGGGTCAGATGTTCTCCTGATACCAGGAGCAATTTTTCGACTTAAAATTTCCAAAATTCTATGTATAGTAAGCGAATGAGACATGCACAGAGAGAGAGAGCGAGAGACACATCTATACGAATGCATGCTTGCTTAGACATACACTCAGGGGGTTTTCCCGCCAAAAATTTCAGCACACCTCCTCGGGTCAGATGTTCTCCTGATACCAGGAGCAATTTTTCGACTTAAAATTTCAGAAAATCCTTATTTTTTTAAGCGAATGAGACATGCATAGAGAGAGAGAGCGAGAGACTCAGCTATGCGAATGCATGCTTGCTTAGACATACACTCAGGGGGTTTTCCCGCCAAAAATTTCAGCACACCTCCTCGGGTCAGATGTTCTCCTGATACCAGGAGCAATTTTTCGACTTAAAATTTCAGAAAATCCTTATTTTTTTAAGCGAATGAGACATGCATAGAGAGAGAGAGCGAGAGACTCAGCTATGCGAATGCATGCTTGCTTAGACATACACTCAGGGGGTTTTCCCGCCAAAAATTTCAGCACACCTCCTCGGGTCAGATGTTCTCCTGATACCAGGAGCAATTTTTCGACTTAAAATTTCAGAAAATCCTTATTTCGTAAGCGAATGAGACATGCAGAGAGAGAGAGAGAGAGAGAGAGTCACATCTATACATGCATGCTTGCTTAGACATACACTCAGGGGGTTTTCCCGCCAAAAATTTCAGCACACCTCCTCGGGTCAGATGTTCTCCTGATACCAGGAGCAATTTTTCGACTTAAAATTTCAGAAAATCCTTATTTCGTAAGCGAATGAGACATGCAGAGAGAGAGAGAGAGAGAGAGAGTCACATCTATACATGCATGCTTGCTTAGACATACACTCAGGGGGTTTTCCCGCCAAAAATTTCAGCACACCTCCTCGGGTCAGATGTTCTCCTGATACCAGGAGCAATTTTTCGACTTAAAATTTCCAAAATTCTATATATCGTAAGCGAATGAGACATGCACAGAGAGAGAGAGCGAGAGACACATCTATACGAATGCATGCTTGCTTAGACATACACTCAGGGGGTTTTCCCGCCAAAAATTTCAGCACACCTCCTCGGGTCAGATGTTCTCCTGATACCAGGAGCAATTTTTCGACTTAAAATTTCAGAAAATCCTTATTTTTTTAAGCGAATGAGACATGCATAGAGAGAGAGAGCGAGAGACTCAGCTATGCGAATGCATGCTTGCTTAGACATACACTCAGGGGGTTTTCCCGCCAAAAATTTCAGCACACCTCCTCGGGTCAGATGTTCTCCTGATACCAGGAGCAATTTTTCGACTTAAAATTTCCAAAATTCTATATATCGTAAGCGAATGAGACATGCACAGAGAGAGAGAGCGAGAGACACATCTATACGAATGCATGCTTGCTTAGACATACACTCAGGGGGTTTTCCCGCCAAAAATTTCAGCACACCTCCTCGGGTCAGATGTTCTCCTGATACCAGGAGCAATTTTTCGACTTAAAATTTCAGAAAATCCTTATTTTTTTAAGCGAATGAGACATGCATAGAGAGAGAGAGAGCGAGAGACTCAGCTATGCGAATGCATGCTTGCTTAGACATACACTCAGGGGGTTTTCCCGCCAAAAATTTCAGCACACCTCCTCGGGTCAGATGTTCTCCTGATACCAGGAGCAATTTTTCGACTTAAAATTTCCAAAATTCTATATATCGTAAGCGAATGAGACATGCACAGAGAGAGAGAGCGAGAGACACATCTATACGAATGCATGCTTGCTTAGACATACACTCAGGGGGTTTTCCCGCCAAAAATTTCAGCACACCTCCTCGGGTCAGATGTTCTCCTGATACCAGGAGCAATTTTTCGACTTAAAATTTCAGAAAATCCTTATTTTTTTAAGCGAATGAGACATGCATAGAGAGAGAGAGAGCGAGAGACTCAGCTATGCGAATGCATGCTTGCTTAGACATACACTCAGGGGGTTTTCCCGCCAAAAATTTCAGCACACCTCCTCGGGTCAGATGTTCTCCTGATACCAGGAGCAATTTTTCGACTTAAAATTTCAGAAAATCCTTATTTTTTTAAGCGAATGAGACATGCATAGAGAGAGAGAGCGAGAGACTCAGCTATGCGAATGCATGCTTGCTTAGACATACACTCAGGGGGTTTTCCCGCCAAAAATTTCAGCACACCTCCTCGGGTCAGATGTTCTCCTGATACCAGGAGCAATTTTTCGACTTAAAATTTCAGAAAATCCTTATTTCGTAAGCGAATGAGACATGCAGAGAGAGAGAGAGAGAGAGAGAGAGTCACATCTATACATGCATGCTTGCTTAGACATACACTCAGGGGGTTTTCCCGCCAAAAATTTCAGCACACCTCCTCGGGTCAGATGTTCTCCTGATACCAGGAGCAATTTTTCGACTTAAAATTTCCAAAATTCTATATATCGTAAGCGAATGAGACATGCACAGAGAGAGAGAGCGAGAGACACATCTATACGAATGCATGCTTGCTTAGACATACACTCAGGGGGTTTTCCCGCCAAAAATTTCAGCACACCTCCTCGGGTCAGATGTTCTCCTGATACCAGGAGCAATTTTTCGACTTAAAATTTCAGAAAATCCTTATTTCGTAAGCGAATGAGACATGCAGAGAGAGAGAGAGAGAGAGAGAGTCACATCTATACATGCATGCTTGCTTAGACATACACTCAGGGGGTTTTCCCGCCAAAAATTTCAGCACACCTCCTCGGGTCAGATGTTCTCCTGATACCAGGAGCAATTTTTCGACTTAAAATTTCCAAAATTCTATATATCGTAAGCGAATGAGACATGCACAGAGAGAGAGAGCGAGAGACACATCTATACGAATGCATGCTTGCTTAGACATACACTCAGGGGGTTTTCCCGCCAAAAATTTCAGCACACCTCCTCGGGTCAGATGTTCTCCTGATACCAGGAGCAATTTTTCGACTTAAAATTTCAGAAAATCCTTATTTTTTTAAGCGAATGAGACATGCATAGAGAGAGAGAGCGAGAGACTCAGCTATGCGAATGCATGCTTGCTTAGACATACACTCAGGGGGTTTTCCCGCCAAAAATTTCAGCACACCTCCTCGGGTCAGATGTTCTCCTGATACCAGGAGCAATTTTTCGACTTAAAATTTCCAAAATTCTATATATCGTAAGCGAATGAGACATGCACAGAGAGAGAGAGCGAGAGACACATCTATACGAATGCATGCTTGCTTAGACATACACTCAGGGGGTTTTCCCGCCAAAAATTTCAGCACACCTCCTCGGGTCAGATGTTCTCCTGATACCAGGAGCAATTTTTCGACTTAAAATTTCAGAAAATCCTTATTTTTTTAAGCGAATGAGACATGCATAGAGAGAGAGAGAGCGAGAGACTCAGCTATGCGAATGCATGCTTGCTTAGACATACACTCAGGGGGTTTTCCCGCCAAAAATTTCAGCACACCTCCTCGGGTCAGATGTTCTCCTGATACCAGGAGCAATTTTTCGACTTAAAATTTCCAAAATTCTATATATCGTAAGCGAATGAGACATGCACAGAGAGAGAGAGCGAGAGACACATCTATACGAATGCATGCTTGCTTAGACATACACTCAGGGGGTTTTCCCGCCAAAAATTTCAGCACACCTCCTCGGGTCAGATGTTCTCCTGATACCAGGAGCAATTTTTCGACTTAAAATTTCAGAAAATCCTTATTTCGTAAGCGAATGAGACATGCAGAGAGAGAGAGAGAGAGAGAGAGTCACATCTATACATGCATGCTTGCTTAGACATACACTCAGGGGGTTTTCCCGCCAAAAATTTCAGCACACCTCCTCCGGTCAGATGTTCTCCTGATACCAGGAGCAATTTTTCGACTTAAAATTTCAGAAAATCCTTATTTCGTAAGCGAATGAGACATGCAGAGAGAGAGAGAGAGAGAGAGAGTCACATCTATACATGCATGCTTGCTTAGACATACACTCAGGGGGTTTTCCCGCCAAAAATTTCAGCACACCTCCTCGGGTCAGATGTTCTCCTGATACCAGGAGCAATTTTTCGACTTAAAATTTCAGAAAATCCTTATTTCGTAAGCGAATGAGACATGCAGAGAGAGATAGATAGATAGATAGAAAGCAGTTTATTTATGCCGTAGCTTTTAGATAAGCCGTAGGGCAAGGAATACAGAAAGCATTACATAAATATATATAACATAGAAAACATCAATAATTGCCTATACGATAAATTTAGCCCAGAAGGGGCAGCAGAAAAAAGAGTATGACTGAATGATAAGCAAACAAGATAGATAGAAATACTGACGAGAGACCACATCTAGAAACTAAATTTTTAGTACAGAGAGAGACTCGCTCAAAAAATGCAAAAACTTAAGATTAGGTTGATAAGGCTCGAGGTAACTGACTATAAATAACTAAAAAATTTACATAACTTATCATAATTAACATCAAATTAAAAACAGTGAGATTAAGCTATGAGAAGGAGCCATGACTAATGCTAGATTCGACCGATTTGATATGTGCTAAGAACCTCAATCTAAAGAGCTCCACCGAAGATGACGTGGAAATCTCAGATGGTAACTCATTCCACAGATGAGCAGCTACTATAGCAAAAGAGCTCTTATAGATAGAGGTTCTGCACGATGGAACATGGAGTTTCTGAACTAGGGTTGGACTAGCATGCCTCTGAGATCGCCGAGCAGATGGATCAAGGTCTATGAGCAGATCGCGCAAATAGGTGGGCCTGGAAGTTGTCAGGACCTGATAAATAATAACACCAAAAAGGTACCGTCGCCGATCAGAGACACGCAGCCACCCAAGCCGGTGACGATAAGGTGTAATGTGTACGTCTCGCCTAAGGTTGAACACGAACCTGATCCCGCAATTTACCAGCCGTTGCAATTTAATATTAAGATAGTCAGTCAAGCCAAGTTGAACAACGCAGCAATAGTCTAAATGCGGCTGGATCAACGCAGAGACCAGCATCGCCTTCACCTGAGAGGATAAGAAGTAGCTACGATGTTTAAGTCTATGTAAGGTTGCGTAAACTCGCCTCGAAACCTGGGCAACATGGGAATTCCAAGTAAGGTCAGCAGTGAGATGGACACCTAAATTTCTTACCGAAGTGACGTAAGGTACTACAACATAGACACAGAGAGAGAGAGAGAGAGAGAGAGTCACATCTATACATGCATGCTTGCTTAGACATACACTCAGGGGGTTTTCCCGCCAAAAATTTCAGCACACCTCCTCGGGTCAGATGTTCTCCTGATACCAGGAGCAATTTTTCGACTTAAAATTTCAGAAAATCCTTATTTCGTAAGCGAATGAGACATGCAGAGAGAGAGAGAGAGAGAGAGAGAGTCACATCTATACATGCATGCTTGCTTAGACATACACTCAGGGGGTTTTCCCGCCAAAAATTTCAGCACACCTCCTCGGGTCAGATGTTCTCCTGATACCAGGAGCAATTTTTCGACTTAAAATTTCCAAAATTCTATATATCGTAAGCGAATGAGACATGCACAGAGAGAGAGAGCGAGAGACACATCTATACGAATGCATGCTTGCTTAGACATACACTCAGGGGGTTTTCCCGCCAAAAATTTCAGCACACCTCCTCGGGTCAGATGTTCTCCTGATACCAGGAGCAATTTTTCGACTTAAAATTTCAGAAAATCCTTATTTTTTTAAGCGAATGAGACATGCATAGAGAGAGAGAGCGAGAGACTCAGCTATGCGAATGCATGCTTGCTTAGACATACACTCAGGGGGTTTTCCCGCCAAAAATTTCAGCACACCTCCTCGGGTCAGATGTTCTCCTGATACCAGGAGCAATTTTTCGACTTAAAATTTCAGAAAATCCTTATTTTTTTAAGCGAATGAGACATGCATAGAGAGAGAGAGAGCGAGAGACTCAGCTATGCGAATGCATGCTTGCTTAGACATACACTCAGGGGGTTTTCCCGCCAAAAATTTCAGCACACCTCCTCGGGTCAGATGTTCTCCTGATACCAGGAGCAATTTTTCGACTTAAAATTTCCAAAATTCTATATATCGTAAGCGAATGAGACATGCACAGAGAGAGAGAGCGAGAGACACATCTATACGAATGCATGCTTGCTTAGACATACACTCAGGGGGTTTTCCCGCCAAAAATTTCAGCACACCTCCTCGGGTCAGATGTTCTCCTGATACCAGGAGCAATTTTTCGACTTAAAATTTCAGAAAATCCTTATTTTTTTAAGCGAATGAGACATGCATAGAGAGAGAGAGCGAGAGACTCAGCTATGCGAATGCATGCTTGCTTAGACATACACTCAGGGGGTTTTCCCGCCAAAAATTTCAGCACACCTCCTCGGGTCAGATGTTCTCCTGATACCAGGAGCAATTTTTCGACTTAAAATTTCAGAAAATCCTTATTTTTTTAAGCGAATGAGACATGCATAGAGAGAGAGAGCGAGAGACTCAGCTATGCGAATGCATGCTTGCTTAGACATACACTCAGGGGGTTTTCCCGCCAAAAATTTCAGCACACCTCCTCGGGTCAGATGTTCTCCTGATACCAGGAGCAATTTTTCGACTTAAAATTTCCAAAATTCTATATATCGTAAGCGAATGAGACATGCACAGAGAGAGAGAGCGAGAGACACATCTATACGAATGCATGCTTGCTTAGACATACACTCAGGGGGTTTTCCCGCCAAAAATTTCAGCACACCTCCTCGGGTCAGATGTTCTCCTGATACCAGGAGCAATTTTTCGACTTAAAATTTCAGAAAATCCTTATTTTTTTAAGCGAATGAGACATGCATAGAGAGAGAGAGCGAGAGACTCAGCTATGCGAATGCATGCTTGCTTAGACATACACTCAGGGGGTTTTCCCGCCAAAAATTTCAGCACACCTCCTCGGGTCAGATGTTCTCCTGATACCAGGAGCAATTTTTCGACCTAAAATTTCAGAAAATCCTTATTTCGTAAGCGAATGAGACATGCAGAGAGAGAGAGAGAGAGAGAGTCACATCTATACATGCATGCTTGCTTAGACATACACTCAGGGGGTTTTCCCGCCAAAAATTTCAGCACACCTCCTCGGGTCAGATGTTCTCCTGATACCAGGAGCAATTTTTCGACTTAAAATTTCAGAAAATCCTTATTTCGTAAGCGAATGAGACATGCAGAGAGAGAGAGAGAGAGAGAGAGAGTCACATCTATACATGCATGCTTGCTTAGACATACACTCAGGGGGTTTTCCCGCCAAAAATTTCAGCACACCTCCTCGGGTCAGATGTTCTCCTGATACCAGGAGCAATTTTTCGACTTAAAATTTCCAAAATTCTATATATCGTAAGCGAATGAGACATGCACAGAGAGAGAGAGAGCGAGAGACACATCTATACGAATGCATGCTTGCTTAGACATACACTCAGGGGGTTTTCCCGCCAAAAATTTCAGCACACCTCCTCGGGTCAGATGTTCTCCTGATACCAGGAGCAATTTTTCGACTTAAAATTTCAGAAAATCCTTATTTTTTTAAGCGAATGAGACATGCATAGAGAGAGAGAGAGCGAGAGACTCAGCTATGCGAATGCATGCTTGCTTAGACATACACTCAGGGGGTTTTCCCGCCAAAAATTTCAGCACACCTCCTCGGGTCAGATGTTCTCCTGATACCAGGAGCAATTTTTCGACTTAAAATTTCCAAAATTCTATATATCGTAAGCGAATGAGACATGCACAGAGAGAGAGAGAGCGAGAGACACATCTATACGAATGCATGCTTGCTTAGACATACACTCAGGGGGTTTTCCCGCCAAAAATTTCAGCACACCTCCTCGGGTCAGATGTTCTCCTGATACCAGGAGCAATTTTTCGACTTAAAATTTCAGAAAATCCTTATTTTTTTAAGCGAATGAGACATGCATAGAGAGAGAGAGCGAGAGACTCAGCTATGCGAATGCATGCTTGCTTAGACATACACTCAGGGGGTTTTCCCGCCAAAAATTTCAGCACACCTCCTCGGGTCAGATGTTCTCCTGATACCAGGAGCAATTTTTCGACTTAAAATTTCCAAAATTCTATATATCGTAAGCGAATGAGACATGCACAGAGAGAGAGCGAGAGACTCATCTATGCGAATGCATGCTTGCTTAGACATACACTCAGGGGGTTTTCCCGCCAAAAATTTCAGCACACCTCCTCGGGTCAGATGTTCTCCTGATACCAGGAGCAATTTTTCGACTCAAAATTTCAGAAATTCCTTATTTTGTAAGCGAATGAGACATGCACAGAGAGAGAGCGAGAGACTCATCTATGCGAATGCATGCTTGCTTAGACATACACTCAGGGGGTTTTCCCGCCAAAAATTTCAGCACACCTCCTCGGGTCAGATGTTCTCCTGATACCAGGAGCAATTTTTCGACTTAAAATTTCCAAAATTCTATATATCGTAAGCGAATGAGACATGCACAGAGAGAGAGCGAGAGACTCATCTATGCGAATGCATGCTTGCTTAGACATACACTCAGGGGGTTTTCCCGCCAAAAATTTCAGCACACCTCCTCGGGTCAGATGTTCTCCTGATACCAGGAGCAATTTTTCGACTCAAAATTTCAGAAATTCCTTATTTTGTAAGCGAATGAGACATGCACAGAGAGAGAGCGAGAGACTCATCTATGCGAATGCATGCTTGCTTAGACATACACTCAGGGGGTTTTCCCGCCAAAAATTTCAGCACACCTCCTCGGGTCAGATGTTCTCCTGATACCAGGAGCAATTTTTCGACTTAAAATTTCAGAAATTCTATATATCGTAAGCGAATGAGACATGCACAGAGAGAGAGCGAGAGACACATCTATACGAATGCATGCTTGCTTAGACATACACCCAGGGAGTTTTCCCGCCAAAAATTTCAGCACACCTCCTCGGGTCAGAGTTTCTCCTGATATAATAATATTCATTTCAATAGATATCTTGAGATTTAACATTCACACCTCCTCCACTCTGTCATAATCAACTACTGTTCTCGTATAAAGTTACATAAGCACCCACTAAACATAAATGTAGTAATGACACATCTGTCACTAATGACACATTAAACCCATAAAAACTTTGAATCTAACAGCTTCAGACGTTCAGTGACCTATTTTCATAATAAAATTTAACAATTGATTAATTGCATAGGCTTCGGCCGAGCTCAGGAACTTGCATACAAACCTTTCAGAAACACAGAAAGATTGCTTCTATTTGTCATACGTCGAAAATACTGTTATATGCGACTCAAGCATACGGGCAATTCCACGTCAAAGCGGCCAAGAATTGACGTCGTATTTTTCGAATCGTGTGAAATCAAACCGTATGAAATTAAATTTTTAGCGTGTAAAGAATGCAAAAAAAGCTGACACGATTTTTGACGTTTGGTCGAAATATTTTTTTTACGAAAATTATAAACTAATGGATTTTGTCGCAAAACCCGAGCGCATTTGACTTTATCAATTAATATCTCCGATTCTATTAATCGTAGAGAGATGGTCTATGACTCATTTTGAAGGGAAAGAAATACACTCTTTGAAAAATTTTTTTGCAAGTTTCAGAAAAATCTCAAATCGTATCGGTTATAAACGATCAAAATGTTTATCAATTTTTGCTGGGAAAAATGCTATTTTTTGAATTTTGAAAAAATTTGACCATCTTCATCATTCAATTCTACAGATTGTAGAATTTTACGTTGAATTACTTTTTGTTTTCTTTTGTATGTAATTTTTTATGAGGCGAAGTGCGCCTAAAAAAAAATTGAGCACAAAAAGCGAAAAATTCGAGAAATGAGCAAGAAAATAGCAAATTGAAAGCAAATAAGTCTGACGTGGAAAAGAAAATCATTTTGAGAATGTGCGTTTGTCAGCTTATTGGACTTGAAAAATTACATCAAAACAAAAAGAAAAAAGAAATAAATAATGCCATAGTAGGATATTTGAAAAATAATGAAGTGGCGGGCTAACTTCAAATGTGATTATAGTTAAAATATCGTCTGCGAAATCGAAGTTCGCGCCACATGTACTGAAGCTAGGTTATCTGCTTTTAGCATGTATCTGTCAGTGAGCTGTCAAATAATGATAATCCACCTCCTCCGTACATGATTAGTGTATTATTTCAATGAATAATTTGTCTGTAATACGTGTCGATATGCTCTATTACAGATGAATATAAATTAATTCCAGTAAAACTTATCGTTCTTTCAGTAACACAATCATGAACATCGTTCGATCGTGTCTGTCAGTTTCCGATGTTACTTGTATCGTTGCTTGTATGTAACTGATCGAAATCAGATTTTTGAAAACAGTTATTCACATTCAAAGGTAAAAATTCATTAAAATGTCTGTAATGTTAACGGCGGACTGGTTCCCCCTCGGACGGGACGTATACTTTCGGTAAATATATTTTAGGTTATGTGCAATTCTTTTTTTTCGCCCACAGAATCTCGCAACAGTCGTTATTTGACATTTGCAATATCATTTTCAGAAAGTTTGAATTGTACCCTATCTCATTCCAACGAGAGGTACATAGTCACAATTTTGTGGTTGCCGCTCCTTACGGCGGTCCGATAGCGGTAACACGAAATCCTAACAAACTTGTCAAGGTTCAAGGTGGGAGCAAACCCATCATCTCAATTTATTCATCATCTGGAAAACTAACAGCGTCTCTACAAGTACGTAAAAAAAATTTATCTCTTTGATATCTCAACATTTAGTCTTATCCAGTCTTTGCAATTTAAATATATAAATGTGTAATAAAAGTTCATGATACTGTAAAAAAAAACTTCGAAAAAAGTCACTACTGAACTTTAAAATACTTGGTCCAAAGTTTCGCCAAAATTGTATAACTTCTCCGAATGTAAACATTTTCCTTCCTGCCCCAATACTTGGAAATCCAAATTCCAGCTAAAAAAGAATCAAAATTTTGGAAGTACATAATTCATTTGTGAAATCCAACTATAGATTTTACCTTTTTCAATTTTAATTGGCTGCTTTGAGCACTGTGAGGACTCTAATGGCTAAATCGGAAATAAATCCATTGATGGTAGCGTACTCCTCTTCGATGTTGCAAAACTTACTCGAGTTTGTTCTTCTTTTGACCCTAATGTGTAATTATGATTAAATCAAGCCTTTCAAAGGCTTAGTTTCGTCAATAATTCTTCACCAAATTGTATTCTTAAACAATAACGAATGTATGTTGAATTCTATGTTTCATTCGTTGAATTTACTTCACCATTTTAGTGGAGCAGTGGTCAGTTGGTTCAACTAGGCTGGTCTGTTCAAGAAGAACTGTTGTGCATACAGGATGATGGGATGGTACTGATTTACGATATGTTTGGTACTTACCAACACACATTTGGAATGGGAAATGTACGTGTTTAAAACAAAAGATAACTCTTGGCATCACAGGATCCTGACCGTTCAGCTTAAATTCATTAAGATTATTTATGCAATTTCAGGAAGCTAAGGAGACTAAAGTGATAGCGGGAAGATTTTTTCCAACTGTTAATGGAACGGGAGTAGCTGTGCTTACATCTACTAATCGAATTTTTTTAGCTAACAATATTTTGGAGCCAAAAGTTAGACAGCTTCCAGAAATTCCGAGTTAGTATGATTGCTCCGTGTCTTAGAAGGGGATAAAAATGAAGAAATACTTTTTAATCTAACACTGAAACTAATTGATGTCATAAAATGAACGTATCAGTTCGTGTGTTGAAGATTAATGCTGTTTTTAGGGACTGGAGGGCCGATAGATTGCTGGTGTATTATTCCGAGCGAACGAGATAGTCATGTAGTTGTTGCTAATCAAGAAGGAATTTATCAGCTTCATCATATGTATCCAAAACCAAGCGCCGTTCCATTAGTGAGTAATTTGGCGATGTTTTCTAGAAATTTACAATCACGACGTGTTATTGAAACGATATCAATTATCCTTGTGACTTGAACTCAATTTCTTACGAAATTTATCTTCAACATAATTGTGTTGAAAATCATGTGTAACTTCTTTTAGAGTACCTATTTCAACAACAAAGTTAACAGCATTACGGCGATGGCTGTATCTGGGAACAACAGACACATTGCTCTCTACTCAGACACTGGTTACTTATATCTTGGATCAGTAGATTTTAAGAAGAAGTACTGCGAATGCTTTACCAACATCAATGAACCACTTTCCGATATGGCATGGTCAGTGGATCTGTTTAGCTATTGCATAAGAGTCATGTCTCCTTGATGAAACAACGTACACTTAAAAATTTTTAAACATCTTAGGTGTGGCACTGAAGCAGTAGTTTGCTGTTGGAACAGTATCGCAATGGTAGTAGGAAGATCAGCAGAGACTATAATGTATACCTATGACGGACCGGTTCATCTGATAACTGAAATTGACGGTGTACGAGTATTGTCGAATTTTTCCCACGAAATGATACAAAAGGTGCCGAACGTTGTGCAGAAAATATTTCGAATCAATTCTACAGATCCTGCTTCTTATTTATTGGAAGCTTCTAAACAATTTCAAAAAAGGTGCTGTAAAGCCGACAGTTACATTGATCTTGTCAAAGATAAATTAGACATAGCCATCGATGATTGTATCAAGGCAGCTAGCTATGAGTTCGACTTTGAAACACAAAAGCTTCTTATGAGGGTGAGCATTTTCGGTTTTCCAACATGATAATTTCCCAGTCAGATTTACGCGATTTATGTATTGCATTGAGAAGTGTGTAATTGAAATTGCTTCAATTTCCAGGCTGCGAAATTTGGCAAAGGTTTCGGCAAGAATATTAATCCTAATGCTCATGCAACCATGTGCCGCCAGTTAAGGGTTTTAAATGCTGTTCGCCATCCTGCTATAGGCATTCCATTGACCTACACACAGTATCCTTTCTCATTTACAGACAGCCTTATTTTACTTGAATAAAAATTTGTAAGATAGTTGCCTTGACAAAGTCAGATTACAGGTTCTTTCTAGTCAAGTCTTGCTTGACCGGCTCGTAGCCAGAAGGCATTATTATCTGAGCATACAAATTGCTCGGCACCTTCAATTACCAGAAGTGGATGGCGAAAGCAGAATATTAGCTCATTGGGCATGCTACAAGGTATATTATTTGTGAAAGAGAATAAAGAAATGATACGATTCGGTTTTTGGCCTGTTTGAAACCGATCTTTGGTACAATTGCCGAAGTTGTTACAGTCAAGTACTGTAATTACACCTTCCACACGCATAAATTATGATTTTCTAATTCATTTGTCAGGTCAAACAAACTCAATTGGATAAGGAACAGATCGCAGAAGAAATAGCAGATAAATTAGGCTATGCCCCAGGAGTTTCTTACAGCGAAATTGCTATCAAGGCTGCAGATTGTGGCAGAAAACAGTTGGCCATCAAAGTAAGCTGCTTTGTATTGCAGATTTTCAACATTACGTACAATATTCCTCGAATCAGATATACGAATTGAAATAATAAGTCTTCTTCAATTATAGATTATAGATATATCATCCAATTAGTAAATTAGAAACGCTTGTTTGACATCAATAATTGCAAGAGTTTGTTGATTATACTTCAGAAAAATTTAACTTCCTCCAACATAAGATGTTAGAAAAATATTCTTCACATCTATAAATTTGAGTATTAAGAATCGATTGGTTTGTATGAAATGTTTCAGCTAATTGACTATGAGCCAAGAGCGCAACTGCAAGTTCCTCTTCTATTGAGACTGGGCGAAGAACGTGCTGCTCTTTATAAAGCTGTGGAAAGTGGAAATACAGATTTAGTTTATACAGTGATTCTTCACCTGCGAGAGAACATGCCTTTAGACGGCTTTCAAGTAAGAGAGAATTATGAAAACTGATTGTTTCAATAATCCAGACTTAGGCTCATACATAAAGAAATTCTTACTTTCCCCTAGTTATCTGTTTCTATCGGATCAGATTTATGTGTAAATTTATACATAACACTAATCAATATAGTTGCAGGGTTTGAAAATATGGTTATCAGTACTCAGAAACTAACGAATTTATCATTTACAGAGATTCATAAGACACTCACCATTGGCAATGGCATTGTACATTAAATATTGTCAAGGGCACAACAGAGAAACTTTAAGAGATATTTACACTCAACACGACGATTTTCATTCTCAAGCATTATGGTTCATCAAAGAGAGCCATCAGAAGAAGGTGACGATTTTTCGTATCAAATACAGCTAGTTACAGTTTTGGAATATTCATAATTATCCAGTATCCGAAAAAGGGAGTAGTGAAATTATAAGAAAGAGAAAAAAACATTGAGTGCACAAAAATTCTTCTAGTTACAAAGTTTCATTAACTCTTGGTTCTCAAATGAATTTGTTCAGTTTTAACTTTGTAGATTATGTTTAAAAATCCGAAGAAAATCCGTATCTTTCAAAGTTTTTTAATATTTTTATTCACATTTTCCACAGAACTCTATGTCGAGAGACACATTCTTGCGATCTGCTCAAGAAAATTTTAAACTTGCTCGAAATGAGTTGAATGCATCACTTACAGAGGAACAAGTAAAACTTTTGCGTTATCAACGATCTTTGGAAGATACATTGAATGAACCTGTTGTGGGAAAATCTTTACACGAAACTGTAAAGCTTTTATTATTGAAAAATGAACTGAAACTTGCAGATAAACTTCGTTCGGAATATAAATTACCTGATAGAAGGTAAGCATCGATTGGCTATTGGGAAAAATAAAACTTTTGCATAATTTATGAAACTTTTAGTTTAACAAAGAAAAATATTAACTTATGTCATTCATATATTATACCTAATTGAAAAGAGTGTGACTGTTATTAATTATTTATATTTATCTCAGGTACTGGTGGCTAAGAATTCAATGTCTAGCAGAAAGAAAATCGTGGACAGATTTGGAAAAGTTTTCGAAAAGTAAAAAATCACCAATCGGTTATGAGGTGAAATTTGTATTTCCTATTTACTTTTGCTCAATAACTCTTAGCATAGAAATCTGTAATTTATTTTATCATTGAATTATTCAGCACAAACGTATTTAACGTACAATTTCAACTTTATTATCATTTACAGCCGTTCATAGACGAATGTCTGAGATTCGGAGAGGTTGACGAGGCGAAAAAATATTTACCAAGAGTAAAAGACGAATTGAAAGTAAAATACTTAGCAAAAGTTGGGTAAGTATCTTTGAAATTTTAATATTTACAATTAAAGTATACATTTGAAATGATATATTTGAATTTATTAAACAATTTCTCATTCATTTTTCAGCATGCTTCTAGAAGCTGCTCAGTTAGCTTTAGAGCAGAAGGATACATCAGCGCTAGCATTCGTTGCAGCTCAATGCAGCCCTAGGGACAAACAAGTAGCAGATAAAATCAATGCCATGATAGCTAGCCTTAAAGGTGGAAAATGAATAATAAACAAAAACTTCTATTCAATACTCAGATGAATATAATATCAATAATAATTTTTTTATCGAACATTTTATACTCCGAGTCTTACGAATAGTCAGATACCTCAATTACATATAACAAGAATGCCATATTTAGTTTCTCTTATCAAACAGTCTCGATATCTCAAATAGAATATATCAGTTGTTAGTTGTTTATCAATTTTAAATAACAGTTGTACCGTTTAGCTTAAAAATCTAATCCACGTAAAAATATATTTGTAAAGTTGAATGAGAGGTGGCATAGGAGTTTAATTTACAATTTCTTATCAACATCAAATGTATTCCGTTGATCAGAATTGTTGAAATATTTGTTTTCTGTGCTAGAAATTTGAAGATTTCTAAAAAAAAAAACATTCTTTTCATGATTTTAAAACTCTGCCTATAAAGTTAACAGTGTTATATTTTTAACAATACACATAGTGTACATATTTATCAAGATTAATTAATATATTATGCTATACCTTAGTACTACAACTTATGGTATATTATCATACGATAACTTATAAATAGGAAAATCTGATATAAATATTGTAATTTACTTAATCTTTTCTTTTTATTCTTTCTTTTGTTTAGTAAATCTAAACCACGTGCAGAAAAATATTGTAAAAATTAGGTACTACTACCAGCTTATTTAGAAATGCCACTATTTTGTCTTGTTTAATGATAAATATGAAATGTACCTATGTGTTTTAGATAATATATTTAAAAGCTCTGCAAATCACTTTTCGGATATCTACAATTACGGAACTTTGTATCAACCATCAACTCTTATTATTAAAATTATCTATAAATTCTTTGTGCTTTTCAACAACTTGTTCTACTATATACATTTCGATTTCCTCTCCAGCAGCCATCTGTTGATCAGTCATATTTATCTCACTGCTACTTTCGCGGGTTACCAACGTTACTTGACGTTTACGATCGTGCAGCATATTAGCTATGACCAACTGTAACCAATAATTATTTATTTTAGTCATATATACCTAGTTTAAGTATTTTATCATAAGCGACACACATGAAAAAATCGCATTAACTTTAATTTGTCCAGTTTATCAACAGTTTTTACACGCATAATACCGTTTTCGAATGAATTCTGACTTACTTTATGTTTGTACTTGTTGAGGGCATCTCTGGCTTTAGAAATCAATAGACTCTCATCAGTTTCTAGTTTGAAAGATACTACAAACGCATTAGGAACCCAAAGGCTCACCAAAGGAGCCAATATTTTAGGTACCAGGTCTAGTGATATTGTTTGAGGCTTAGTTGAGGGAATCTTATGCACAGACTAGAAATTGAATGAAAAATAAATGAGCTATTGTTCGATAACTTTGTTTTCTAATTAAAAATCAATCCATGAACAAAAATAATACTATCATCATTTGTAAAGATAATTTTTTATGTAATAATTAAAACTAATACCATTTCATTGGGCGGAATGTAAAAGTCAGATACTGCAGCTGCCAAGTACAGAACGCATCTTTCCTTCAAAGGTGCTAAGGTCTGGCAAACAGATCGTAGTAACCAAAGGTATTCGGAAATTGTTGTGAAGCTCAATTCAAGTAATTTTTTATTGGCAAGTGCGGCCTTATATTTACGAAGTACTTCTGCTATCTTTGGAACATTTTCTGACTTCACTATTAAGCATAAAATACTTATTAACAAATTATTGAAGATGAAATGAGACATGAATTAACATTGTGGCTCAGAAATTTCCAGAATTAGAACTGAAACTGAGTAACGGATGTTTGCTGGAATAAAATTAAGATTACCTGTTATTGATGTCCCATCTTTTGTTTCATTTAAATCAAGCATATCGAGAAATTTTTGCCCTGTAAAGTGCCTTGAGAATGGTTGAAGAGATTTTACTCTGAAATAGAAGAATTATGTGTAATTACCAGTTTTTTTTGTTTTGCTTCTTTTTTTGTTTTTATCCATTCATTTGCTATAATGCGTAATACCTGTACATGAATATCACGGCATAGCCGTGATCCAGAAAATATTCAGTAGATACAGAGCCTCTTGTTCCTGCGCTGAAGTTATCTACAAACCGAACAGTGTTGTGTTCTAATGGAACAGTTGTCCCACCGCTCTGCGAATGTCAACGGAAAGAAAAGATATAAAATGAGGAGAAAATTTAATACCTAATTTTATCTTACCGTGACGAGAGCCACTTTTGTATCCCCGTTAAAATGCCTTGAGTAAAAAATTTTCAGCAGATTTTCAACTTCGTTTAAATCTGAAGGTGGCGGTTGCGAGGAGTAAAACGCTTCCCAGTTTGAAGCCATTATAATATTATATGATTTGTTTTTTATTTTTAACGAAAAGACGAATTGAGAGATAGGAGAAGAATCTGAAATCGACCGTGACGTGTTTTTCTTACGATTTTGTGGCGAAAACAAAATTACAACTTAACCTCAATTTCTTTTTTCTTAGCTACGTCAAACTTGAAATAAATAAATTAGAAATCGAAAGGAGTGAATAATTTTTCACGTGCACGATCATCAGTGGTTTAGAAAACGATTTAGATGTTTGCGTAAGAACCAGAATTACAAGTTTCACGAGCAGTCAGATATAACGGAAAACAAATCGGGCAGAGCAGACGAAAATCTAACCTAACTCTAACCTGACAATCAACCTGTTCGAGAATTAAAACTGCGATTTAAATTTCTCGAGAAAAACAGACAAAAACTTGTTTGTTGATGAAACAATTTTATGTTGTAGTATATTATACTTCCGTATTTCAGAGGACGTGGAAAGATGGTTGTTTTAAAAATAATTGAAGGCATATAGTATTTCATGAATATTGTTATTCACATGATTTTGTACACGACTGTTTTACTCATAAATAATACTCGCCTATATTTGTATTCCGAAATTATTAATACATACTAAGAGAAAGAATCTTGCGTAATCGGGTTAGGTATATACATTAATAATTACTTTTAATTACATAAACAGCATGTACTTTATTATTTCACTCTAACAACGGTCTATCATAGTTCACCGCTTAGTACTTTGGTGCAGGGGATTCGACCTTCTCAATACCTGATGGTGAATAGAACTGAAAATAAAAATAGAAACAAATGACATTATCATTGAGATGTTCATCTACTATTTCTTATTTTTCAAAGTAGTAGTCAGATTAGCTATTGTTCAATGACAAATGTAGCTTACTTGGTGTCGTTTGTTAGCAAACTCGTTCCACGGTTCAGGGTTTGCACTCTTGGCCCATGATACTTCGGGACTGCGAACTGCTAAACGTATTGTGTAAAATAGAGCACCACCACAGCCCGCCAGGACACACACATAAAGTGGGATGAGCTGTAAAGGAGAGAGAGAGATTAAGATCGTGATTGTTATCATATGATATAACGATTTAAACTCTGAATAATATATACTCTACTTACGGCAGGGTGTTTTTTGAGAGTCGCAAGTGTCATTCCCTGCATTTTTGGTGATTATTTATACAGCCTTGAAAGGTCGAAATTCACTCCCGAATACTCTCGTACCCTAGTACAGGATTTGCGCAGTTTAATGAAAGGTAGGGTAGTTTTTTCCGTACTGCAATCGGATTACGTATGTAAGACTCGCGTTCGAAAACTCATCGTATTTATTACGTATGCGTGTTAACTACGAATCTGGTAAATCCTCGCACTTGACAGACTTGAGTTTTATATTCTATGGTCGCAGAACACCTTTCTTCGATTTGCGCATGTGCACAACGCAATCGCACGTTTTGAACCAAGCCTTGAATTGATCGATACTTTCAACTGCCTGTTACGATACCAAATTTTCTACGCTTTGTTTTTTTGTATTTACAAGGGAAAATATGAGAATTGTCGTCCTACGAATGGCCCATTGATCACCGACAAACGATTCCACGTCAGGAAAATTTATTAATTAATTTATTAATTAATAAATCACTGACAAACGTTCGGATTAGTCCATCATTTACCAACAATCGACGGACAAACGATTACAAATATAATTAATGCACGTTGTAGAGCGTGCTCTTGGCCTCAAAACAATGCAAGGCTAGCGATCTTCGATATTCTCTAGTCAATGGCTGGCAATTGTTACGTCACAGAAAGTTACGTCATATCAGAATAAACTCGGAAAGTCGGAAGTCAGAACTGAAAATATCGATCATTTCTACTTTTATGCTAAAAAAAAAACAATATTACATCAGTCGACTTGATCGAATTTTTCTTTCAGAATATTCACGCCTTCGATAATGCAAATCATCGAACTATCACAATATATTGATCCAAATAGAATTCTTTTAACTTCAACAAAATTTCATGAAGTAGACTTCGATTTAGAAGCAAAGTTTGAATTTGAACACGAAGAGAATTTGAATTTGATTTAGAATTATTCCAGGATCTATAATCTATAACCTTTACGTTTTCGTAGACACTATCAGAAGCATCTTGTAGAACTCGAACCGCTGTTGTTGATGCTGATTCATCACATGGATTGCTTTTTGAAACATGATTTTTCGGACTCGATAAAACGATACTAAAGTTTAGACGTAAAAATGTTGACAAATTGCATCAGCTGGTTTATTTTTCCCTCAAGAGTTTCAATCAAGGAATATCAGACCTTTCGATTATAGATATACTTATTTGGCTAATTGTTAGAGATAAATGATAGGAGTAATTAACTACGCATAACAAATGATTACAAAATGATTTTGTTTATTAAAAAGAAACGTTGGCATGAGTAGTGCTGGATGCACCATATAGTCATGGCACATAGCCATAAGACGTAAATACTGAACTACAGGAGCGCCTCTCTTGGCTATTTATTCTAAAAGATGGAAGGACAATCACGACAGAAAAATAAAGAGTGATTGGTGAATATTTAAATTTATAAAATATATCTTAGGCGATTTCATCTGTGAAAGGGGATTGAAGAAATTTTTACAAAATTAAGCAAAAGAAAAAAAAAAAAAGAAAATAAAATAATAAAGAGAATTATTTGTCAAGATTCACTTATCAGAAATGCAAATACACCTTATAATTTTTAGAGAGAATAATGGTCGAATGTTCGCGTATCCAATGAGAGTAAATTTATACATTGACATCCCATAATTGCCTATGACAATTTAGGTATCTTTGAAATATTGCTTGGACTCCTTGACATCAGGTACCATAGTTTTTTGGCCTGGTTTCCACCCGGCAGGGCACACCTCGCCGTACTTGTCTGTGTATTGGAATGCTTGTACAAGACGAAGAGTCTCATCAACAGATCTGTAGAAAAAAATAAAACCCATCATTTTCATACAAATTTTCCAGAATTATAAAAACAGTTGAGAATAGTTGTTTAGATTTTCTGGAAGACAGTATATGCGGAACTGAATTCAAACAAACAACATTTAAGTCTACAAATATTAATACCAAGCTCACCTTCCAACGGGAAGATCGTTTACGGTGATTTGTCGTAGATTCTGTTTTTCATCAATGATGAACAGACCACGGAATGGAATTCCAGATTCCTCATCAAGAACGCCATAATCTCTAGCAATTTTTGAACTCTTATCTGCAAGCAGAGGGATACTCATCTCCCCAAGACCTCCTTGTTTACGTGGGGTGTTGATCCATGCAAGATGACTGAAGTGCGAATCAGTCGATGCAGCGATCAGTTCGCATCCAATAGCACGGAATTCAGCAGCACGATCAGAGAAAGCAATGATCTCCGTTGGACAGACAAAAGTACTGTAAAAAAAAAGAACAGAATAAATAACAATATAAATCATTGGAAGATTGAAATACAGGATGGAAATAAATGTGTTTTATTCTATGTGTATTCATTGCTTCCATATACATCCAACAGTTCATCAAAATTGATAAATAGTTAATTTTTTAATTTACTTTGGGCTATTGTGAATTAGGTGATAAATTTCGACTTCAATTGATCATATGAAATCATCTGTATATGAAAATGTAAATAAAGTCCCCAATCGCTGATTATAAGTCGAAAGGAGCGCCTTTTCGTAATAATTAAACCACTATTTCAATATATCTGAATAGATTTTAAATTCCGAGCATCTCATCAGATTCCCAGAATTTTTCTTCCACTAACTTCAGAATACCCAGACTTTTCCTGGTTTTTCAGATTTCCTAGTAACCTTGCTCTTATGGAATCAACCAGTCTGTATACATTTCTAATCTATTATTAAAATGTGCTAATGCATGGCTGAGTCAGAATGACATTAGTTATTCATGATCACTTATAACATGATATGATGCAATAAAGAGAAGACGTGCCTGATGCAATATGTACATCGTTTTTTTTTTTGTTCAATATATTTGACAATCTAATAAGGAAGTGCATAATAATTAGATTCGTATGTCGATCAGAATCTTTTGCAAAGAGACTATTATGATTATGTATACTGAAATAATATATTTTAAACTATGCATGAATGCGAGTTTATTTTTTTTTTTTTGTCAACTCTCAATATGAATAAGAAAAAAATTAAAGTAATTAATCAGATACTCACAAGTCCAAGGGATAAAAAAACAGGATCAGATATTTCCCTTTGTAATCAGCTAGGGAAATTTCCTTGAACTGACCATCGACGACGGCAGTCCCTTGGAAAGCAGGAGCTGGTTTTTGTAGAGCAGGTATCGACATTTTGATGATAATGTATCTAAGGATGAGAAAAGTGAGAAACAAGTTAGAACCTTGATTTCTATATTCTGAAAAAACCAAAGAGCTCAATGAAGCTACAGAAAAGAGAATTCAATGTTGAATGTGATAAGTAGAATTCATTTGCAATTGTAATTTGAGCGAGATAAGTGAGCCCAACTCAGACAATGAATTGTAAATAGTCTAGAAGATTATAACATAATCTTGGATTAGAATATGTGATTGATAAAAGTAAGATCATTTGAATCACTCATTGTGAAATGCCGCTACTATAAAAAAAAATATATGTATAAAATAAAGAGTGTCTGTTCAAACAATGACCTTGCAGATAAGGAAAAGTGTGACGAGTGTACGGCAGATAAAACACCGGAATTTGAATTACATTCAGTTCCATATCCGTGCACGCAGCATGTATCGATAAATGCAATTGTGATCGCAAACCAGACATAGATCTAACCATTTGCATGCATAATTTGGTAGTTCGTTGATTTATCATCTAAATATCAAGGCTAGGGTCTTCAACATAATAGCGAAAAACATAAATAAAAAAATGGGTAGGGAATGCAGTAAACATAGTAATGAATAAATGTATTAAAAAATTTATCTAACATACTGCATGTCAGAGAGCAATAAGCATTCTTTAGAATAAAGGTCAGTTGTTTATCGTACAAGTTGATTAGTCAAATAAAAATCAAAGATCTTACAACCATGAAGCAATGGATTACAGTAATGTGGTCAACTAAGATGACGGCGATATATTTAAAAAAATGTTGTAAACGTGGCATTTTACGGAAAACGAAAGCCGGATTCAATCACGTCAAACAAAAGCGTTTTGTGATTAAAGTGAACAAACAAAAGAATCGTATTATGAAAAGGTATAGGATTTTACTGAGAAGATAATTGGTGATAAATCATTAACAACTGACTCAAACTATGTATAGGATGTAACAATGATCGGTTACCTAACCCGTCGTATAAACCGTTTGAACGAGATTAAGTATACTATAACCTTCGGTTATGAGAAGGACATGGAAACAAATGGACCGAGACAAATCTAAAAACGGTAACATAAAAGAATGATATTGAAGTTGGAGAAACCTAGCAAGAAAATTCTAGCCTAGATAAATGTGCATGACGTTACACGCGAATGTATGACGCAAGTTTTAATTCAGCATTATAATAGTACTCGGAAATTTGTACATTGATGCAACGGAATTCTATTAGGTACAATCGATTCGAACTAGAACATTCAAGAAGCTGAAAATTTTAAACGTGTTTAGGGTTCACGATATTTACGAGTACGTTGACTCTATAACGGTACTACATTAGATTCATCTCAACTTTCCTATTGCCTAGGTATGATACAAGGAAATAAAATAAGCTTTCGCGTGTGTGTGTGTGTATTTACGTAAAAATAGACGAACGCTATTATTATAGTGGCACTTGAACTAAAGAAATTTTATGTATAATGTTAATAAAGGATTAAAGATCTGATTCGAATAGAGCTTGAATGATTCTTACCTTATTTGACGACTGACTGATCCCAATACTAATCCGTCAAGCTATCGAGCACGAATGGCAATGCAACCGGTAGAATTTAACTAGTTTACGAAGGGACAGAGAGAGAGAGAGAGACGGAGAAAGGTAGATCTCGTGTGCGGTTTCAGCGCACACGTCGTTGCGCAGTGGAATCAAAGTATCAGATCAACTTCCGGTCACGTTTTGCGAAATAGAGAAATATTTACAAAATTAGAATGTGTGGAAAAAGAGTTATGAATCAAAAAAAAATGCCCGTTCTTCCAGATGGAATAACCGCTGATTTTGTTTGGTTGCGAAAGTATATCAATCCTAATTCTTTAGCTATAAAAAATTCTTGGAATGCGTTCTCAGTTCCATCTGTCGTCAAGGCAGAGAAACTTCTCTAGTTTCCTCTTACGTCTCTGCTGCGGTGGTCGCTGGCACGGGATCGTGGTCGCCGGTGGAGTCGTGCTTTCCGTCCTAACCTAAACTCGGAATAGTAATAAATTGTATTATCCTCAATGTTGTATTACACGTAATGATGAAATGTGATGTAAAAGTAAATCTGACGTCAAAATATACGGTTCATTAGAGCAGTTGATGGATTTCGATTTTCGATTCAAACCGGAATTATTTTAGAATTTATTCGCAATTGCAGGTCTATTAATTGACTGAATGTCAGATGTAAATTATAAAATATATATGCATGTGTGCACTCATAGCCTTTAGTACCTTTGACTAGATTCATCGTTTATCTTTTATCGCTCAATGTATAAAGAATTGGAAAAAATAAGAATAAAAAAAAAAAGAACGCGGAAGTGACAGACACCGCGATAAAATTCTTCTTTATCTGTCGGAACGGAGATTTGTAAAATTATTTTTAAATACAGCGCATTCACGATAGAGTATTATCGTTAAATATACAAATAACTGCATCGTCAGTGACCGATTGAGATTAATTTTTTATTACAGATAAAAATGTCTCAACTGGTTCAGTATATCGTGGTTCGTCAAGATTTGATGAAAACTATGGGCTGGCCAGTAGGTGCTGTAATTGCTCAAGCGTGTCACGCTTGTTCAGCAGTAACTCATTTATTCCACGATGATATTCACACGCGAGCTTATCTCGCTGATTTAGACAACATGCACAAGGTGGTTTTACAGGTAAATCCAGTAATCAAAGGCCTTTGTTTCATCCTGAGCCTTTTTTCATCATTTAAACCACTAAAAGCGAATAAGATTTTCCGCGAGAGCGGGAATTAGAAAATAAGCTATCGAACGTAAGATATATCCACGTAATAGTTCGCTCTTCGATAGCTTCAGGCACATCCTTCGGTTCCGTTAATTTCACTATTAAAAATACGCGCAAAGATTGTATTTAACATCTCGCTTGACAGGTAACATACACACCTACAAGTATAGTTACATGAAGCGTAGATTGCAAATTGGATTTTTCCATTTAACGAATGTGTTTCGCAATGGTATAAGCTTACACCGTGGGATACTTTTCGATTGTTCTATCATGGACTGTGGATAAATATACCTAACGTAATAACACGTTAACAGATATTTGCGGTGGTGCATTGCAGTGGCGAAATTGCAATTCATAGTACGAGCTACCTTTCAGGATGAAAAGAGATGTTCAATTCTTTGTAATAAGGAAAATTATGACGATAAAAGTTACGTGTTTGATTTCATAACGAGTTAATTTTGGAATTCGAATTTACGCTTCGATTTAGAGTTTAGCGAGTTATATCGCGCGGAATTATTGTTAAATCTCAGCGTTGGTTTTAATCGGGGAACACATTCATCCGTCTACTATGTGGCTTAAAAATCTTTTATCGATAGTATACGTAATGTTGATTTACGTAATTTGATCTTCGCTTTGAAAAGGTTATTGAATAATCAATTTTCAACATCAAACTACGATGTTAGATTAATTTTTATAAACATTTCGCCAATTTAGGCTCCGGATGAAACCAGTTTAACCGATCTGAAAACGGTGTTGGATCAAAATGCCGTTAAACATAAACTCTGGATTGAACAGCCAGAGAACATACCAACCTGTGTCGTCGTGAAGCCGTATCCCAAAGAAGAAATACAAATCCATTTCAAGAAATTCAAATTGTTTAAATAATAATAAGTTAAATAATAATAAAAAATATTTTACGAAAAGAAAATTACTTCTTATTTCAATTTTATACACTTACTCAATATGTAGAATTTTTATTCTTGAAAATCAGTATATTTTTATTGAATAATTCAAATTTCAAACGTTCTCAATTTAATAAATTCGAAGTTTCGTATCGATCGTTGTTCTAACTGTACGCAGCGTACGTTACCTACGATTGGTATGGGGAAAATATCTAAAACTACGTGAAATCGTTTAAAGAATTTATTGATACACTAGTAGGGCTCATTGAAATATAAAATATCAGTAAATACAAAACATGGTTTGATGAATCGGAGATAATAAATGAGGAAACAAAACGGTTTTTATACGTGTCGGAATTTCGATAACAGCAGGTGTATAAATTACAATTATTTACTATCTAAATTTTTAGTTTTCATTATAAATCGATCGTTCTGCAGATCTTTTGTCTTTACCGTCGATTTTTTTTTTTTTTCTAATGATTAAAATGAAATTGAATGGAAGTGAAGGGATTAGCGTTTCGAGTAACGAATACGAAGTTTTTCTCCAATATTTGCGATAAATCGCTCGCTATGAGAAGAAAAAAAAAATAATAATAATAATCATGACCTAGTTGAAAAAGTTGAGGCAAAGTTCAACGCGACGCGTCTTTCGATTATCAAGAATTGAGATTGTTACGGAATGAGCTAGAATCATAGAACCTTATATAATAATTGTGTATGGTAGATCCGTTTACTCGCTCTACCTACTTGAATTATTATAGTAATAAGCAAATTATTATACGCGCGTTATTTAAACGTTTGGGCATACACTTGTATTTATTTTGTACATAAGTCAGTTCTTTCGAATAATATAATATTAAAAGAGTAAGTGTATGATAGCTGATCAGTAACATGTATCTAACATGCTAATTAGAAAAAAAAAAGAGCGAAATCTCGAACAGTCCGTTACTTAGCGAACTCTAGGGTATCGTGAACTTTTCATAAACTTTACCAGCTACTGCGTACTATAAAAATAAAATTTTAAAATAGTTTCCTGTTTAACTTGCTTTCAAAGAAATTCTATATTTTTATTTTTATTTTTATACGTATAGGTGCAGGTATAATCTCGCGTTATAATAATCGTGTGAAATTAGGTATGATGAATATTTCATAATTTATGCATATGTATATGTATATCAATTTTTTTTTTGCATTCGACGTATGAACGCAGAAATTTTGTTTTTCATTTTCTGTAAAGACTGCAGATTAAGCCACGTATATCCGAAGACTGTTACCTTAACTTTTATTCCAATGTATTTCTCAGATTATAACATTCTTCTGAATACAGAACGTTCTTTAACAGAGAATTGCACAATGTTAGATAAAAATTTTATTGATATAACGGTTCACTGAATAATGCGTGAAAAGTAAAAACGGCGTGAATAAGCGTAACAGATATATTATACACGGAAACTTGATTACTATATATATATATATACATATATAGGTATATACTATATATATATATATAATAATAATAACATATAGGTATAGATCTATTCCATATTTATGTTAATATTGACATGTGTACAAGTTATTTATTCCTTACTTATAATAAAGTTAATATAACATATATTATCATCGATTACCGTATAGAAAATTATAGATTAAAATTTGAATTTAATTTATATTAAAATTACCTGCCACAATTAGGTATTATATATATGGATTCGAACGCGAGTTAATATATATTGTTAAAAATCCATATTAAATCGACAGACGTAGACTTCATTAATTTTCACTATCAAGCTATACATAGACCGATGTTATAGATTATGGAAATGATGATTTGGCAATTTGTTCTGCTCTTAAAGAAAAAAAAAAAAAAAAAAAAAATTGTCTTCTCAATAACAATTACATAAAACAGAGGTGAATACTATTTTCTAACAATATATGACGTTCATATACTAAATGACAGAAATTCGTATATATCAGCCTTGCACTAGCAGCTATATACATATACGTATAACTAATTATTATAACACAAATATTTATTATTTGACACTATATAATATGTGTTTCTCTTGATGCGTATATGTATAACAAAAGGTATTAAGATTTATGAATGGTGCAAAAAAAAAAAAAAAATGAATCATATTTTATAATTGAATACAAAATGATTTTAATCTATTTATATATGTATGTCACCTGTAATAATTATATAATAACCCGCTTGTTAATAAATTAAATACGTTTTACTATAATCTTCACAATTTTATGTATACTTATAATAGCTACAAGTATATTAAATAATTATTTGTGGAAAACCTATATAATATCTGTGTAAATTAATTTATATAATAATTATATAATAAATTATATTCCATCAATTCTCCACCCTGTATGATTTTCTACATAGCCTTCGCAATTTTATATTTTATTCAATTTTAGTGAAAAGTATTAACGATTGTATGATTATTATTATTATTATTATTATAATTATTATTAATGCGATTTTATTAATGTCATTATTATTATTATTAATAATATTATTAATTTTATTATTATTATTATTATTATGTACACACATCGTGGGCGCTGCTAGACACTGTAAGTACATTTATTTACAACACTTATGAATAAAATGTTTAGTTTTAAATATTGACTTGATTAGTTAATACGTTGAAATTATATAGGATATAGCTGATAATGATGCGTTGCGTTGGAGAAATCACGTGAATATTTTATTCGGCTTTTTCATGATCGGAATCTCATATGGTGTTTCGAAGTGATCGTATAGGTATCTAATTTTCATTCCCGCCATTTCCATAAGTTGCTATGTTTCGGCTGAAATGAAAGTATGAGAAAAAGAAATGTATATTATTTTGAAAATCTGTGAGGTTTTTTTATTTTTTTTTATTTTTGTCATCCTCGCGCTGCTTACGTACGCAAGATTTTCCGAAATTCGTACTCCTTAGTAAATTTTTACCCGGAATACGAATTCGAACGATAAATTTCAGCTGTTATATCATTTATGATAATAATAATGTTATTATACAATACTTTTTTGTAAGTTAAGTAAAAACTAGGAATACCAACGATAGATCGGCATGCACCCAATATAAAAGTTAGTGACCTTAACACAGTCGACGTATATAATAAGACATGAAGAGGAATTGAAAAAATAAAAATAAAAAACAAAGATCAAACACAAAACGGAAACTACGGGGGGTGTAAAACTTTACCAGGTCACGTTAGTTTGAAAGGAATGTGAGTCACGTGATGAGCATTATTTCTCAGCTAGATTCCCGTTTTGATCCGGGTATTCTTCGTACTCGTCGTCTGGTTCCTCGTAATCCGTTTCCGCTGGCTCAGGACCGTCAGGTGCAGGTCCCGGTGTGCTCATCATTTCCTAATCACAGGAGGGAATAATTCCAAAACACAAGGATCATTTCTATGTAAGTATACCTATACGTACTCATAGACTGTCGACTGTAGAGTTATAGAGTATAACACACATAATCGCACACAAGGTTGTTAGTAAATTAGCTCCTAATTAACTTTCACCCTTAAAATCGTTGTGAGTAAGCGTTTATTTTTCATGCAGTTGCAGACCGGTTAATTGTACACACTTCACAGTAATTTGGTAATCAATTTGCAAATAGAATTTGAAAATTTTGTAGGATTTAGAGAAGCTAATCAAAATTGCAAGCGCTATAATTCTGATTCGAATCTCTCAATCCTCACTTAGTACATATTTCTAACAGAACAGAATTACATTTTTGTCGGTAAAACTGAAGAAGAAAGGAATTGAGGTTTTAGAGTACCAAATTAGAATTTCTATTCCTTCTCAGGATACATCACTGTCCGTGGTCTCGATCATTATATCCTTTTATCTCCGCATCCGCAGACAGATTTCTCTTGACAAAATATAACTTTTCTGTTTTTAAACGAAGAGTACAAAATTACTGCCATGATCCGAAGTTCGATTACCCATTTTTTATTAAAAAAATTATTCAATGACCGAAAGTTTTATCGAGCCCTGCGACTTTTTAGGTAAATAATTCAACTCCCATCCTGATGCAACGGAAGTAGTAAAAGACTAATAATGGCTTGCTAAAAAAATTTTCAACTTTATACATTTATGTGGTTGAAAAAACACGAAAAAGTACGCGAATTTTTACCTTGGCTGGTCTCCAGCCACATCCGGGAAGCGGAAGACCATCGGGTCCCAACGGACATGGGGCATCTAGTCCAGGAACACCCTGGTCACCTTTGTCACCTTTATCGCCTTTCCTTCCACGTTTACCTATCGGACCCTGAACAAATAATACGACAAAAATTTGTTCAATTTAAGTTATTTAAAAAACACTGTAATTATGCGGGCGTGCAAATAGGCCAGGCATTACAAAACTTTGTGCATATAATATTACTAAAACTAAGAACAGAAAAAAAAAAATACTTAAAATAATAACGAAGGCATGAGGAGATAGATATGAAGAAAATCATATATATTCTTTAACACTTCTATTATCGAGAAAATTTCGAAACTTTTTATATGGTTAAAATGCCATGAAAATGCTTGGTCAAATTATAAAAAATCTTTATTTACCTTATCAAGCTAATTTTGATAAACGCGAGTTTTTATTGCTAGAAATAATTTGTCCTTTAATTATTGCAAACAACCGTGTAAAGATACTTAAAAATGTCAAAATATTTAGTCACGATTCTATATACTAAGATATAGATTATTATAGATTTCAGCCCTCGTAGCAGGACATTTTTCCAAATTGGTGGTGGCAGCATAATGAGTAAGTATTATAATGTAATATTTCTACGAAGATTAGGTGATAATGAAGCGCATATACTCGTTGTGTCATCGTGTCTAGAAGCAATATTGAAAGAAAAAAAAAAGAATCCCCCCAAAACCTATTCAAGCAGGTAATTATTCTAATTTTGAATTTTGTCAAGGGGAGACCTCGGTGAAATTTTATTCGAGGACCATTTTATGTTTTAAAAATTACCAAAAACAACAAAAATAAAATTTCATCAAAAATTCCTTCCTACAAATGTTAAATTATGTTGCTATATTGAAATTACACGATGAAAAAGGAAAATAACAATGTTCTGCGATGAAAGTGGAAAGTTTCGCCGAAAATTTCCTGCAAGTAATTATAGCTATAAAAAAAAAAGAAAAAAAAAAGAAAAAAAAAAAAAAAAACTGAGTACATAGAATATTTTTTCAAAGCGTAGCAGTGTCATGACAAAAAAACAAAAAAAAATATTGCTAAGGTGAATATATGCCCCCTTAAAGCTGTTAATTTAGAAACACTCAACTCTACGTAGTCTACTAATTAGATCAATTAAACTGTTGTTAAATAACGTTACTTATAGGGAGGGCTATACTACTTTGATTAGAAACTGCATCCCTAGTAATTCGATGAGTTCTCAAACTTCAACGTGTACGCTCTAGGTCGGATATTGAATTTACTTGTGCCTATGATATAAAATATTATAGGTTCGCGGTAATTATTTTCCGTTCATTTCGAAGCGCGATAGTACAAAGTTGTATGATAATTTGAGTCGCACATATATCATCGTTGAGATATTTAATTGCAGATAACGTCGAAGTACCCATTTTCGATGATTGTCTGTGACATTTTTTTTTTTTCATTTTTTTTTCGAATAAATAGTTTATATAGCAGCTACAACTACTGCGTATACGATTTTTGAAGATACACACAAATAAAACGTTTGAAATGTTGAAAAAATATTTTTGTTATTAGTCAGTTTAATACTCACAGCCTCGCCCTTGGCACCTTTTTCACCCTTTGGTCCCTGTAATTGTCACGCAGCATAAAAACAAAGAGAAAACATTGGTTCTTTTTTTTTTTTTTTTTTAAATTAATAGAAATAAATTATAAGATGAATAACTACGATAGATGTAGGCACTATCACAACAGTGTTTTTAGAAAATGAAACTAACAGAAAAGGCTGTGTCCTTTGACATGCATGACAAAGGCAGAAAACTAGTAGGCTTTTAGAATCTGGTAAACATAGGTGTTCGGATTACACGTGGTAATCAAGCTATTTGGATTTTGCAATGAGTAGAAAAATGTAAAAAATAAATATTATGTACAGCTAAATTCAAGGGGAGTAATTATTGTTTGAGATGTATTATATATACTGTGATAAAGTCATACTATGTTTCGCCACTATACCTCAGCACCGGGAATCCCATCTGTTCCCTAGGGAGAAATACAAAAGTTTAGACAAGAACGAAGAACAGAAAATGAAAATCTTTTTTTTTTGTTTTTCTAATTTATAATGTTTGTCTTAATTATGGAGCTAGTTGTTCGAGTAGTTGAATTATTACTGGTTAAATACTTCTACTAGCTTCTGCAGGCATTATAGAGTATAAATTGCATCTCATTGTTACAGTTCCATAATTTACAGAATATTATATTACCGTAAATTACCAAAGTTGAAAAGCATACTCACAGGCAATCCTGGGTCTCCACGTTCTCCTTTAGTGCCTGGTTCTCCTTGTGCACCCTGTAATAATATTCACCTTTTAAATATATAGCTATATATGCATGTATACCCATCTCTGAGTGCCTGCACCTAGCCAATTAAGAACTTCCTTAATAAAATTATCTCCATTTTATAATTCGTTCAACTGATATTTTTTTTTTTATTTTTATTTCTTCAACGTTAATTTCTCAATTTTCTCTGCTGAAAATTTCCAACAAATTTTTACAGTACCTATATGCCTAAAGTTACGGTAAGCTTACGATTAGAGTAATTTTGTTCGTCGTATGATCGATCGATATCTATAATAATCTTGATGGAACTGAACGTGAGTAAGTATAGGATGTGTGAATCTAATTTTAAGCAACATTTGGTTGAATGTGATTTCTTTTTTTTTGTAGATCGTGATGATTAATTATCGATTGTTAATAATTGTTAGGTACATATAGCGTCCGGATAAAATCCATTCATATATAGGTAAGTATAGTGCAGGTAAAACCCATGTGATTTTTTAATAGAACTTCAATCGAAGATGAAAAAATAATTTTGTGTAGAATAAAATCTACAATGATTATTGTAAAAAAAAGAAAAAAGAGTGTAGGATAACGAAGTATAAAATGTTCCCGCTCACCTTCATGCCATCTAATCCTGGCGGCCCCTGAAAGGGAGATGAAATGAAATCAAATTTGATGAAAATTAAGAAAAAATAAAAAAGAAGATAAAACAATAGAAAGAAAATACTAAAATAAACATTCCCATGGTATAGGTAAAAACGTATACGTAGAAGAATTTATTCTTATACTGTACTAACAAAAAAAAAATGTTTATCTCTATGTTTTTGATTTGCGTTTTTTTTTTTTTTATATGAGGTATCTAGGTATAATATATAGATCAAGCCGAAAGAAACTCGCTATCAAAAATACATATACGAGATATAACGAGTTATAAACACAATTCATTGGCGAATGATTTTTATAAAAATAAGAAAAAATAAAAAAATATAAAAATTTTCTATTTGTTTATTACAAACAATAATAAAAAAAAAAAAATTGAATCACGAGGCTGTTATATAGGACATGCTTTGATAATGACGTATATATGATTGCGTTTCGAAAATGTCTATAAGATATAATCTGATTCGTTGAATAATAAATATTTGAAAATATATAGTTGTGGTCGCAGCAAATTAACACGTGTTAATTATATTTTTATTATTATTGTTATTTTCTTTTCTTTCTCTTTAATATTTTTTCGTCAACAATTTCAATGAAAAAAGAATAGTATAGATAAATATAAAAAGTCTTTTAAGTAAGTATATATATATATATGAATATATATATGTAACAAAATGCAAAGCGTATATACTTATATAGTATTGTATATATCTCGTGGCCATGGATATATATTATATATAAAGCTTTTTGAAGGGCATATATTTGAAAGCAAAGGACACAGGCACATGCACATTCTGTTTATTAATCAGGATATCATAAAACAAAATTGTTAGTGTTTTTAGAAGTTCAAGGACATTTCTGGTTATGGAACGCTGCCTTAATTATTAACAAATATATATGTGTATACGTATATATATATAAATATAAATATATATAATTATATAATATATGAATAATAATTATAATTATATATTTATATATATATATATATATGTAGATATACATACATAATTATTCAGATTTTTGTTTACTCGTCATATAGACTAGTTACTCGCTTAATATTATCAACTTATATCTTATATAAATGTATAGTTTATCTTAGTGCGTTAAAGTTATCTGATTATACATATACATATAATCCATTAATTAAGTCGTGTGTATATTTTACAATTTTCGTATATACGATACGCGGTGATCGTGTTCGAATTACGTATTAATATATATATATATATATATATATATATATATATATATATATATATATATATATATATATATATATATATATATATATATATATATATATATATATATATATATATATATATATATATATATATATATATATATATATATATATATATATATATATATATATATATATATATATATATATATATATATATATATATATATATATATATATATATATATATATATATATATATATATATATATATGTATTACATTAGTATACAGTGTCACAGAACTGCAATTAATTAATTAATTATTATTACTATTCATAATGACGTTATTTCAAGGTTACGTTTAAGTACTTAATTTACGATAAACGTTACTATATAATATAAAAGTAGCTAACATAATAATTACATTACTCCATTATCACTATTAATATTCCAATAATTTTTTTTTTTTTCAATTTTTTTTTGTTTTTACTTTTTTTTTTTATTTTCGTTATTTGTTTAATTTAATTTAATTTTTTTTTTTCTGTTTCAATTCAATCAGAACACACAATCAGCATTTTTCAATCATTTAATAAAATACTGTTGTTTCGTTTCAGAGATTCTCTTGTAAACTGCATCGCATAATTATTATGACTATATTATATATATATGACATATGTACTACAATAATTACATGATCCTTTTTCTATTAAAATTATGCAGGCTGTATGTATACCAATTATTATATCGCTCACCAAATACATATTACATTATACGGATTTTATTACTATCATTATTATTTTTTTATATTATTATAGGTATTACATTTGCATAATTCAGTTTTTATGAATTATCTTTATATGTATATGTGTCATGTGTGTTGTATATACATGTATTATAAGTATTTAAGGAAATATTTTAACAGCTGCTAATAACAAGAACACTTTTCACACAAATTTACTAAATGTAACATTTAAGAAAATAACTCTTTATGCGAGATGCGAATATCAGATAATATATTTGGTATGATTTATATATGTAATCGATAAGAAACAGCCCATATAATATGTATACCATATAATAGTATAGTAGACAAATTCGTTTACCAGAGAATCTCTCTCCACGATTAAACAAAAATAATATTATATTGCGGTTGAAAATTTTTCCGTCTGTATAATTTATTAAAGAAAATAATTTAACGCCTGTCAGTAAAATTGCAAACCCTCCGTTTACTGATAAACGTAGGTGATAATCATATCGTGTGGATATAATCGAAATTTATTCCGCAAACTTTACATTAATTGTAAGTAATCAGCATATGTACACTGTGAAAATAATTAATGGCTTTGAAATTGAGACGATGTGGACTTGAGTATACGTACAGTATAGGCAATCGTTTAGACCCTACTCCACATGTATACCTTTGGGCTTTTTCAGAATTAGAAATTTTTTTTTGCACCAAATAGTGGAGAAATGTATACACTAAAATTTGGCCAGCTAATATACAGAAAGCGTCCACACACCGAGATTTATTTTTACAGTGTATAGAATCTTATAGATTTTAAAAGTAGGAAATGGAATTTTATTTAGGAATTTTTAATAAACATTTAAGATTTCGTATCGGTGAAATTTTTGAACGGAAAAATATTTAAATTTTATATAAAATTCAATCGATATTAGATCTAGTTATACAGATCGTATATAGTCTATAATCGCGAAAAGATTGTAAGCCTCGAAACTGTCCTTATTATCTTTCATATATTGTCAAGTCAGTATAATATAAATGCATGTCGTTTAATGTTACGTTTTAATGAATCAAATGAGTTGGAATAATGGATGATAATGGCATTTTTTTCTTCAGACGTGATACTCACTAGTCACTAGAGTGATATGATATGATATGAGGTGATATGAGGTGATATGAATCATCGTGTGACAAGGTGTACGTAATAACTGCCAAGTCAATTATATACTATACTGGCTGCAGGTATATACCCAGAATTATGTCTGACCTTTGAGAGTCTGGGATTTGATTTTATTGCCGATAAGAATAAAATGAACGGATTAATTTATGAATTTAAATAATTACAATAAGTGTTAAACAGCCATATGTTCTAAGCATATAGAAAAGGAACAGTCGTCGAAAGCTTTACATCAGTTATTTCTTTAGTTCGATCATCTATTAATTTATTATTCAGATCGATGCAGCAGTTACCAAAATTTTTAGATTTTTTTTATCATCATCATGAATCGTTGCAGTTTATTTCACGAGTCGTTTATTTACATATCGATAATGTTAATAATCGGTAAACTATATATAGTCTTCTTAACATTTGCAGGACGCTATAGACTATCAAACACATTCTATGAATTCTCTGATAAGTGTACATGGTGTATTTATTCCAAGTGTATGCTGGGCCTTGCTTGAATAAGCGTTTGATATTGTTTCAACGGCAATAATAATAATAATAATAATAATATATTAGGTAGGTAAAACATCTTTTCCTCGATTGGGACCGGACCCGTTAGAATAGTTTTGAATGAGTCTGATGCAAATACTGTTTCATATGTAAAATATTGTTAGGGTATACATACATGCATACGATTCGAAACGACATCTTTTAAGGTTTTTTTTTGATTTTTAGTTTTTTTTTTTTTAACGTTTTTTTCTTTGCATTTTTTTTTTTTTTTTTGTAAAATACTAGAGATCGCACCACATTTTGACAATTAGAGGATTTTTTAAGATAGTGAGTATATATATATATATATATATATATATATATATATATATATTATATATTATGTATTTTAAGTACATTTTTCAAATTCTTTATATATAATAAAGAGAATTTATTATATATAGTTTCTTGTAGGTATGTATGCGTTATATAGTTTTCGAAAATAGCCATCGCGAATGATAATAATTGTGATTTTATGTTATAACAAGGTATACAATTTAGAATTGAAGTTTTTTTCTTTCTATAACGTACACGTGTATTTTCGTTGTTAAAAAAAAAAATAAATAAATAAAAAATTATACTTATCCATATATCGTTGATTTATAAATATAAAATACGCGTAAAAATTCCGAAAGTTGAATATAGATAATTACAGAGCAAGCAAGCTCCTGCAGTGTGCTCGAAATGTGAAAATTTTTTGTATTTGGAAGCCCCAACGTTCCAAAGCACAAAATTAAATGTTGCCAATTCAATTTAGGTATGAAAAAAAAAAATTTCGCCAATTAATGTATACGGTCATAGATGTATATTTAATAAAAAAAAAAAATTTCCATGTACAATTTAGTCAATCATATTGAATGGTATAAGCTTCACGTTGTTATTATTATTATTATTATGATTATTATGATTATTATTACTATTAATATTATTATTATTATTTTTTTTAAATGGAAATCCATTTTCTTATACACATAAAAATGAACAGTCTTAATCGATTTAGCTATCTAAATCTATATCCTATATCCAGATAATTATCGTACAAATACCGAAAGAATTATACAAATGTGCAAAAATTATACACTTGCCATATCTATATGTATATATATAATTAATATATATTGTATATAATATATATTCCTATATATTACACACACATATGTATATATATAGGTATAATATATTAATCATATCATTTTTTCATTTCATCTCAGATATTATTAGGATTTATTTTTTTTTCATCTTGTTCACGTTCTTTGAAAAGAAAAAAAAAAATAGGTGAATCTTAAATAAATAAAACTAAAAACAAAAAAAATAAAAGAAGATAAAAAAATTGTCACACACTGTTGTCCAGCTGAAAGTGATTATTCGTGTACCTATCTTGTGCTTTTTATGTATATGTATATGTTCATTTGATTTTAAAGAAATATACACCCTACTGAAAAAGTTTATGTGATAACTCACGTGATGTTATGAAAGAGTTCTCAATGTAATTTATCATATGATTTGTCTTGTGAATTTGCTAAAATATATAATTCATCACATAACGAATCATCAGATATAATACAAAACAAATTACATGGTCAACTATACGATTGACCATATGATTTTTGATATAGTATATCTGATGATTCGTGCTTATGTGATTAATTATATGATTTCTTATATATATGTATATTAGCAAATTCACAAGACAAATCATACGATAAATTACTTTCAGAATTATTTCACAACATCATGTGATTTATCTCATAAGCATTTTCAGTAGGGCAATTACGACGTAAGGTTTCGAAATTCACGAATTCTTTCTCTTTCATTTTATCATAGGTTCAAGTATGATGATATACATATGTAATTCAACTATTACGATACTGACCTGAATAATTGATGATATTGGATCTAGGCAATTTTATTTACTCACACATTATTTCTTTTTAGAAAGAAATGATAAGTGATATATATGAATTGCATATTTATATATATAACCAACTGCAGCGATTACCCCGGATAGTTTTTTTTTATTTTTTTTATTTTCCATTCTTTGAGCTTTTCACTGAAATTCACGAATTTTTATAACGATTAAAATTTATTATTTCACGTGATTTTAAAAAGTATAGTATGTATGTACATACGTGTGTATTCGAGGGTGGTGCTCATATGCCTCACATACGTAGTTTTTTTGTTTTTTTGTTTAATATAGCAACAGATAATTTCGTATATTCATATACCTATATGATCATGACGAAAATTTCTTTCCAAATGTAATTGAACTTTCAAAATTTATACTAGCTCAGTGTATATACATACTGTAGCACGCTAAATTTACAATCAGTGAAAACAATTCGATGTAATTCCGACGATTCATTGTTTAAAATCACATTTCGTCTTCCACCCTCGCAATTGTATGACGTATATACGTTACATACGTTGATACAAATAACCGTATGAACTATACGTTCAGGGCTCGTTGTAGGATATACATATAAATTCGCTTATATATACATATATACACAGATAGGTATATATATATATATATATATATATATATATATATATATATATATATATATATATATATATATATATATATATATATATATATATATATATATATATATATATATATATATATATATATATATATATATATATATATATATATATATATATATATATATATATATATATATATATATATACACAGATAGGTATATATATATATATATATATATATATAGCTACGTGTTATTTGCACATGACGAATGAATCACATAACTGCAGACAATCATTTGGCAGGGGATGAAGAAAAAAAAATATATATAGAATAGAAAAAAGAAAAAATGTAAAAAATAAATGAATAAGTCAAGGAGAACAATATTTCCAAAAAAAAAAAAAAAAGAAAATAGAAAAAACAATTAAAAACCGTTAGAATCGCACTAAGCACTATACAGACGAGGGTGTGTGCGTGTTCTGGGAGTCCCACATGGTGTGCAGTAGGTGGGTTATTATTGTTGACCTTTTTTTCATAGGTAGGTAGGTAGGTAGGTATGTGTTAGTCGTTAGTCAACTAGATCGATCCCCACGCGCCAACCTGTTTTTTTTTCATAATGCGACTAATTATAAAATAATTTTGTTAGTACTCGCTATTGTATATGTATATATTTTGCTGGCCAATAGCGAGATGAGTGCCAATTTTATTTTTTATTTTTTGTTTTTAGCTTTCAATGCTTTTTTATTTTTATTTATTAATTAAGCGTTAAAACTATAAACGGATCAAGTGCAGGTTTAATTTTGATGAAATATGAAAATTACACTTCATCAAACTACATATAAACTGCGATTTGTTATATTATATATATACGCTGATATGAATTTTTCCCTCCCCTTTTTTAATCTTTAATAAATAATTCATTCGCTACGGGATGAATCAAAAGAATTTTTTTTTTTTGTTTTTTTAAATGAAACACCGCATTTGTCCGAGAGGCCTTTAAAATATAAATTACATGTATCATATATATTACATATCGCACTAAAAAGGAAGTCTCAATTTTTTTTTCCTTATCGGAAGAAGAAAAAAAAAATAGAAAAATAAGTAAATAAATAAATAAAAATAAATACGTTTCAAAAAAATTTACTAATCAGTTTATACTGCGTTAGACGAATAGGTACGAAAAGATCATTATAATTTTATAGGTAATGTTACAATATATACGTCGCATGGATACGATAACTTGCAGGTGGTATACTTCGAGGAAATGAAATCAGGAAACTTTTCCAATCCTTTAGTCATAATTAGTATGCTAATATAATTATCGATATGAATTTATAATTACTGATTAATTCTGACCGAACTTTTTCGAGATATATAACTATAATCCATATATGTATAATAATAATAATTACAATCATCCTCACATTCCACGTAAAGGCTTCAGGTATGATATCAGCTAGGCGGTGGGAACGTGTCGTTAGTGTAAGTGAAAAAAAAAAAAAAAAATTTAAAAAAATTAAAAAAAAAAAAAATATTTAACACAGAGAAATTGTCTGACGAAGGCATGTAATGGCGATTTTAGGAGCGAGAGGCCCACGTTCTTACCATGGTGCCAGGTTTACCGGTGTCTCCGGGCCTTCCGGATTCTCCTCTCAGTCCCATGGGACCCTGTACACAATAAAGAAACTCACTGCATCAGCTAAACTCTATTTATAATTAAATTTTCATCTAATATATATTAAGGTGGACCTTTTTTGCATACGATCTGACAAAAAAAAACGTAAAATAATTTATACTGCGGTCATAAAGTTTCCAAATTGCAAAAAAAAAATTAAAAAAAACAGCGTGAATCTTATCAAGTTTTCTGCATCTACGAATGAGCCGGAAAATTTTGAATTCCAAAACTCAGTGAACTCAAAAACTGTTTTTTTTTTCATCAGTTCCTGACAATTATTGAAATTAGAAATAATTTGAAAGTATTTAAAGTCCTCCTTAAAAAAAGTTCGATTAAATTCTATCATACGTACGGGTAGTCCCATTGGGCCGGGGTCACCTTTTGTTCCTTTCTCGCCCTGTAATGTTGAAAATTTCATTCTCACTGTTCGCTAATTAAAAGTTAAATCAATGCAGCGGTTATTTTTTGTTTTCAAATTGTTCTGAAATAGATACGAACAAAGTTGCTCGAGCTTACAATTGCACGAACTATTATACATAGAGTCTGCTCAAGGTCTAACTAATTGGATGGTTCAATGGTTTCATCGATAAATTATTACGATAGGTATATATGTACAACGAATACTGACAGGGTCGCCCTTGGCACCGTCGTGGCCTCGATCTCCTTTAATTCCGGGTGGGCCCTGAAGTCCGGCAACACCAGCTGGCCCTGGAGGTCCAGGTGGGCCCATTACCTAGAAATAGATGGTCGATTGGCACGGAGGTTGAACGAACCGAAAGAAGAGCCGAAAGTGTGTCGAGAATATCGTGAGATAAGACAAATTTTATCTGATACTTGTTTAGGCTGAAAATATAGTTGCTGAAAATTCATGTGACTCGACTTACCACTTCACCAGCGTTTACTTCGAAGGTGCCATCACCCTGTGTCAGAAAAATAAACGAGTATTAGGATTAATAATCGTGTTTGAAATTAATCGCTAATTTAGATGAGAAAATTGTTTTTAATTCACGCACCTGCCTTCTCCTCAATTTTTTGTACTTCTGTAAGAGTAAAGACCCATCGGATACATGAAATGGACAAGAGATGAAATTATTTTTAGGAATGATTATCTTGTATAGACTTTATCGGAAATCTGTACAAACAAGGCTTACCGATTCACCCTTTTCTCCCTTTTCACCCTTTTGACCGGGGTAACCCTACGCGTGTGAAAGAAATTATATGTCAGTATTAAGTTCTCGCTTCAGTTTGTACAATGTATGATAATAATATCCGAAAATTAGCATGTCGTACCGGAGGACCAGGCAAACCAGGTGGACCCATGAGACCTGGAGGCCCGATGTCACCGTATTCGCCTTTTTCACCCTTCGGTCCAGAGAGTCCCTGAAAATTGAGGTACTTCGTGTAATTGTAACTGTGATAGCAGAGCATGTATCAAATTTATTTTACAACGTTAAAAATGCGAAAATTTAATCATCGTCGCTCGTTGTTATACGTATAACGAATATATGGAACAGATTTAAACAACAAAAAAACTTATAAAATTTCTATACTGATCGTAGCAATATCGTAAAAATTCATTGATCATAAAACTGATTGATCAGTGGATGATATTTAAGTGTGTCGTTAAATACTCACCGGCATTCCGGGAGGTCCTTGAATTCCAGCCTCACCATTAACACCGTCCAACCCTGGAGGACCGTGAGGACCAGGTTCGCCCCTCGCTCCTGGAATATGATGGAAGAGGATTATTGGATATTTGTCGTTAGATTGGCGTATTTATATGTTTAATATATAATTTAGGGTACTCGTCCAGTTAGATTTTGATAATATATTATATGTATGTGTGCATTGATAAAATAGGAGCACACCAGCGTCCTTCGGGCCTGGTTATATAAGCGGCAACCTGTTTTGAGATGAAACTTAAAAGGGAGAATAATGAAAGATCAGAACTTGAGGTGAAAAAAAAATAAAAAATCGATAATAAAAATGATACGAATATAGAAGCATATGTATAATCAGGACGAGATTTCCTTTCCTTTAACCGGGCATGTCTTTAATCTACCTGGTGGGGCCAAGTCGCCCTTGACACCCTTCTCGCCGCGGTACCCCCGTTCTCCCGTCTCGCCCTTCGGTCCTGTTAGGCCCGGTACACCGGGGAGACCCCGTTCAATCACCTCCAAGATCTCGCCTTTGAAACCCTACAACGACACTGCAAGGTCATATCCGTCCAGGCCCTCTGTTATATAGGAGTCAGATTCAAGAGTGCGAGAGTTTTAGATTTCAGAATGTACTTGAGACGTATAGGAAGAGAGTAGGAGGTCGGAGGGATAGTACACTAAATTAACACAAATTTATACAACTAGTTAATCCGATAAACACTACGACAATTAACTACATATATCAACATCAAATATTACGGCTACTATAATTGGGTGAAATAATTATCCAACAAAATTTATGGGATTTCTTTTTATTTGAAGGAGGGATGGAAGCACTTTTTATTTTTTTTTCTCAAATAATACTGAAGAAATTTTCTTATTACTCGGGTTTTTTTTTGTTTTTTTTACAGCTGATCACCAGCATTTTCGGGCACAATTCAAAATTACATATTTGAAATTTAATGGAATTCATTTTGACTCCATATATCTGTGTAAGTCGAAGTCCCATAAAATCTTAAATAATTTCTACTTATGTCTCAAAAGCCAATTGTAATCAGGTGTAAAAAAAAAAAAAAATTTGAGTCAGTAGAATATTTTTTCAAAACGTAACTAGTGACTTGAAAAAAAAAAAAAATTATTTCCGATATGATGAAATTTACGGTTAAATCGTGATACAAATTTTTGCAGTTATAGTTGAAAAACAGTAAGTACACTTGATCATTACTTTAATATAAGAGTCGAGTGCGTTTTGGATATTTTTGCCTGCAAAAAAGAATTTTCCTACAGCTGTTACAAATGCGATATCAATTGACCTTTAATAACGAGGATTTTGTATTTGAATTTCAAATCAGCCATATATCGATCGGAAAATCTTATTTCAAGCGACACAGATACTCTCATATTCTCGAACGATTATGAAGATGTTATTAAAACAAAAAAAAAACAGAATAAATAATTGAAAGGTCGATATATCGACGTCAGATTTTGACTAAGTTAATTTGGGAACCGTTGAGAATTATAGTGAGTGAGACAATGGTTATGAAAAGGATATTAAAAACGATAAAATAAAATAGAAAAGCTACATACATAGAACTTGATACTTACGAGGGTTGCAGAGATGCTATCGTCGCCATGTTTTTGAGCCTCAAGCCGTAGTAGGTATTAGTGATTACTGATTAGTAGATTGAACCAACAGTGAACACGCAGAGTAGGTAGTAGTGGGTGTTACTGGCTACGTAAACACAAATTAGTTACAAGCTACCTAAATACGAGCTATTTGTTACTAATTACAGGTAAGTACGCCAAGCTAAATGTGTTAATTAAATATATATCAGTGTACTAATATTATTAAGAGGCTGGCCACTTCCGCAAAAGAATTATATTTACAATTGTTTTTCCTCGATGCATAGGATACCTAATTAAGATTCTAGTTTTATTCCTAAAAAAAAAAAATAATCATTTTCTTTCTAAATTTTTTTTTTCTCGATTTTTTTTCCCTATATACTTTTGCTGTATGGCTTGCCTCGAATAGTATAGCCTACTTTTATCCAAACTATACCAACACCATACTTACGTTTTATCTTGATTATATACATACACAATTATTAGTATACGGAGATTAAGATTATATTTAAAAGAAAAAAAAACATATGTATAGTTGTCCTAATCCTATTTTAAATGAAAATAAAAACGACGAACCTAATCGAAGATTTTTTTTTTTTCAATTATACTGATCTCGTTAATTAGGTTATAAAATACCTAATATTATTTGAAACGTGCTATTTGCTGCCACCAACATTTGAAAACAAAAAATAAAAAATCAGATCATATATAGATATAACAATAATTTTTTTTTTTTTTTTAAACAGTTTTATTTCTATTATTATTAATTAAACGATAAGTTCTATTAATATATGTATATATAATATTCGGCTTGATATTTTTAATAATCGACTAATATGGTATAAAGATTTCAAAATTTTTTTTATATTTATTTTTTTTGTTTGTTTATAGTTTTAAATAATTGCAAGAGTTTATCATTCCGCGATCATGATGACATTGTCTAATTAGTATCTACATGATATATAGCTGGGTTTTCGCATAACTCAAAGCTTGATGCATATTCAATTGGCTAAATTAGCAACGCGGGCAATCACAGAAAATGAGAAATATCGAGTAGACTTGATTGACAAATTGACTATAGGGTATGATACATAGGAAATCCGTACAAGCAATGAAAAATTTCAATAATTATAACACTACGTTAAGTTATAAGTAATAACAAAAGATAAAATATCCGAAATCCAACTATCGAATTGAAATATTAATAAAATAAAAAACATTATTAGAGGAGTAAAATTATTTTTCTCTTTAACTGAAGATCACTCGTAATATCGCTAAGGATGTTATTACAGCGTACTCATTCCTTGCTAAATTTTCATGCAGCAGTGACCATACGGTCTGGTGTAAGTTGTGGGATCCCCGGCGATCTAGCATGCATGCGTTTCAGGCAAACTCGAGCGTATCGTGCTAGCGTCTTTGTTTTCATGCTTTTGCTTGAGAGGTTTTACCAAGAGGTTATTTGGGTCGGAACAAGGGAGATTCTTAACCGAGGGGCGAGGGTCGCTGTATAAGGTGGTGGGAAAAGCTGTGGCTTGAAGGAAAAGGGAGCCAAGTACCCGGAGAATAAGAAAAAGGAAGAAGGAAGAGGCAGAGGAGAAGCAAGGAGACTCTTGGAGGAGGTCCTGGAGGACCTGGAGGACCTGGAGGAGCTTACCCGCTTGCCGCGTTTCCCACGGGTGCCTTTCTCGCCGGGTAGACCGGGGGGCCCGGTTGGGCCTAATTCTCCCTTCTCGCCTTGGGCCCCTGCGTACCACGGACATCAAAAACATCACTATTCCATCATTTCTCAGTTCATCACCTCCCATTAATCATGTTAACTACCATTAAGGGTGAACAATTTATTAATAATTCATTAGCCGGGTTCGTTTTGTCGACTATAACGTAGGCATGTATGTACCTACTTTATTTTTATTTTACGATCCAGGTTGCGGGAAGAAACAAGAAACAAGATAAGAAAAAAAAAAATCTGTTATCCCTTACAGCCTGGGATCTATGAGCGATAGCTAATTCCAGATTAACAATTAATTACAAATCCCAACTTGGACTTTGCATGATTAAATTTCGTTTACGAAATTGGAAATTGGTCCCGATGACGCGTATCATTTTCTGATACGTAGAGAAAAAGGAAACTGGTCAGCAAAGAAAAGAGAAAAATCTCGTATGATATACGTTCCAAAGTAAACCGCGGAATAGGACAGATTATTATATTTTTTTCGTTTTTGGTTTATTTCCGAAATACTCACGGGATAGGTTGGCACACATATTGGCGAATTAAAAGTATTAGCTTTTCCTTTACGGTTCAGAAAGCTCGCTGCGATCCGAGTAGAGAAAGAGAGAGTATTTTTTTACATATTTTCTAGTACCTTTTAGCTTTTTTCCCAGCAAACAAGAGCTTACATACGAAAGTGGATATATATGTATATAGATATATTCCTAACAAATAACCATACACACACACTTATGTGTCTACTTATACATACAAGTGTGTATATATGCATATACGCAATCGTTAAACCAGCCGCGTTCGCGAGGGTTCCCGCGCTACCCCTTCGGGAATTTTCTCTATATATACCTATACATAGGTATATACCATCGGAAAGTTCCCCAACGATTATTATCTCAAATTTTCCTCTACTTTTCCCCATGGGCTAGTGTAGTCACAATGATATCAACAACAACAACAACAAGAACAACGATAATAATTGTTATAATATTGATTAGTATTATGGGGGCCCTTATGAGCTTGCGGCAAAACTCGAGAAGTACTGAACAGTTGTAATAAAGATCTGTATCATCCCGGATGATATTAGTTGTTGAAACAGCGATAGTTGTCGAGAATAGAAGTAAGAAAGAGCATAAGAAAAAAAAAAAAGATTGACAAATATAGATCCGAGTTTGAAAAGACAAGACCTTATCATTACTATCATTGGAGCAGTTATATACTTGAGGAGAATGCAATCTGGAACTTACTGCAATTGGGTAAAGTTCTAATTGGCAAGAATACGTGAGTGCAGGGATGCAGTCTGACTACAGGAAACGGCAGATTGGTATAACTGGTCGGGATCTCTTAAATCCTAGAGACTCGTTAAGATAGAACTCCTCTTTATTTCGTATGCTAACCGTATACCCTCGCTCGCTGCTCGACTTAAACTCGGGTTATTTATGTCTTATAATCTATCATCCGTCTCTAGCTACGTTTTACTATATATCCGGTATACTGTTTCTTGTACATTTATCAACCCATGTCAGGAGTGAAATTCTCTTAAATATCACCAACCAACCCCCCCCAACATAACTCAAGACATTTTCAACTGCACATACATGAATATATCCGTATCATAGATATACTAAAAAAATTTTAATTTTAAAAGATCTAGAGAAACTTCATCATCAATATCATTTTAAATGGTTAAAATTGCGAGGCAATTTACTCACCAGGAGGTCCGGGAGGACCTGGTGGACCTTCGATGATTCCAGTTGGAAATTGATCGCCGTTCAACTTCGTCGTTAATCCTCGATCGCCCTTATCGCCCTTGTCACCCTACGGAGAGATAAAATTTTTTTTTTTAATCAAGTGTTAATTCATTCGATAAGACTTGCGATTGTTTATCAAACAAATTAAAAACCACGACCGTGTTAAGTTTGGTAGAATATTTTTTCTAACTACGAGGAAAAATTAACAAGGTTTTCCGATTAGTTGGCTAATTGGCTTGATTATCAGTTGTAAGTTAATTAAAATTCCTTAGAATTGGTATCAGAGAAGACTGCGATTTTACTCGTAACGGGTAATACCAATTGCGAATAGAAAACCTGCAGCTGACCTCTCGGTTAATTTTATCTTCCAAGAGATGAGAGCTTTTCTGAAGAAAGAATTCTTAAACGGATTCTATTGGAGTCTGCAGGGAAAAAAAAGAAGCGGTACAAAACCTTTCAGCGAATAGTCGAGGATTTCTTTCAATCGAGTAATTGCTCTGTATCGTCTGGTGCACTCGTTGATTAAACTGTCCATCGCTATATGGTTAGACGTGAGATAATTCTCAAGTAGCTACGTCGAAGGTTTATCGAATTTAGTAACACTTATGGATTTGATTTTGAGACCATTTCAAAAGCCCGAATATCGGAGAATATTGTTCCGATAGAATGAAACAAAAAGAATTGGGAAAGCCTAAAGACGGACAGTGTGATTATTTAATGAGGTTGATAATTTCCAACTAAACGATAGTGTCGTTAGATTTCATTCATCAGCAATGTGAATGTGATATTATGTAATTCAGATATTACTGAAACGTACGTGAACATGTTCATTGACAGGAAAAATTTTTTTTTTTATAAAATTCTCGCTAACTGATGGTATTCCTGTACATATCGCGGTTTTCAATGATTCCTGCTTATACCATGGAAATTTCAAACCACATTCTGTATCCTGTAGATTGCTCAACGCTTTATATACCGTGGTTGGCAAACACACGTGAATAGTACCGCAGTAGCGCAAAACAAGAAGGAAAAAGAAAAAATAAAAAATACAAACGAACGAATGAACGAACGAAACGATTTGATGTGCAAATTTCGCAAAAAATACGCTTTTTTTCGGTCAGTGATGAATTCCTAACAATCGTTATTCAGAAACTGAAAATGATTGGGTTATTTTTCATTCCCATATGACTTCGAGCCTATATATCGCGATTGTAATTTATATTAGTAATTTCCAGTCAATTTAAAAAAGCAAAAAGTTGGATATTTTGGCAGACAGAGGGTTCGTTCTGGAAACAGATAAAATTGATTTCATTTTCTAATCGTTGGGGAAAAAATTACTAATGGAAATGTTACGATGTGTGTAGATTAAACGGATATATCTGATTGGGAAAAAGAATCTTAATGCACGTTAATGAAGGAGAATAGATATAGGAACTAGAGTAATGTTAGCTGTTCACTTTTTGAAAACTCCTTTCAAGTTGAACGAAAGAGAAAAAAAACCAAACCAAAAATTAGTACATAATAAAGCCCTGCAGTTGATTATTAAACTCACTCTTCGGCCCGGAAAACCTCGGGTTCCATTTCGCCCTGGAAATCCCTGAAGGAAAATTAAGGTCTTTAAACTAGAGAACCGCCGTATGGTAATGGCAAACGAAAGAAGAAAACGTAAAAAAAAAAAAATATGCTGGAGATAAATCGGTGAAATATAATTTTCGCTATAAAAGAGAAAATCGACTTTTTCGCTGATCTAAAAAATCGATTTTTCATTTAGAATCGTTTTTTTTTTTTACAACTCACTTTGGGCCCGGAAGGTCCTGGAGGTCCTGTGGGACCTATGGGTCCTATAGGTCCTTGGACACCTTTTTCACCCGGAGGTCCAACTTCTCCTGGAATTCCTTGTCGTCCATCGTGTCCTGGAAGTCCTTCTGATCCTGGAGGACCTGGGGGTCCTGGTGGACCTGGTTCTCCCGGCTCACCCTGTTTCGTACATAAATTGTCAGAATATTTGTTCGTTTAATAATACTAAGGGTAAACCGATTCACGATTTATTTGATAATATATGTGAAACTCGTAATTGTTAGTAACAAACCTTAACATTATACGTTAGCTTGGCAGGATGAATAGATATTGAATAAAAAAAAATAAATAAAACAATCTATTGAAAATACAATTTGAGATTTTTTGACTTTTGAAAAATTTGGATTATATATTTCGTCGAAGAACCAAAGTTAGGTATTATTCATACACGTATATAAAGAAATTTATACGCTTGAAATTCATACGTATAACATTTTACGAAAGTAAAAGAATAAAGGAATATGTTAAGACGAGCGTATAAAATATCACGGCATATAAAGAAGGCACTTTTACGTTTATTAAAGCTATTATTTTAAAATAGTATATATTATATACGTCATATAAACAAGTAAGATAGCCTGAGAGAATGCAGCTTGAAATAGTACCAGTTTTAAGGTATATAATATAAGAATAAAAGATGTTTCAAAGAGAATAATAAAAACAGAAAATATTAAAAAGAGATCATAAAATCTACTTGTTTATCATCGTAACAAGAAACCGAGAATTTTATTTTCCATACTTTTCTATTGTAACACCGCATGCAGATATAATATAATCATAAAGATTTTCTATTTCTAAACAGATGATTTTCATAATTTTCATTTTTTTCTATAAACTGAGTAGTAGAAAATTTAAAGCAACACAATCATGCGAATATTATTAAAGTCATTCCTTAATGTGCACACATAGGTATGTTACAGATTGAATATATAAATTCAGATATATTATTCATGCAGGTAATGGAGTTGGGAAGAGAAAAGCGTGTGGCAAAATATAACTAAACAATAATATTAATAATGGTCAAAAGTAAAGATAATAGAAAAAATAGAATCTAGTGGGATCAAAAATTGGTAAAAATTCGTTTCGCTCAAGCCTTGACCTCTGTGGCTGTAGAACGGTTTTCAAAAAGTATTTAAAATAGTATATAGCTGTAAATTTGATGGGAAATATCGCAAAAATCATGACGTTTCCTACGTAATACTAAAAAAAAAAAAAAAAAAAAGCAGTATAATGTATAGAGAAATGTATAAGTAGACGCGACCAATGGAAACTGTATCTCAGTTTTTTTAAATTCTTTGATTTAATTTTTTTTCGTTTTATTTTTATTTTTTTTTGTATTTATTTTCGAATTTTACTTTTTACTGTAAATGAAAGTGAAATTGTACTGTGACTCAAGGCAAGTAAGTGGACTTACTTTAAGCTGTATGATGGTCTGCGTCGAGATATTATGCCCTCGGTCTTGAAGTCCCTAGAAGTAGGTGAACTACAAGTAATAACCAAATAACCAAATCGCGACAGGGTTAAATAAATAAATGGGAATAATCGGGATTAAAAAATGAAAAAAATTAAAATAAATGAAGGAATAACAAGGGTATAAATCATTGGTAGATCCAACTCCGACATGCCCAGAGATATACCTAGAGACTGTAACTTAAAATACAAAACCATTACCAACTGAAATGCAATCGAGATGAACAAGAAAGAAAATTGTACTGCGATTGTAGTTTTCAGTAAATTAATCTTATCAAAATACAAGAAGAATCGTTTCTACAAATTAAAACTGACATTATATCGCATTAACATTTTTCTTTTGAGGAGGACCAGTACAGAAGACTTTACCAATACTGTGGAATAATTTTTTTTCTTTTAATGAGAAAGCATGAAACGATTTCAAAAAATCTGCGTCAATCTTTTCAAATTGTATCCACAATTGAGACAGAAAAATTTTAAACTAAAGAACTCAGAATTTTTTTTATGGGAATCAAAATGCTCTGTGCATTACAGATTTTGAATGTTTCAGTTCAAACTTTTCTGGCTCATTTGCAAATGTATAATTCGAGAGAGATTTTTTTTTTAATTCGGAAGCTTTATAACCAGGGTAGAAATTATTTATAAATTTTGGTCAAATCTCCTGTACAGACCCTCCTCGTCAAAGTTACACAGAGAAGATAAAAATTAGGAATTAGGAATAACATTTACACGAGGTGGCAGAACACTACACCGAAAGCACCGTACAACGCAACGTCTATGTATGTATATACACATATATATGTATGTATGTATGTATGTACATATATAATGAGGAATATTATTATAAACATAAGAACCATAGAAGAATGTATAACAACTAGTAAAATGAAATGAATGAAACGATTTAGAAAGATAGTATTTTAATAAATATATAAATATTTTTCAATTATTTTGTTTGGAGGGTTTTGAAGGCCCGGGGGTTACCTTCAGGGCGACGATTTCCGCATAGCCAAGGGTTCCTCCGCGAAGCGTCGTCACCGACCTCTTTAACCCCAATCCCTGTGCATTCACCCGTAGGCAGGAACAGTCTTTATTTTTTTATTTGTATTACATGGATACATTATTTCGTTCTTATACCTCGATCGATATAATCTTTATACCCCATTTTCCAGTTTCATGAGACCGAAACGAAACGGGAAAATAGGCTCCACACCGAAAAATGAATCAGGATCGGGCATATACGAATATGACTGATGATGTTTTTTAAAGATTCTTGAAAATTGAAACACTTCATGAGTACCGTTGGAGATTTAGCAGGAAAATCTTTCAAACAATTTCAAAAAGTTTTGCTAAAATTTTATAATGAAAAGTAATCAATTTTGTGGATTTTTAAGAATTTATCTAACAGAAATCTCTGATGGTAAAAAGAAAAATGGTTTGTACTATTTTTGAAAAAAAAAAATATATAAAAATTCTGAACATTTTCCTGCACAATCTTTAATATTACTCAAAAATTGTTCAAATTTCAAGAACATTTTAACACAGATTTCCAAATAATCAGAATTTATGGTACTTTTTTTTACAGAATTTTCCAGAGTTTTTTCAGAGATAAATTCCGAAAAATTTAATGAAAATAATCGGGTAACGGATTAAAACCGCGTTACGGAGAATATTTCTATAAAATAATGAAAATTTCGTTTATATTGTGCAAAAAGGTACAAGGTATGCAGCATAATACTCTTTGAATAAGGAGTAGATTCTTGTCGTAACTTGGCGCGGTGTAATACGTAACTATATAAGAATAATGCTGTCGAATATGATCGTGCATTCGATAATATCCTTTGCATACATATTTTTATTGAACTTAAGTGGAACCTCACAGAATAGAGCCGCAATAATGTACTGACTATATAAGGAGCACCGTGACGTAGCGAAATACAATTTTCCTTGCACTGGTATTACAGGTATAATACACTTCTTTGTGAAACGTTGGAAATTTCTTGGAGTAAACTTTACACTGTTTCAAAGTACCAGTTCTTTTTCTTTTTTTTTTTTCTTCAAATAACAAAGGTACTAATGGTTAGCATGGAGTTGATAGATACCTTTACGGCAGAGAAAACGTCAAAACCAGGATTGCCCAGGTCTCCTTTCTGTCCTTTGTCACCAGGTCTGCCCTGAAAACATATCATAACAATCTGTACTGAATTCTTTCCAGAAAAGCTTGCAGTACCAATTTTAGTCGACATTTCGGAACATTAATGTTCGATGTTTAAATTTGTCATACTTTCGGAATTTTAATATTATATAAAAGTTGATAATTATCTTACCGGATCTCCTTTTGGCCCATCCAATCCTATGGGACCCTGTAAAAAGAACATTACGGTATTTTACAGTCGAGCAAAGGTACCGGAAGAACGTAGTAAGATTGCTATAAGCGAATAGAAATGAAGAAGAAACAAAGTGACAAAGAAATCACTGCACACAGCAGCGTCGAAAAAAGAAGATGTTTAATGTAATACGAGTACATATAATATGCAGACGAACGTAAAACACAATTTAAATATAAAAATGAGACGAAAATAAAAATTTCCCAAAAAACAGATCAAGATGCTTCCAAATACCAGTGTTCTAAATAAACCATGTTAAACAATTCCAAACAATCACCACGCTCACAGTTACTTAGGGTATGTTTGGTTATTAATTTACGTACTTTTACTACTTTAGTGTTAATTTTTAAAATAAATATAGAAAGAGAATCGTTTTTTTTTTTTTTTGTTAGTGTTGGCAATGCAAGACACGTGGAAGTAAAAGAAGAAGTATTTTCACCAAGATCCCTTACCTCTTATCCCAGGGTCACTATTATTCAAATGTAAATTTAAATTGAACCTTGAAGTGGCAAAGTAGAGATAAAAAATGTGATTTACAGTATCTACTGAATTCAGAAGTTTTTTTCAGTTTACTTTGGTCATATTAAAAACGCCAAAATTTTTCGGAGTTAATGATTTTTTCTGATGAACACGGCAGGCTGTACAGCATAAAAATATTTATCGATTTCGGAGAGGGAAAGAGAGTAAGAGCGAGATATTAGTATGGAGGAAAAACATTCTGAGTTTGATTCGGCTGAATTCCCTCATGCGAAATTAATTCTGAAATTATCGTATCTCTGAAGAGAAAGAAAGAGCGAGGGAGATAAAGAGAGATAAAGAGAGATAAAAAGAGCCAGAGATATTGAGATGGATTATGAAAAATGTTTTTTTTTTTTTGTTAAAAGTTGCTTCTGCTTTGAGAGGTTTTTTCATCCTGTAAAGCAACGATGCGCAGGAATTATACCCGCGACTAAATTAAATTTAATTAGCCACGAAAAGTTGGTATAATAATATTACAAAAAGAAAAAGCTTCTGGTTGAAATATTTCATTAGCTAGACTTTAGCTATGCGTATAGCTGCAGGAGGAGGCTACGTAATTTCTCAGTATATTCTGTAAAAAGTGCTGATATTTGAAAGTCAACAAAAGTTGGCTAAATTAAAATGAAATTGGAGAAAAGCCAGTGTCACGACCGCCCTTGCTCTTCCCCTCACCGCCACCCCCCAAGCCGGGGGCAGAGATACGCGAGCAACAAAGTTCAAGTCAGCCAAAGTCTACGTGGGACTTATTGTTGAACTTAAAATGGCCTCGAGAAAATTGACGCAAATACAAAAAAAATATCTTCTTCAGATTATGAAAGATCGCTTCATTACTTTATTATGTATTTGTAATACAGGTATGGATAAATACCCGAAGAAATTACGGAGAAAGCTTGAGAGTATCAACGTCAATACATGTTAAAAAAATATCGTTAGTAACTACCACCCAATCAAATAAATCCATTGATGATATTTCGTCTGCTATATTATCGCAATTATTATAAAAATTTTTTCGAACAATTCAAAAACGAAGAATCAATCGATTAAATACAGAATTTCACGACTTGAGATAACGATATTTTCGAAAATGGAAGAATTTCACGAATATTATTAAACATTTTGCAGAATATTTTCAGATACTCTGAGATTTTCACTAAGATTCCAGAAAAGAGAAAAAAGAATCAAGTAGATTTTTTTTCAGTGTTGCTCAGAAAATGATCAAAATTTTTTTTTTCTATTTTCAAAAAATAGTCAAGACTATCTTTAGCGTCATGAATTTCGTTACATATCAACAAATTCGATCTCGAATTCACGTCAAATAATTTTCATTATTTTTACCGAAAAATTCTTCAACATGTTCCAAAAATTTTGATTCTTCTGAAATTTTAGTAAAACTCTTTGAAAATGTGTGCAAAATTTTTCTACAAATATCTCCGATACACTATAAACGGTACTTTCAACCAAGTATTTAAGAATTTTGCAGAAATTCTATCGAAAATAATCAGAAATGCATTTCCTGCACCGCGGTGGATAATAGGGGCGATACAGCTATTCTTAATAAATCATTGTAGTCATACGCGAGTATAAAAATCGATTTAACATTTCCGTTCAGTATACCTAGTATTATAGGTATATGTAATCCGATAACCCGTAATCAGGGTAATTTCGTCCTGGAGTCATTAAGGAGTATAGTATAGGTACATCGCTTTAAGGGAGTGGGTTTTAATGACTAGTTATATGGAACACAGTCAGCAGGTATATAGGTATACAGATTAGTACCAGTGATACACCCGTATTGTTATATAAAACATACGTATTATATTATTTTATGTATATGGTATATATGTACCATATATAGAACTACAAAAGTCACTACGACAGCAGCTGTCGACAATTATGAGTGGAACAAGACCGTACGTATAGGTATACGTACTACTATGCATACATATATACAGTATAGGACATGGCGTAAATAGAACAAGCTGACAATGCGGTGAAATTGTTGAAGTAATTGAAGTAATGAGAGAAAGGGTACGGCTGCACAAAAGGCGGGGGTTCTCGTGAGTACGGGTCGAGGAGTTGGGGATGCGGTGATGATAATAAACGAATAAACGAATATAAAGGAATACATATAAGAGGAATTAACCAATAAACGAACCGGAAAACCGGGATAACCGGCGCGTCCGCTCAGACCCTGGAACAAACCAAGTCAAGCACGTCACTTCACACGAGAATAAACCAAACTTTGGGATCAGTGTGCGCTTATTGCCAACTTACCTTGTCGACCGTTTGAAAAAATTCAATATCACCGATAAATTTCAAAGATGTTAGTAGAAAATTTTATTTTGATTTTTTTTTCGCGAGATATGAAATAACCGAATTCTGTATCATTCTCGTTTGCACTGGACAAGGCGATGGGCTATTCACTCAGAAAATGCTTCGTGAAACTTGTATATGAAATAAAAACGAAATCGTTTGAAATTATATGAAACCAGTAACGAAATCGAGTTAAATTGGAATCATTTGTTCGCCTTGTTTGAAATCAAGAACGTAATCAATGAAATGATCTGATAATTTCGATGTCCCGAAATCCGGCTTTGAAATCACAGGAAATCGTTTGGAATGACTTGAAATTATTCAACATCATTTGGAATCACACGAAACTGTATTAAAGAAATCGATATCAATTGAAATCATTTGTAAACGAATAGTGCGAGCGAATAGCCCCTTGTAACAAAAAGAAAAAGGAGCGGATAAATTGCTTTATCAAAAGAACCCTTTTCTAGTTTGAAAATGGACATTGATCAAGTATTATTCCTGTTTCGTGTTCGGTTTCGGCAGTTCAGAGAGAGACTGAGAATCGACAGAAATATTGGCACAGTCTTTCAACAATAAATATAAAAATGCCTGATCCCTGGTCAGCGCAAACGAGAAGGTCCATACGTATATACCCGCCACCGAATTAGAATTACATGCGATATCAAACCACGCGGTTAATAATAGCTGAAAACTAAATTTATGATACTGCAACTATAATATGAACTGATTAGTTTCCCTATTTTTTTCAATCGGGGATTCATATGTATTCGTAAAATTTCTTTTTTTTTTTTATTTACTTGTAGTATTCTTACCATATTCCCTAGGTCTCCTTTGTCGCCTTTGATGCCCTGAAATTCCAGCAAAATTAAAAAGATAGTCAAGAATCAAATGATTTCGCCTTTTACATTTTATTCACTGATCCTTGCACTGCCAAATAATTTCGTATGGACTTTAAAATTATAGGTAATAATTAATCAATTTCAGGAATATTTGGAAGCAAATTTTCTCATCCCATTGTCATATATAGGTTTTGTTCGCAGAAATGATATTATGTGATAATGTAGTAATATGATGAATGAAACTGAAATGTTTGATAAGATATAGAAAATGATAATTTAAAGTAAAGTAAAAATAATATACCGGAAAACCATTCTTGCCCGGCGGCCCGGTCACTCCCTGTAAGAACGGGGGATTAATTAAAAACAATTATTGTTACAGGAAACTTATATTATAATATGAAAACAGTAAAAAAAAGAAAAAATACGGAGATTCAAACCCAAGAAGAAGATAGAAAGAACCTAAAACGCACCCTTATGCAGTCAAAAGTGAATTAATTAGATAATATAATTTTCTACGTTGGGGAAAGTGACCGAATATGGAAATTCTTCTATCGTACTATAAGCTGAAAAAATTTGAAACTTCGTGTGGTACTAGAAAAAAAAAAATCATCGATTCTCATATTTTATAATAAAGTTATTACAGCATTACGTTGATTCAAACGATCTTCAAAATTCAAGCATGATGGGTCCTGAAAAATTTTCAAAGGAGTTAGTTTTTCGTTAATAAAATTTTCGTTTGGTATCAGCTAAGATCGGAAAATTTGGTTGTCCGTATTCACTCACTTTACCCGCAAATTATCGTTTCTTTCTTAATTTTATATCCCGAAAGAAATATAATTCCTTATATCGATTAAAAATCTATTCATTATTGATTTTCACCACTCTTAAAGACGCGGTGATTGTACTTTTTGATATAATCAGAAAGGACTGAACAGATTGTTCTTGTTTTCTTTTCTTTTATTTTTGTCAAAAGTTTGCCCACGTGCAATCAACGGATATTGATACTTGTACCTACTACTACTATGGAATTATTTTACTCTAAAGCTGAGTGAATTGAAAAGCAAATGACTCACCGGCGCACCTGGTTCCCCTGGGTCACCTTTCTTCCCTTTTTTCCCTCGCTTTCCTGGAGGTCCCGGAGGGCCTGGTGGACCTGGAATAATCAAATAAAATTATATCATTTCTGTTTTTACGTCACCGTTTGTAAACGTCAGCCTCCGTCGAGATATAGGGGTGAATAAAAATGACGGAATGGGCTTTTTAGACTAAAACGATGAGCCACTGCGAATACTGTACTTTACCTTTTTTCTATTATTTATTATTTCGTTGTTTAAAAGAAATTTGAGAGAAACTCAAATTTATAGACGAATTCCGGCTGCATTGAGACTTTGCTGTAACAACAGGTAGGTCTTCTCTATTACTATTCAATCAATTTGGCTACGAAACGAATATAGAAATAAGCCCCGAAAGAAAATTTCAAATTAACGTTTCAAATTTAACGAACCGTATATGTATAGGACGTTAAAAATCAGCGAAGATCTGAGGGCTAAGAAGAATTTATGGAAAATTTCGGAAAAAGGTGGAGGTTTTTGCTGATTAAGAAAATATTTTGGAAACTGACTTATATCGTGCTTTTAGATCGTACGTAAAATAGCTACATGTTACACGCACATTTACTGCAGTGAACAATGAGATATAGCGTCTAAAAATTGAAGGGTATAACTTTGTACGAAAGTATGGAAATCTGTCTGCCGACTGTGTAGTTGTATATGTGTATGTATGTACCTGTAACCACATACACCGCATAATATTATCTACTAGTATCGTAGCACACACATAAGTTGGGTATAAAGTTTTCAGAGAAACCGGAGGGCCCCGGGGTTGCGTTTCTATGTAAATTTTCAACGCTTAAGAACATCCGCTTATACCGTTCAGATGTTGCACGCTATGCAGGTGTAATAGAGACGTAAGTTTCAGATCTGACAGGCATGGCAAAGAGCATTTTTGTAACAATGAAACCTGAATTCATGAAGAAATAACTAAAAGTATCGACAGGACGATCATCTCTGAACTATTTTAGCTTTGGCATAGATTAAGAAACCGAAGAAGAAGAAGATTATCGGAGCCGGGTTGAAATTCTGAAATTCGAAAGTTCCAAACGGTTAAAATTACGAATTCATTTGAGACGATGTATAATCTCACAAATGTTCAAGTTCAGAATATAAAAATTCGGGAAGATCAAAATGCAGACAGGTGAAAACTCAGGAAATCCAAAACTTTGGAAGTCCAAGAATCCGAAAATTTCACAGAATAATGACGCTCCATGAGTAAAATTTCAAGTTCCGAAGTTTTGGCCTTTCGGATCTTCAGCAATTCCCGCATTTTGAACCATCAGTGTTTTTCGATTTGAAGTTCTTGAAATCGACTATGCAGACTTTCGAGGGAAATACTCCTTCTCAAAACTGTGAAACGGTAATATAAAAATTCGTAATTCATTTTTTACTTCCAAAATTTGCTATCATACAGATAAATCCATGTGAGAAGAAGAGAAGTTTGAGACAAGCTTTTCGCATTATTATTGAGTACAAGAAGTAAACTTATCTAAAAATAAAAGAAAAGTATGTATAGGTATATACATGAACTGGTCTTGTGTGAGGTCAACGATACATCAATTTCAATTTACCACAAAAGTTTTCGACGATACGTTTTCATCAAGGGGATACTTAGGGATGTAAAGTAATAATTTTGCCTCCGGCCAGAAAGCGAAACCCAAAGTTTTCAGCTCGTTGAACTGTAAAATTATAATTCCACGGATTCACGACGAAACGTAAACCACACATGTACGTATAAGGGGTAAAATCGACGAATAGATGAACCGGTTCCGAAAATTGGATCACACACGATCTTCTGAAATATAATCCATGGAAATTTCTCAAATTTTACACATTATCTACATTTAGTGGTAATTAAAAAACACCGAAGCTTCAAAATTACGAAAGTTGGGGAACAAAAAGGCCAACACTCCGAAATTTAAAATTCACGCATGGAGCATCATGCCTCTTCATTAATAATTTTCGAGTCCTTGGACTTTCTGAGTTGTTAACTGTCTGCATTCCGATCTTCCCGAATTTTAATTATCTGAACTTTTACGCTTCCGAAAATTTGAAACGGTCTCAAATGAATTCGTAATTTTGACCGTTCAGAACTTTGATCAGGTCCTAAATTAAAGTTGCTCTGAAGAAAGTAATCTTTGCAATTATATGATCCAATTTCGTACATTTTATATCGTCTGTGTTTATCATGGTATATTCGAAATGAAAATACCATTTTCGTGTTGATGAAACTTCGGTGGAAATGAGAACGCTGTATATGACGTGTATAAAAGAGGCCGAGAAATAGAAAATTATTCCAACAGCGCGTCAAGGAACTAATGCAAGTTATTCGTAATTCCTCTAATCAGAGTCGCAATCAGCGCTTGGCACTGGCCTTCGTCGCTTCTAGTTATACTATACGAAGTAAAAGAGGTCAGAGTTTGAACAAGGGTATAAACAACCAGGAGAGGTATCTCCAGGAACAGCGTCTAGACGAGAAACATACAAATTGGAAGTCTTGATGAATGCAAAACTATCTTGAAATTAAATTCAGAGGTAAAAAGCTGCACAAGGAAAATACACAGGGTTTCGTTTAAAAAATGAAAAAAAAAATCGCCCGAACAGTTTCAGATCTAATTACGACGACAAAAATTTGGTGAACCAATTTTCATTACATTAAAATCCCAAAAAAAACCAAAGAAAAAGTACAATAAAAACCAAATGAAAATAAACCGTGGAACGTACGGTGGAAGTTGAAATTTATTGCTTAAGCCAACCCCGACGAAGCCACCGGTCTTCCGGTTTCCATCCCGATCAACCGGAAGCCTTGTTTTTCTAGGGTATAATATATATTTCATTCGTTTATTCGCGTATTAACGTTTTTTTACATGGCACTATGATAACTTCCTGTTTCTTGAATCGTGAGAATAAAATAGGTCGGGTATAGTTACTTTTTAGCAAAATTTTTTACCGACCCTGTGACCCTAACTTCCCTGTTAATACCGTTTAGGATGAAAGGCCAAGGGCGAAGGTACAAAAACTGTAATAGCTTCGATAATTCATCTCCTCATAAAAAAGAAACGAACAAAAAAAATCTGCCCTTGGGACATTTTACGCCTTAAACTGTCGATGGATGTGAATAGAAAAAAACAATCTAGACTCAAGAAATAACGTGAATATTATACAGTTCTTTTTTTTTCATAGAAATTTATTGGCAATACTTAGACGCAATGCGGTGTGTCGATTAGGATTCGCTGCAGGGATTAACGAACAAAAAGGAGTATACAGATCAGCAGACAAAACTAATCAAGACGGAGAATTTGTAGTCGATGTATTTGATTGAGTTTTATGGAAAAAAAGGGTCGATTCAGGGTCGAAAAATCAGATGAATGTAATTCAATCGGTTTTCAAACTGTAAAATTGAATTGGAGTTGAAATCGATTAGCGGGAGAGTAAAAGTTGCATGAACTAGAGAGGAGGGATCGGGCCGAGTAACGGGGACGAGAATAGAAAAACGTGGGGAAACTACCCCACATCCATGTCCACATTCCCGTTTTCCCAACGCACCGAAGCCTGTATACATCGTACACTAAATTAAGTTTGCGCTCGTTTTCAACGCTACGGCACATTTACCTGTTACCCACCTTCCTGCCGCCTCCTACCCTGATTCATGACTTCATTTATGAATAAAGCATCTCGTGGAATTGAAACAAAATTTGAAATATATTAAAATAAGAAATTGAGGGAGAGAGGGAGAGAGACAGAGTCGATCTTGATCGAAACATATTTCTCATTATTTTCCTAAAATTTTCGGAATAACTCTAAAAAAAAAAAAAAAACTCTGCAAAAAGTCCCATCAGCTCAGATTATCTCTGAAACTATTTTGAAGAGATTTTAAAGATTAGAAAAATCTATGAGTATGATTAGAGATTTTACTGAATTTTTTTTACACATTTCCTGAGGATATCACTAAGATACTTGAAAAAATAATTCAATTTTGAAAATCTTTCAGGATTTTTACACCACAAAGTTCACATAAATCGAGATCAAATTCTAATTTTTCGAACGAAAGTTTTTGAACATTTTTGGACAAACTCTGAAATATCTAAAAAAAAATTATATTTTTTCTCTTCAAATCTCACTGAATTATATAGAAAATGTCTGAGAAATTTTCTACAAAATCTCTGACGATGTTCGTAAAATTTTCCAATTTTGAGAATCTTTTCAGAAAATAGATTTAGAAATAATGAAATTTTATGGGACAGTTTACAAAGTATTTAAGAGATTTTTTCATAAAATGTCGATAAACTAATCTGCAGACAAAATGGAAAATGATTGAGGAAATCGTTTCAAACGAACAAAAAGGTGCAGCAGGTTCAAAGCTTGAAAAGATTTCTGTACAAAGAGGTGTCACATCGTCTGGTTACTAAATGGGTTTATGTAACATAAATGAAAGGAGATTCGTATCACTTTTCAACGAGAAACTCACTCGGCACACTTCACCTCCGCGAGTCTTGCGGGTCACACAGACTTTTATTCAGTAGTTATTTTATGTAAAGAGTAAAATGTACGGCAAGTTATCTCGCTCGACTGCGATATATACGAAACGGGATATTTATCCCGGTTTTTGTTACCAGCTCGAATACACTCGCTAAATAATACGACGATTTACCAATTTACATATCGAACTTCGAGAATAAGACGTTTTAAGTACCCCGCCATTCGGATCTTGGAAACTATTAACGATAGAAAGGGATTCGAATGGAGGAACGAGATCGTAAAATTTTTTTCAATTTCCAATACTACGACGGTCTTTGCTTGTTTCGTTGCGAAAATCTCCTTTTATTTTATTATTCTCATTCTCCAAATCGATGCCAGTCCGGGGAATGAGCCAAAAATTTTAGAGTGCTTCCGGTTTAAAGAGGGATATGCACCTTCACCAGAGTCTTGAATATTTTAAGGTTTCTTTTTTCTTCAAGAAGCTGGGGTAAAAGGCAGGAGTAAATGAACCTGTACCTGTACCCAAAAAAAGGATTGGCTGTAGATCCTACCATTTTTTTTCTTCCGCTGTATTGAACCCTTTTTCTCAGGAAGATCATGTATTTATATACAAAATAAATTTGTTCATTTTTTCATTAAACAAAATTTGCACAGTTTTTTCGCAACTTTATAAAATCCCGGATCCCAAAATTATGTTTGCGATCGATTTTCAAGGCGATTCAAAAACCGCCCCGAATCTGTTCTGTACATTACCTAATTTATAATCTGTCTATCTCGTTGTTCGCTGACAACGGGTGGCGTTTGTCCGTCCATTCCGAAAAGTACCAAAACAAAAGGAGGATACGAAAAAAACGGGAAAAATCAGCGAAAGCTTCGGCGTATAGGTATAATAAATAAACGAGGAGCAATAAATGGCCATATATTTAACAGAGATAGGATGATGTCCCCCGTGGCGTGTCCGGTGTTAATAAATGGCGGCGAAAGCTTATCTGCAGAACCTTTGTTGAAATATTTTCTAGATTGTTTTCTCAATACGAAATAATAAAAAGAAACCCTCGAGTTTATCGACGTCTAACCGTAGGCCAGAAAAGGTTCACATTCGATGCACCCCCCATACTCTCTGCAAGCAGAATATTACCGAAGAGAGATAAATACGGTGCAACAAGTGTCAAACATGAACCAAGCTTCGAAGTAAGGTAATAAAAAGTACCTAATATTCTACAGCCGAATAAGCTTCGCTACGTTCTTATACGAGATGGGAGTACAAAGTATTAAATTTTATGATTAAACTGTTTTACGGAGTGCCTACAGCCTTATAGGGCCGAAATTTGAGCCCCATGTTTGAGCAGCAAGATCTCTTTGATGTCCACCGAGTCTTAATTGCCTTGATTCGGGACGTGTTTAAGAAGGGCACGTGGCCCTTCGGGCTTACTTTAGTCTGGTTTTTAGACAGCCGTTCAAAGACGCCTTTTTGGTGATAGGAGACGACACATAATGGTTCGTTTGTAGCCTGCTGTTGCCTCGATATGTCCTAAAGCCAGTCCAAAACTATGTAAATCGTTAAATTCCTCTTAGCCGCAGTTACGGTTGAGCTAGCTCGAGTTGCAAGATGATCTTCTGGTTTTATCAGCTCTTATGATTTCAGAAGAAAAACACTTAATTTACTTCTCAATGATATTCCAGGAAATTAGAAGTATAATGCGACGATTCCGCTCTTATTTCAAGAATAATAATTAGATACCAAGATTTGCAATATTTTTTTGGCACTGACGGGACTAAAAATCGAAATAAAGAAATTGTTCGCGAAGTGATTTGAGAAATAAAGGAGAAAAATCTTTTTTGGCAACGTGCTGAGGAAGGTATTATATTTTCAATCTACATAATATGGATTTTATTACACATGAAGAAGTCCAGAAATTGTTCAAGCTGGTGAAAACGTGATATAGAAGTCGCGGAATCAATGGAATGTAACGTATAATGACTTTTTATCGAGACGTAGGTATATTTGCCTCTGCAACGTTTGCAGATTTTAAAGTATAATAAACTACAGCCTCCGAGTTTTGGGGTAAACGTGATGATACTCGTCGGAAGTATCCATTACGTAATTCAACGGTTTTCGAAGCAGCCAAAATTGCCGATCCTCGAATAACACCTTCTTGGAATTTCTATCTCGAGTGGTATTTGCTCTCTGTCTGGACCACGGGCACTCATCAAGTGTCAAAGAGGGTCTCTAAAGTAGTGCCGTAGCAGCACATAGAAGGACTTTACTAGCTCTCACTTCCGTGTATATATTTCAAGCTTACATTATGCATGGCTCGTTAAAAAAGGGTCCTAGACGCGTTAAATCGTGACTACTTAGGTTCCCCGTCATTTTTATAACATCTGTGGCCTTATACTATCATAGTTGGTAAACCGTCATACGAGCTTAGTAGTTCTTTTAACTATGATGGGAATGATGAGGCCAACGTGAGTCATGATCACGCATTATCGCTGGGGGCGTTTGTTCAAAAGAAGCAGACACTGCAGAGTTTCTAGAATTGAAGGAATTAAACCCTCTATGCTAATGCTAATGGCGATGCTAATGTCAATGCTAATGGGACTCGTATAATGGAATAATCTTGTGCTGCTGATAGAGTAATTAAAATAATTATCATCAAGAAGAAGGACGTTAGTTTCGTGACAAACAATTCCACCTATGCATATCGGTCACAAATTAATTATTAATTAGTCTCACATCCTTTGACGGGGCTGGATTATACACGTTGAAATTAATTTGCTTTTTCTCTTTCAAATCATTGCTACGCTTTGGAGAAGTATTCCATCAAATCGGTATAGGGAGTCAAAATTCCGAATACCGGAAATATAGAATAACGAATTTTTTCAATATCAAAAGAACGAAGATTCTAAGTCTAGTTAGGCAATATATTATACGAGAATCTATATAAAGAAAATAAGAAAAAATTGAGCCCACAGAAATGTAGGAATTAATTTTTCCGAAGATAAATATGGGGAATGGTAAAGATTGTGAGAGGCTAAATATCGAATGTGCAAAAAAATCGAATACTTCAGGAAATAAGCCTTGATCGAATTAATTACGATCGATATTTCGACTCTGAAGAAAAATTTTGCGAATAATAAATCGTTTGCTCAAAGAAAAAAAAGAAAAATTTGACACTCATCAAGAGACTCGGTAGAGTCTCGCGCCAAGTACACTGGAAAAAAATTAAAAAAAAAAGGTTTTTTTTATATAGATATACCATAAACGCCATATTTCTTGTAGAAAACGTCTACCGCGTCTATGATCAAAGTTTCACTGCACGCTTTAGGTACAGTATAGTGATCAGATGAGGAAGGAACGAAGAAACGAAGGAACGTGTTACCGGGCATCTTAATTTCTTCGAAAACTTTTCCACTAACGTAACCACCGCGCCAAGGGTAGAAGGGAAAACTTTTATATTGCTAGTGAAGTCGAGCGCTCGATATCAAATAAAAGAAAAAAAAAGTACCTCCACGTGACACCTGGCATTGCAGTTTTTCGCTACTGCATGGTCGTCCAGTTCGCACAAAAATGTCCAATAATTTTCATCTCTTTTGTCGTCGTTGTTGTTGTTGTTGTTGTTGTTGTTTGCGTTCTTTCGGTTTTTGCATACCAGCATGATGACACGTTCACAATTATCTGTTCACACCGGACCTTCCGGGTTTTATTCTCTCATATTATTTTGTTTTTTTCGAGGATATAATACAAGTATGCGATAGTAAAACCAGATACAAAAATGCAGTCTGTTATGGCTTGAGGATTGGAGGCAGAGTCCTTTTCTCTGACAATTTAGCGTTCTCTTGGCCTCTGAGCAAGTGCGTTGCGAACTTTGTCGGCAGCTTTGAAGTGGCGGTTTGAACGGAGACATGACCTGGAAGGAAGTAGAGGGAGCCGAGTTCGTTTTTTTTTTTTTTTTTTTTTTTTTTTTTTTTTTTGTTTCTTCTTTCTGTTGGATTAAAAAAAAATTTCACCGACTTCTTCACTCGCCTCGTGCGTAATGAATGTTAAATGTATCGTGATAATCGCGGTGCAGGTTCAAGGGAAACAACGATCACAGCCACCCAGACATTTACTTTTCTCTGTTGTTTTTTTTTTTTTCCTTTATTTAAATACCAACTTCCGTTTTTTGAATTTCGAATGTGTTAACATTTCGAGAAGGGAGAAGCGTATGAGTTTTTTTTTTTTTTTTCTCTTCTATATTTTGGTCTTTTATCTCGAATTTTTCGTATGTGCAGGCGGTTAGCGGGGCTCGGAAACTCGCCCCGCATGAGAAACGTGCGAGGTAAAACAAACAAAGAGAAAAAAAATAAAAAAAAAAAAATGCCCGGAGGACTCTTTTAGTATTTACCACGGGTTTCGCTACGTACAAATGACATACACACATCCCCGAGGTTTTAAGAAAACATCTGTATATATGTATATGTGTATGCAAAAACGCGTACGACGGTTTCTCCGGGTTGACAAAGAAAATTGCCAATTTCGATAACACGTAGCACAGCGCAAAAGCTAAGAAAGCAATCAGAATGCCAATGAGATGTAGAAAGTGAACCCTAGCGGGGCTTTCGATTTTTTGACTTTAAAATAACGCGGTGCATTATATATGTTATATTTTACCATCCCTTATTATGCTGCTGTCAAATTAAGGAATTCATTAAGCAGCTATTGCATAAATCTCAAGGATGATTCACAAGAACGCAACACACCTAATCCAGTCCAAAGAACACTCTGGGATGATCCTTCACTGCAATATCCGCAAGAAGGGAATGGATATAGTTGGTATTCATTGGCATGAATTGGTTTGCACAATTTTACGATATCCCAAAATCTCATATTCCTAAAATTCAAAAAATATTTCACCGTTCGCCTTCGTGATGCGCTATTCTTCGTGAATAGCAGCAGTTCTATGATTGTCCAACATTTTTGCAATGAGGCCATATAGCAAACGCTTGAACAATGTATTCAGCTCAATCCGTTAATATAATTTGCTTTTGGAGTGAACATGGGGAGAAAATGTCCATAACTGCATTAATGGTGTTTTTTTTTTTGTCTCAATTATCTGGAGACTCGATAATTCACTGTATGCGCTCTCATTGGATGCAATTCTTGAATTATTCATCTTTTAAAAGTCAATAAAATTTCGTAAAGATTCTGGCGTTCTCTTAGCCGTATTATTTTACAATCGAAATACCGAGTTTTAGAATAAAGAACAAAATTTACACCGAAATTGAGTTACGAGTGTCTTCCATAAAATATACCGAAAATTTATATGAAACCGCCCGGACACTTGTGGATTAAAAAAATATACTCTTGGTTATATTATAGGCCCCCGGTGGGTTTCTTGAATCTTAATTCGTCTCCGCGTAGGCAGGGGGGCGTAATAAACGGACCTAAAGTAACAAACTCCAAAGTGCATAAGCCCGAGGCGTTGTCTTCTTACAGGACGTCCTGGAGGAAGGCGTAAGTGGGTTCACGGTTACAGGAGTTAGTCTACCTCTATAGTATAGGTGTGTATAGGTAACAAACCCCGTTACGTAACCTTCCGTTGCTCTATGGCTACCTCCTTAATTATTACGAATGGGCAGGGTTCCATGTGCTGATTAAACTCCCGTGTCGTAAATCTCACTTTCAGTAGTCGCTGGGGCTGCGGTCCGTTGCCACTTGCAATGCTCCTTTTTTTTCCCACTTTTTTCCACTTTTTTTCACTTCATTTTCTTTATTTTATCTCCGCCCCTAGCCACCGAATCCTGGTATTATAAGCCTAGCAAATAAATATCATTACTCAATCTCTGATATTGATTCATTGAAATAATGAGGTCGAATGGTGGCGGAGTCCACCGAAAGTCACTGTTTCTAAAACAAAGCATCCAAATTTTTTATAAAAGATCGCTTCTACGTGAAAAAATTCACGAGACGGAATAGAAATTCATACTCGAAAGTTTCGTACTCGAAAATCTTTATCTCAATGATCAATTTTCATTTTGAACTTGAGAGATTGAGGAGCTAGTTACAGGTCGAGATCAGAATCACGAAGCTTCTCTCGATTCTAGGATCTATAGGTGGTCCAAAATCGAATTTTAAAAGTCTAGTCTGCTTCTAAACTTTCTCGAAATAGACATGAATTTCACTTTTAGATATATCAGATATAAATCATAATTCCATTACATACACAATCCTATAACGTATCCTCGAATCTTTGTTAGCATCTTCGAGTCTTCAGTGCAGAGAATTTCCAGACTGAAACTAGAATTTTTATCCCGAGTTGGGATACGACAAAACACGACCACGACAATTGTGTGTAAAATGAAAAGTATTTTCGAAATACGAATGAAAATATCGGTGAAAATCTTCGGCTTGTAATATCACAGATAATTTAAAGAAAAATAACAGGTTGGGTGTGTTGATTTGCCAAAATTGAACAGATGTGTTATCGCAAAGATAGGTATATATATAATTTTTTTTTTTTTTCGAATTCACGAACAACTGCTCTAACTCACAATACATACCTACTTCAAACTTGTGGGAGTAAGAAATTCGAATACGACTGGGTTATTATTTCAAGAAAGATAAACCTCACGGACCACCTAATTTCAACGAGTTCGTATTATACCTACGCACTTGGAGGAAGAATTTTTTGAACTAAATGAAAGTTATTTAACTGAAAAAATTATATAAATATATATACATATGTACTTATATATTTTTTTATAGGTATATGCAACAGATCTTTTTTAATAAACGTTCGATTAATCGAATAAATCCTTCCTTGAGCTCAGAGAGAACCGACTGACTCTTTAATCCTGATGATCCGAGATCGGTAGCCAGATATATTTCATGTTAAGTTTGCATCGTGACTTATAGTATATAGTATACTGACAAATGTGAAACGTCTGTATTGCATATATACGCATGTAATTGACAGTCAATTCGTGCGTCGAATGACATGGATCATGCCAGAATGAATTATCATTCGATAGTTAATCCGCGACCAGTACGAGGGAAAATTATGCAAATCCGATCGTACGTAGTGCTGCATAAGAGCGTATGCAGGCAGCCACTACGTAATGAGGATGATCATTGATTAATTCGGGATTGCGTATACCAGTACAATATAATCCACTGTGGCCGTTTTCCACAGATTCAACCATTTTCCACTCATTGACGAGTTTTAACATGAAGAATCTCAAAGGGGATAACTGTCGTCTTCCGTTACCAAGATTAAAACACAAAAGATTAAAGTAATCTTAATTCCAAGGGAACCTAATTGCCAACTCTAACAATGCCCTTTTCTTCACCGACGAAAAAATTTCGGGACACAAATATAATGAGAAAATTTAGTAAGTTTTCGACGGTTTTTAACTCACGATGAAGATACGAAGACTTTTTTAAGTGTTTTTCGCACCATATCGACACTTTATTACATCATTGTGATAAATACGCGAGGTCGATTCGATATGCTATATCAAAAGCTGTGCGAAAACATCGAAGCTGTAAGCTCATCAGGCTTTGACACTAAGTACTAATTTTTTGACTTATTTCATTCAATTTATATCTTGACACTTTGTGAACCGTTTTGCCTTGGCTACAGCTTATTTTCGAGAGTATTAGCGGTTGGGCTTTGAAGTTATATGAAAACTGTACAAATTTTCGTGAGCAATAATCAACTCGAGTACGAAAAGCGAATTTCAGAAATATGAATTCGCTCAACGAATTTAATATATTTCGGAATCCTTTGACTTCTGTGTATCAACCATGATAAGATTTTGCGAATTTGCGTGCTGCAGGATTTAGAGCGTGACTGGCGCCGAAGACCAATTTATTTAGCAAGAAGTCGAAAGAGGAGAGTCAAGATCAGTAGCGAAAGAAAAATAATGACAAAAAGTCAGATCCCCAATGTCTCTTGCCAGAATCTGATCATTACTCATCGGTTTTCAGATACTCAAAGTGGTCCGGTGACCAAGTGGCATCAACTCTCTCTCTCTCACTCTTATGCTCTCTCTCAAACCTTTTATTTATGATTCGATACCAGAAGTTTCTTTACGACAACATGTGATTGAGTTATAGTGGGAGGTGAAATGATTAATGATCCAAATAAGACTACGAGTTTCGATTCTCGTTTCAAGCACATATATCTATCTTACCTAATGTATTAGGGTAAAGTATACGAAGATGGACCGTAGAGCGCCTACATGTGGTTTGTTCATGTTTCGATGATCAGATTAAACAACACAAAAATTCGCCGATTCTTTGGCTCGTCTTTTATCAATTCAATCAAATTTGTTACTTCGACAATTGCAGATTATTGAACTAGTGCTATAATCTCATCGTTAGTACAAGGTATCCTTGGATCTAAATGAGCTAGTCTCTAATTAAGCGATGACAAGAATCTCAGTAGTAGTTACAGTTATATAGGTTGTCCATAACAATAGCTGCAGATATTATCTTGGAGAGACTCAAGATTTAATGTTTCTTCGTATATGAAAATAGAAGATAGAAATACGTATATTGGACTATCGATTTATGTAGCCAGATGCACAGCTAAGCTAAGGAGGTACAAAATTTCGTATGGAATTATTGGATAGCAGAAATGATTGAAGAGATGTATTAAGTGGGAGTTTTTCTGGGGCCGGGTTGAAGTTTCAAATTTCGAAAGTTCCGAATAGTAGAAATCGTGAATTTTAATATAACCGACCCACAGTTTTTGTGGTTCAAAAAGTTCAAAAATTTCGAATCGAAAAACACATGAGGGTCAGAAACTCCGTAACTTAAAATTCACGCATGCCTCTCCATTAAATTTTCCGATTATTGAACTTTTGGAGTTTTCGACTTTGAGATTTTAGCTGTCTCCATTTCGATCTTCACAAATTTTAATATTCTCCACTTTAACGTGTGTGAAAATTCGATGAAGAATCGTCTCATAAATGAGTTCGTAATTTTGACCGTTGAGAACTTTAACCCGTCCCCGTTTTTCGTTTCCAAAAAACCAAAGAAATATAAAAAGATTTACTGTCAGTGTAAAGCTGTCCGACTATATTTAAATCGTGAATTATGCGAAACGGAAATTTTGCCACAATTCAGAAGAGTAAAAAAGAAAAATAAAAAAATGAAAAATAACACTAAAGTATGAAACTAGGTAAAATGGTAGTCCAGGAAACAATTCACGCCTCGAGATCATACATTTTATCTTCCCTGGTACGTAGATAGGTATATAGGACGGGTAGCTAGGTACAGAAAGAAGATAAAATATTGGGGTCACAGGGTGAAACGGGACGAGAATATTTGCACGAAAAGTATGTAGCTGATTTTCCAGTAGGTATATACCTACCTACCTACATATATATAATATATAATACAACGGGCGAGGGTAAAGGCAAACAGTCTGAGGTTTTTCCGTAAATATTTGATATTATTTATATATATTTATATATTTTTTTTTTTACCTTTGTCATAGAGCAAACATCCTTGTCATCGTTTCTCTATCTTCTCACATATTTTCATTCCCGTAAAAAAATCCCGTTCTTCATTCCCTTCGTTTTCACCCTAAAAACTTGCAACTAGTTACTAAATTCCCGCCCCTATATTCCATCCCACGATAAAAAAAACGCAAAAAAAAAAAAGAAAATTAAAAAATCCTTTTTCTCTATCGATTTTGGATTAAAATTCACACAGCATTCGTATATTTCCGGGTTAAAGAGCTGTTATCAACGTTTCATATCACGTTGTAAGTGCTACAAACCGAGCTTTCAGTAGATATACTATAAACCATCGCGGGTTCGTTACGGATTTTCCATCGTTATTGTATATTTATATATATGTATAAATCCGAGTTCCCTGCATCCGATTGAATGGGCAATTGAGAGGAAATTCGGTATTCCACGCACGTTGAAAGAGTTTATCATCGATGTAGTATCGCTGCTCGAACGCTGGGCAAAGTGCTTCTGGTCCTTTCGTATTCTGTAAGTATTTCACGGGATTTTGAACGTTCTAACTCATCCTCTCACCAACCCGCATAGACGCAGATTTTCCCGCAATTTTTATCTCGTTTAATAAATATAAATATAGATGGGATACTGAACAATCGAACATTCTCTCTTCGTAGAAGAAAATCAAGTAACAATTTTAGTTTATTTGTGAAGAAAAATGTTATTCATAGCAATACCCCAAAATGCGAATTGGTTTAATCCAGTTATTATGAACAGCCCTTGACACACTGGTCGTCAGAGTTTCATGTCGATTTTACTCAGGATCGAGATATATGATATAACGTGCTTTTGATGAGATAGAACAGTTTTTTACTAGCTACGCCCTCGGCTAAGGGGGCAAAGCGGATTAGATTACGAGATTACGCAAAAAAAAAGCTCGTACAAGTTTACTTTGATGTTGGGCCAAGGCAATACCGTATAAATATAACGCGGATATAAAGTAATGCATGTGTGTAAGTTTTTTCCATCCCAGTGATAAATTAGATCAAGTATACTAATTCGTTGCGTATATGGGGTATCAGATCTGGTCCGCGATTTTTTGTATCGTTCTTCTGACTCCAAATAGCAACTAGAATTTTTCTCGGATTTTTCAAAATAAATTTGAGCGCGCCGAGAATTTAAAAAAAAAATTCTAGTAGCCATTTAGACTCAGAAGAATGATACAAAAAATCGCGGATCAGATTTGAGAGGTCGAGGGTCACGGCCAGGTCGAGTTGGCATGAAATGCCCCATATATAGTATACATTATAAACAATTTTTTTTCTCCTTCTTCTTTTTACATTCGCTTTCAAGTCTTAGGGGTCGATTCACATCGCCTTCACACTTTCGTTTAGGATCTACATAGAATATCCATAAACTGGTGGTAAAAGTTACGATACTTTGTTCTGATTTACGACTGAAATACCAGCCTTAGGCGCACGCGATGTTATAGGGTACCTATACCTACCCTATACCGTAACTTTTCCGAGTTTTTATTATTATGCTTTTTATTTTTTTTTTTCATGAAAATTAAAACTCACTCTTTCGCTCGAGGGGGCTACCATTGCAGACGGAGATTCTCTTCGTCCTTTATAATATAAATTGGCAAGCAATTCGTCGTTATAGTTGTCAAAAATGAAACAAAAATATGAAATGCATTCTTGAGGTGATACAAGAACAGGAAAAAAAAATTCAAATTAAATATATAATCACATCGATACTTCGATCAGTATCGGTTCATTTTTCTCTTGGCATTGACACAGTCGACTAAATACCCAAAAAAAAAACCGAGAAAGTATTGACCACGAAATAAATAGAGCTGTCATTTAGGGTCAGCAGGACTTTGGTTTTGTAATTACCTTAAATACTCATCAAAGGATGCCGCAGCTCGGCTTGGGGTTCCATGAGACAAACTTACGAGCACAGACATACACGGATATGCATATGTGTAAGTTTCTGTACGTCTGTGTTAAGGGCATATTATAGAACTCCTGCAGGGGTTGGGTTGATAGTGTGCGGTATACCTAAGGTCGTGTTGGTTGGTTACGGCCAGCCTTTTGCCCTAGGCTCTAGGGTGCCCAACGGAAAGACTTGGACTTGGATAGAAGAAGGGAGGAAGAAACTACGTTGATGTATGGGCCAAGATACCGCCAGCATGATATACAAGCCAACGATATATCTGTTTTAAGAAAAGGCAAGAACCAGGGCCAAGAACCTCCTCGCTTCGAAGATGTCGGTTTCTTTAACTCTGCCCAAACTAACCTCCGCACGTTTCTGATCCAAATATTTAATATATCGATGGATCTGTTCACCGCGAAAAAAAAGTTCCGCAAAATAAATCGTCGAAATCGAATGTTTTCAAAAAAAAAAAAATTAAATTTTACATTTATCAAAATCCTACCCACCATGATTATACTCAGGTGCACATAAGTATACTCATTGCTATTTAGAACCGCGTGTTGGGTGAGGTTCATTCGTGATTTAAGCCTCTGCACCTTTGTAGAATATTCATCGTCATCAAACTGTTTCCCGTATAAGCGGCTGTTGCCTGTTACAATAAATTTAGCAAAATATTTCCCTAAACAAGACTTGACGGTGTATACTTTGACAGATGCGGAGAACAGAGAGAATAATTCATGTTCGTTATACCTATACAATATACATATATACGAAAACGTATAATGATTCGATTAATAATCAAAAAGCTTGAAAAATTTATCTAAGCGGACGTAGGAAAACTGGGGATGAGGGAGGAAGGGGAAGCTGGGTAATTTATAAAAGCGTTTTGTTTGATGGAAAAAGAAGATATATATACACCTAATGACACACCTAAATTTTTTAACGTATATATGGATACTTTTAGCTCGGTCATCCGATATCGGTGAAACAATATTTGGTGTTATATATTGTATATATGTAGGCGTATATACGAGAGGTTTTTTTTTTGTAACCAGACACGAAATCGATGCTATATAACGTTAAAACCGATGAATATAAATTTCCAATTATTTAATTTCTCATTGTTTTAGGAGGTGCGGAATAAAAAATTCCGGGGCTGTAACAACTTCATTCATTCATCGCGGAAGAGGAAAGAATAATCTGACGAGGTTACAACTGGAATGGGCAATTAAAAGAAGTGTTTTAAAACAGAGATTTAGACCCATGAATATTGATAACTTTCTTCCATTAGTCCGAATAATTGCGTATGCTTGTTAAACATCCGTGTTTAAACAGTCTGCCATGGTTAAACTCAGTCTATAATAATTACATTCATTACATATTCCCGGAAGCTAATCTAATCGATATCTATACTTGTTCAAGTGGAATACAAATTATTCATATACTCAAGTTACGAAATAGATATAGGTATGTACAAGTTTACAGGAATCGAGGAGTTGGATGGAATCGTCTGAAGGATCATTCAAAAGAACGCAACGAACTCATTTCCAAAAAAAAACTGACTCCTGAAATTCGAAAATATGCCACTGTTACATTGGATTTGTGATGATCTATAATTCTTCGTGAATGGTAACAGTTTGATGATTTTCTAACCACCAAATTTTGTATTCCCATCCAATCTTTTGCTATAAGGGCATACGGCTCATATTTTAACAATTTCTTTTGCTCAATCGGTGAAATTTGCCTCACCCTGGTGAAAATTTCTACTCCTAAGGATTTCTACGAATTTTTAGCGAAATTGGAACATTTCATATATAATTTTTCGTTGAAAGTTATAGATTTTCGTTGTTTTCATGAAAATTTGTAAATTTTCATGGTTTCTCATAAAAAAATTGCAGATCTTCGTAGTTATTTCGAAAATTTTGTTGTTTTTCTGGTTCAAACTAAAAAGAAGCTACAATTTCTTATGAAAAACTACAAAAAGTTCAAATTCCTTAGAAATTCGTAGAAACTCGTAGAATTGTTCCAATTTTCACGAAAATTCGTAAAAATTCGTAGAATTATTTTCACAAGGGTTATGAATGAATGTTACGTTTTTCTCAACTATCTCGTACAGTGATGATTCACTGTACATGCCTTCATTGGATCCAACTCGTCAATTATTGAATGGATAGTTTCGCACTTCTGAAGTGATTTATATTAGGACGAGACGTATTTGCATACATATATTCACGTGGGACTTGACTTGAAGTATAAGTTATATGTTCGTTAGTTCATATCGTATCGAGTCAGACTTAGGCGGAATGGAAAGTAGCGGAAATGAGCGTAACCCGGGTGAATACATAAATACAAATCATAGTGCGTTCCAAATTAGGTATGGTACAGGCAATTTTCTTGTTAATGGGTTATATAAAATAAAAAATGTATAATTCTTGATGATAACATTTTTACGACAGCTATACGGTAGCACATATCACAATTACAGCCACCGCAGAGATATATAAAAAGGCATTCAATTTTCTAGTACATAACAATTGAGTTCGTAAATTTCTTTCTATACTCAGTAATAAACCATATAGATATATGTATATTATACATATTTCTGTGAAGGTTAATGGGTGTATTATGATAGGGTATACCATTGGAAACAAAAAAAAAAAAGTTGTAGAAGTAAAACCCATGTACCATTTCTCGTCGTTAGGTTGGCAAATAAAAGGTAAAAGGTCCCTTTATACATAGCGAAGCTCTCAGCCGAAGGCTATATAAGGGAAACAGCGACGTTTTAATACACTAAAAGCAGTAGAAGTAAGCCAATATTTCAGCCAAATCTCATTACGTGCTATTAGCCACATCCCACAGACCGCCTTGTGCTTTTTTCTTTTTTTTTTCTTTTTTTTTCACTGGTATAGTTCGATACACTCGACTTCAACGTGAAAGAAAAAAAGAAGCGCCCAAAGAGAAAACCTTGAGAAGAATCGTTTTTTGTTTCGCTTTTTACCACCGTCAGGTCTGTCTTCCCTCACCAGAGAACGGTTCGCTATTAATCGCTTGAAATTCCTCGGCTCAACGATAATCGCCCCAAAGACATTCTCTGTTTCCTTAAGCTGGACAAATACCGATGAATTTTTCAAACTTTTTTCCCCCTGGAATTCAATTCTTGGACAAATATAGCCTCAACATGAAAGAAAAATAAAAATAGAAAGGAAATAATTTCACGAAAGCCTGTTAGATAGAATCATTATTTTTCCACGTCGTCTAGTTAATAGTACACTATATATTTTTTACAGCATGAAATTTCTGTTCAAAGTATACTGTTCGAGGGGGGCCTTACGGAGATTTGACAAAAATAATTTATACCATGAGCACAGAGTTACTGAATTAAAAAAAGCTACGTGAATCTTTTCAGATTACGTCTACAATTATGAGGCACAACAATTTGAATCGAAAAACTTAATGTCTGTGATGCGAGGAGCATTTTGATTGCATTTCAAATATTGATAGGTTCCGAAAACCTGTCACAAATTTCAAGTTCTTTGATTCAAATTTTCCTACCTAATTTTTGGATATAATTTGCAGGGTACGAATAAAAGTTCCGGACGATCAATAATTTCGGGAATTCATTTGAGACAATTTCGCATCTCCAAAAACCATACAGTTCAGAATATGAAACTTCGGAAAGATCCGCCAAAAATCCAAAAATTCAACGGGGGGCACGAGGTTGCTTGGATGAATTTCTCGTTTCGGAGTTTTGTCCTTTCGGATCTCTAGCTTTCGGAATTTTAAACCGTAGCTTGGGTGTTGGTCGATTTAAAGTTCCTGAAATCGACTACGCAGACTTTTGGGGAAAATACCCTTTCTAAAAATTCCGAGTCAGTAATCTTAAAATTCGGAACTTGAACCCTCAACTGATATTTTACTGTTAGCTCCTTACCAGAATGAACCCCGTTACTACCTTGTAAAAGAATTGAGGTAAGAGAAGGAAGATGTATGTAACAGTTAGGGTCGAGTTGCAGAAGCTTGACTATAATTGGGCCCCGTGAGGCTTTGAACAGAAATTGTGGGTTGCAGTAAGCCAGAGGGTAAGGCGGGCGTCAGGAAGAGGAGAAGACGAATTTCCCTGACGGCAAGGTGACGAGGTGATATCGTACCCTGTCGACGCTCTTGAACCCGCATTTGTTTCCGCCAGCTATTCCCCCTTCCTTATATACCCTTCGAGATTACCTCGTATTACCGTATTAAGGATACTATCAAATCTTATCGCAACTTCCTGCCAACCAGACTGTGCAAACTTAGCTCTCTTGCTCAAACTTGGGTTGACACGTTTCTCGGATCTTGACATTTGGTTAGATTCCAACAAGAATTTTGATAACATACTTATACCCATTCAGTTTTCCGATAAGAAATATCCAACCCCTTTTTTTCGATTTTCAGAAAGGTAAGACAATTCTATAAATTTTTATCAAGTTGTCCATCTGTCCACGATGAAAATATATTTCTGATTAATTTTTTCGCGAATTTCTAAAAAAATTTAAAAAACTCCGAAATTCTAAAATACTCTGTAAAAATTCCCTCGCGTACTCCGATTATCTTTGAAACTATTCTCAAAATATTCTCGAAATTGGAACACTTCGTGAGTAATGATGGAGATTTTGGAGAAAAATTTCCAGTCATTTTCAGATCTTCATCAGAATTAAAAAAGAAAAAGAACTCAATTTTGTAGATTTTTCAGAATTCATCCGAAAATGTTGGGGAATTTTTCGTAGCAAAAAAAAAAAAAAATTGACATTTCTTCACATGAACCGATATCAATGATTTTTCCAAAATCAGACAAACTCTGAAAAAACCTTCAAAATTATGCTTCTTTTTTTTCTTTATTCTTTAAGATTCCTAATAAAACTCAAACTAAATTCGAGAATTTTTTAAAACACATTTAAAAATCATGAGAATTTATGGAACTTCTCACAAAGTACTTCAGTATTATTTGAAAGAAATTTTTTTTTTTCAACTTTCGGAAAAGCAAATTTCATACGAAAATTCAAAAATTTAGATTCCACCGAATTTTACGGTTTTTTCTTATCTGTTGATGATTTTCTACGGACTATCCTTTATTGTCACACGTCAGAGAAGCCTGTACCATCGATACGTCTCCTTGTAGCTTCCTGTCAAGCAGCCTGAGTAAACTCGTATGGTTTACTCCTGGCAAGTTGACATTTTACGTGCTTCTTAACGTCATATTCAGGTTCAGGATCACGTTCGGATTCAGGTTGGCGTAAATCTTGTATCAGTATTGCCTATACTTATACATACACATACATTTGCATACGTCCAACGTCTCGGAAAAAATACGAAAAAAAAAAAAAAATTGCAAAATTTATTTAGTCCAATTATTATTAATTATTGTTAATAAATTTTACCTATAAATGGAAAATTTAGTTAAATAAGAAGATGAGCAGCGTACCTACATATACCTATAGTGTATTCCTCTCTAAAGTCGATCCATAAATTAATACAATGGCTACTTAATTATAGGAAGGGAAGTGGAGACACTAAATCTTCCCTCAGCCATAACCCTGGCATGAATAAGCTGTGTGAAGCTCATGTATACACCCTCGCTACAGTCTACACACATTTAACCATACGTATATTCATCTATACAGAAATTTGTGTCTGTATATATTTAATACACAAGTATCTGTGCCCAGTATGGGATATGGCAGCTATATTCAGACCAGTAACTCATACTCGGCTTCGGTAGAACTATATGGCACGGTGGATGGGCCCGGTGCTGCCGCTGCCGCTGCCATGCCGCACAATTTTTAACAACGACGTCCCCCTTTTTCACCATAGAGTCCTGCAGGCGGTATGGCGCACCCAGGAACACCCTGGCGCACCCAAAAAGCCCCGTGAGCGTCTATTCCATCTCGGGCAATGCCGCGAGGTCCGCATATGTTCCCGAAAAATCTTATTATTTCCTTCTCGAGTGTAGCTGCAGAGAAAGGGGCTCGGTTTTTGACGGAAGTGTATAAAGTAGGAAGCAGGAAGTAGGAAGCAGAGAACCGAGCTGGCAATTTCAGTTTTACAAATAGCGAGAGGCTAGGTGGCAGGTAAGAATTTCAACAAGTGCTAAGCACTCTAAGTAGCGTAAGTAGCAGGCGGTGGAAAAGGGTTAAGTAGGTTTAAAGTGCCCGGAGGTGGTCGCCGCTTGACGTTGGGGGTGTAAAGTTCACGTGTCAAAGGTGTAAACTAGACTAGGCGACGCCAAACCTAGACGTCGCGGCGTTTAACGAGTGACTCATGAGTGAGAAGGAAATGAGCTTTTAATGGCTTACAAATGCCGTAATTACTTTTTGAATTGGTTTTTTTAGTTTTTCATTTTTTCTTCACGCACACGCCAGCGGAAAGCATCGATGAGAAACCGAGGAAGATAAGCTTCCAGCAAATCAAGAAAATAGCCAGCAGCGTGAAATTCGGGATTTTTTATCTCGAAAACTAATTATTCAATTCAAATCGGGTTTCGTTTATTTGAAAGGGTGTACATTTAGGTACGTCCACAATTTTTTTTATCATCATTGAACTACTAGGAGCGCCGTTGTCGTGGCTGGCGTCAAAGATGATTTTCGCTGCAACGGCTCGCAAATATCAAGTTTCCGAGGACTAGATTGATCTTGAAAAAAAAAAAAACTAATGGATTCTCAAAATATAGTATATAACGCAAAACTCGTCGTAAGATTTTTTTTTTTTTGAATTTTTTTCACGAAATGGCGACTGTCTGAACTTTTCGGTCGAAATTTCGTCAAAAAATTTTACCTTTTTAGTTCAATAATAAAAAGTAGAGGTTTAAAAAAAAAAATCTTACGACAACTTTTTGATAATGTATCCGAAAACGTTGTGTCCAAATTTGAAGGAAATCGGTCATGCCGTTTTCGAGATATTTTGGTATATGACTACGAAAATGTAGTTTTGAGATAATCGCGTTCAAAGTTTGGCAAAGAATTGAACCGCTCGGTCTTCAAACTTTAATAGAAGAAAAAAAGTCGATTTTCAAAAAATTCTAAACGTATGTAACCCCTTAACTGTAGAATTAAATTCATTCAATTACTGCGGAATCTCAGATTCTTCGTAAGAATGTTCAACCCTTGCAAATTTCAACACCAACTAATTGGATGAAGTGCGAGACTTTCTGTACAGCTATATAGCCACTATATACCTATTTATTTACTTCTACATTTACAATCTACATTATTCCATAACATACTTATATTGTCTCAAACATGACGCGGTGTTCACTCGATAAGGTGCTTATGGAGCATACTTTCACGTCGTATTAGACACGAATTCCATGATTAACTGATAGCTGTCGATATTTCCTCTGAACTACGGATGAAGAAGTTTGAGCTGTTCGAAGATGGAAGAATCTTTTTTTTTATACATTTTAGGTGAGTTTTTCAGATAATTTCAATAGTTTTTAGAATAAGATATTCTTTGTCAAATCGACAAAATTTTCGATATATCTCGGCAGATGTTTTCAAGTTTGTTTCCACTTTTTTATTTCCTTTTAGTATTTACTCAATGAATGTCGTTACACGAGAGTCTTGAGGTTCATTAATTACATAAGGCATGATAAAAAGTTGGTGTAAAAATAAAAGGTACATGAATATACATAACGAAAGCTAATAAGTAGCTACTGGTTATGAAAATATCTCCGGCACAGTTAATCCTACACCACCTTCACCACCCACGTTGCAGCCTCAGCTTAGCCTGCACGGCTGAACGAATGAGGAACAAAAAGCAAATCTAGACCGATGGTGGTAATCCGAGGACCGTAGTAAAATAAATGAAAAGTTAATACACACCGCGGCTGTTCAAAGTAAAAAACATTCACTTTAATTAATCGATATTAATTGATTTGTTAATCATTGATAATTGCAGCCACAGTATCCAAAATCCTTGAAGAAGTCTTGTATGTGTACCTTCCGTTTCTTTACTTTTCTCGATAGTTTTTATCATTTTTTTTTCAAGCTATTTTATTAGAAAAAAACCAAAAAAATCCGTCCTGTTTTCTTACTCGCTGCACATATGCGATACGCGACGATTCAGATCGTGCTCCGGACGTGTGAACGAGGCTTGTTAGACGCGATCCGTGAATGCTTCGCGCAACTGGAAGTGACCTCTGACCCCTCGAGAGATACTGCAGAAGGGTGTCACGACGAAAGGGAGAAACGAGAGGGTACTTTCCTTTCCTCCCCTCCCTCGTCTTCTCCCTTGCTATATGACAAATAGCAGAAACAGATGTATGTGCCAGGACTCCGCAAGATTCGGGAACAAAGCTGTGAGTGACGTTTAGGCTCTTAGAATATAACTGAGTACCTGACGTGCATTTAATGGTTTTGGTGTGAAAAGAAAAAGAGAACAGAAGGATAAAATGAAAAAAACAGAAAAAGAAATTAAAATGAAAATGGAGAAAAAATTCGCGACTTTATTTTCAGAATTTAACATCCGTAAATTTGAACCCTGAAAATAATCCCGGGAGTAAGTCACTTTTCGAAAGGATTTAATGGACTTTATATATATATGCGGATGCAGGGACTTTAGAACGTGATACTGCAGTTGCAGTTGAAGTTGCAGTATAGTGTGCCACCGCAGCGAATAACTTGATGCAATTTATAACAGTCCATATCTGCAGTGGTATAACTTGCATGACTTGGACCGGTACGTTTAGCTTGGAACATATGCAGGTACTTGAACATCCTGCCTGCAACGTCGCGTCGGCTGCACCAGCACGGGATAAAATGAGTTTAATAAAGCTCAATTTCCGGGGGGAGGCGATCACCGTCGCGATCAACGAACACGATCACTCTGCAGCCGTGCCGAGCGCGGGAAGAGCATTGTGTCACCAACAATGGTTCCGAGCTCGCGGTATCATTTTCCCTGCTTTTCACAAAGAAGCTTAGGTCGGCAAGCGTCAGCGGTGGACAATATCTTGGTAATGCCACTCGCCGTACTGCTACAACGCGGGGGAAAGCCACTTTAATCACGCCAGGATCTCTCGCGAGAGCTATGGAGGGAAAAGAGAGAAAGAGGGGGGAATGGAGAAAGAAAATAAGTAAAAGGGTGCCACGGCGAAGATACATTTCTTTAAAACTCAGCGCAAGATAACCAGAATCATGTATATACTGAGGGATGATGAAAAAAACCTTCATTTAGGTACACCGCGGTCTGTTCCACACTGAGGGATAATTATTTTCAAATCACTGCTATGCTGTCAAAAAATATTCTATTTACTCCGATTTTTTGGACTTCGATTTGCATAGAATGATTTCACTCGAGAAAGAGTGGTTGTCGTTTTTTTATTATACACCCGAACGATGGGAAGGAAAGGGAATACAGTCCTTGACTATCTTCTGCGTCTGAAGAGAACCATGGCGAGATGAAAGGGCTCTGGACGTCCATCCGGTCGAGGTATCGGCACACGTGAGCATATTAGCAAACTGGTCAATTTGTCGGGGCACGTTAGCGGTGGTCAAGGAAGGGCCCCGGTGCACGGCCGGTCGGCTGTAGCAGCTTATAACAAAGACTAATTACATAATGGGAGATCGTTTAGGTACAAGACCTCGACAGGCACTCGGTAAGGCAACAGTCAGGAACTGTAGCTTGTGGAGGACGTTGCTGTGGCTGATGCTGCTACAGCTTGTCACGTGTCACAGCGTCTCGACGCCCCCGATTCGACGTCGCCCATCTCTCCACCAAACTTCCGTTTCACGGACCGACGGTTACGATAATTATTAAGTAGGCTTGTCCAAACTATATTATACATCGTTACATGTATATAAGTGTACGTATAAATATTGGAATCTTAGTTTTCACCCTTCACTACTCACCGTCGATTCCGAAAACTGATCATTGCAGAGCCAACTGATATTGCAGAAAATGTATATTCTTACCTGAAACAAAATGAAGAAAAGAAAATATTTAAATACCGTGTAGATAATTTCATGTGGTTTAATTTACGTTATTATATATGTGGGGTTTCGTTTTTGTCAGCTTTCCTTATATTTGTATAATGCATAACTTGTATTTTTTATATTTTCGCGGTATCGACTTCACTCCAATCTTGTATATGGTAGGTATATCAATTTTTCAAACCCGTATGATATGTGAAAGCCAAGATTTGACCGAGAGGAAACTCTACTCACGATTTACTGAATGGTAAGAGGAATATGAAAAGGGTTCGTAAAGGGAGACGAATAAAGCCTGAATTCTGTACGCCACTTTGTGAGATTATTACATATTTTCTGTATATGATCTTGCGTGGTATCATATCGCATAACTCCTCTGATATCATTTTGAAAATGTAAAAAGTTTCTTGCGTTCTTGAGGTAGACGAATAAATCAGTAAAAAAAAATTTATATATACGTTACAAGTATTTTTTATATACATATATGCGGTTCCACTTTTTTCCTCGAAATATTATACCATTCGAGGTAAAGAAGAAGCAAACTCTTTGACGATATAAAGAATCAAAAAATACCTGCGCATATCATTTTGTAGAAGAAAATCACTGAAGAATTTTTACCATGGGAATGAAACTTTTGAATAAAAAATAGCTTTCCAAATAACATCTATACAAGTTTCAAAAAGCTCCTTGGAACACAAATTTCAAGTTCTGTAGTCTCCAACATTTTTTTTTTTTTTACTAATTTGTGGATATAATTTCGAAGAGATTGACGTAGCTTTTTCTTTTTTTTTTAAATAGCTTTAAGCTCTCGTGGTAGAAATTATTGCTAAAGTCGTCTGTACGCATACCTATAATATATAAGCTTCGCTCGATGTATAAGAAAATTCAAGTTTTTCAACTGGTTTTGTATAAATTATACTAGAGTATTCGTTCCTTCGGAACGTCTAGTGTGGCATTTATGCACTTAATACTGCCCACTCATCAACGTCCGCAAGTAGTTTCTTAGATTACAGCTGATTATTCTTAATTGGTTATTCCCTGCTCGATAATGTTAGTGGTTAGTTTAAGAATGCCGAGCAATTAACAATTATCTTTTCGTATATATAACGAACATATGCCGTACAAAGAATAATGTCATAATGAATACATATACGAGATATACATACAGTGAGCAGATTTGTTCGAAGCTTTAAATAAACTACGTCCAATTGTCTCGGTTTGAAAAATCGTCTCATACGATGTTTACAGCTGAATTATTTACACCAAAAAGTGATATAAAATATTTATTCAGTGAGAAGCAGGCTGCAGGGAATCAGGATAAATTTTCAGCATCCAAAATTTATTTAAAAAAACCACAAAGATATAAGCAGAGTACTTTTGATGCTTTTTGCAAATTGAGAGAACCAGTACAGCTTAGTTTTGAAAATTCGGAGTACTCCAAAATGCATTTATTTCTCAGCCAAAGTTTATTTCACATCAAAAAAAAAAATTTTCTTTGAAAACTTTTGTCGTAAGGTTTTAGGCACATCGTTGTTCCGATTAAGGTCGTTGAGGGCTCATTTTGTTCAGAAAAGAAATCCTCATCACGTGAACGAGGGAATTTTTTTACAATTTCGTGTTGGCCAAGTTATTTGCAAATTAGTAGCCTAAATATTAGAAATTTTGGATAATTGACCGTAACTTTTCACATGAATTTTTTTTACCGATCCCTACGTTCATAAGATGTAGAATTGCTGTTCGAAGAAAGCAAGACCTCGAGAGGTTGAATTGGACCAACGATGTGCCTGAAACCTTACGACAAAGTTTTTCGAAGAAAGTTTTTGTTTCATGTGAAATAAACTTCGGCTGACAAATGAATAAATTTTGGAGTACTCCACGTTTCCCAAACCAAGCTGTACTGGTCCCCTTAATTATCTGTATGACAGTAACATTTAGATATGTATATATGTCGAGTGCAAATTGAATTTCCGTTTAACGGTAATTTATATACGTATACGTATACATATATACGTATATGCTATTGAAATACAATAATTGCAGTCATGAAATAAACCCCCATTCATTGCAAAAGAATACTAGATAATAAAACAAATATATAAACATATATACCTGTATATATATATGGGTGTGCAGTCATTAATAGTTTCCGACGCGATAACTCCACGGGTAATTTCCAATTGTACACAGCCGTAAATAGCGGTATACAAATTAGAGTAAGGTTTAGCCTCCGGAAAAGGCCGGGAAAATGTAAATGAAATAAATTGATTAACAAACATGAATTGAACGAAATGAGCTTGAGCTCTCCCGTTTATTGAAATATGTATATAAAATCCTCCGGAACGAACAACTGTACATAATATGGTATATTTTTTCAAAAATGTGTATTTTTCTTTTTTGTAAAATCCCGAATTATTGATGACGTTGATCATCGTTTAATGCGATGAAATTCTATGGGTTTGTGGAAAGAAAAGAAAAAAAAAGAAAGGAAAAGAGGAAAAAAAAAAAAACAGAAAAAAGGTAAAAAAAGGAGTGTGTACAGAATAGGTCGTCAATCACTCGTGAGACTCGCACGAGCCCCTGTGCGGTCTCTGCAGTGCGGGGGTAGTTTTTCAATTTCACGCAATTAGTCCAAGTCAGAGAGAAATAGAGAACTAAGTAAATAACCTGATTCCCCCCCTCGTACCAATCGACTTTCCTAAGTAAACGAATAGACGGAAGAGGTGAGCCGAGCGTATTTTCTCACTTCAGCCTGAAATCGTGCCTCACTTCGACTCCGGATAGAAGGTAAAAACTTTTATCTACGTCAAAAATTGACGGCGGCAGGATAGCCCGAATCCTGACCCTCGGAACGCGGCGGTGAAAATAAAGAATGAAATAGCAAAAGGTAAAAAAAAAAAAAAAAAACGAATTTGCAAGACGGTAAATTCGTATAAATTTCTGCTAGAGCTGCAGCGCATTGATCATTCCGATCGTAGCCCCGTGGGCGTTTTGGACCGGAGCATAGGATCGTATAGTTGTTGTTTTTTGTTGATTGGTTTCGCGAATCGCTGCAGGACAGGGGAGGACTTGGAATTGCTCGGCGCGGAGGACGGCACGGTGAGTAAATATTGATTAGTAAAGGGCGTCGGTATGCTGCTGCAGCGTGTTTGGCTCTGGTTTGTGCGACGGAACGATAGCGCCCTTTTGTAATGAACGAAGCGCGTTGCGACTCCCGCACCCACTGTTACATGCTTTACGTTTCAATTCTGACCCTCTCACAATCAGAAAGTAGAGTAACGCAACAGATTGGCCCTGCAGGATCAGCTTCCTCACGAATACGTATCTCCAATCTTTCACGAGCTTTTGTCAAACGTATAAAATAAGCTTCGCGTACTTTCTGTGAGCTTTTTGGAGTGAAAATCCGAACCACAGGAGTGAAATTTCACTCCTAAATAGAAACAGCGAAAAGTTAATATTTTTGCTCCAGCACACGAACTGATGCATCGATTGATTCTAAAATTTAACCAGATTTAAGATGGAGCAAATCCTATCGATTGAGATTAAAATCGTTAAAATCGGTTGATCGGTTCTCGAGATATCATTAATTGAAATTTTTCTTTTCAAAAAATTGTTCTTTTAATAACTCGGAAACTACTGGACCGATCAAATAGAAAATTGATTCAGTTCTAAGTTAAAAAAAACTGCATTGATTGATGTTAGGAAAGATGCAATCCGTTCATTGGTTCCCGAGATATCGTCGGACGAAAAATTGATCACACACACACAGACCTGGACGTTCATCTGAAAATGGTCGGAGCTGTTTTTTTTGGATCTGGAAACGTGAGGATCTGGTAAAAACTCAACTCTACATTTTCGGGGTGACGGAATTATAACTTCGGTTTGTTCAAAACGTGAATTTCAGAAAAATAAAACCAAAAAAATTGAAGAGGTTTCAAAAGTTGGTTTAATATAATTTTTCAAACCCGAGATATGAAATCAAGGAGGAAACTGTTCAGATATTGAATAACTTTTGGTAGTAGTTAGGTACTTATGGTACGAAAAAAAAACTGTCACCCTAGCAGACGACTACGAGGGCGCGGCGGATCGGTAAAGAGGGAAAATGGTTAGAGGTGTGAATTTTTGCATTTACCGAACGTCAATATGTCCGTTATTGGCAGGAATGACGGATGTGCGGAAGGACGAATGAGGGTGACGGAAATGGCACGGAGCAAGGCTCGGGAACCTCGTGCCATCGCGGGAGCTGGTTTACGGGGGAAATTGATTCGCGAATGAATTTACGAGCAGCTGGCATATTTACGACGCGTACCAACTTTAAGCTGTTTCCGCGCAACGGCACCCTGCGAGCTTCCACATCTCTGCAATACTTTTACTTGCCATTTTCTTTTTTTTTTTAAATGAACTTAACTTAAACTTGACTGAACTGAACCTGTCGACTTCTTTTATACCGTAGAACTCATTTCCTTGAGAATATTACACACAACCGAAGCGGTACACTCCCTCAGCCCTACAGCCTGTGCCAATTTGGTAAAATCATTAGTCACTCGACTGCCGAGTCTGTAATAAGCTGCAGAAATTAATCACGATAATTAGAGTTAAGTCAATTAATGATTTCATCATCGTTAGTCTGAAATTTAATCAAAATTTAGTCACGGCGATGTTTAATTTTTCCTTTTTTTTCTCTTTTTTCTGCACCGTTTTTTTTTTTTTTTTGCATTTCATTGAACGTACACACGATATGAATGATTGACGAAAAACGAAGGCGAAATACCTATACCTATACCCGGATCTGTTTTTACGCTTAGTTTTTCATTTTTATTCAGGAAATAACACTATCAGTTTTTTTTTACATTTTTTTTTCGCTGCCTCGTGTCGAGCCGGGCGCTTTTCACTGTTCACGGTACATTGCAGGAAATAACGATCAACTTTTGACCGTTTGATTGATACTTTTTGCCGAAATTCTTGACCCATAAGTAATCGAATGAAAAATATGATACAGAATATTCGAAGGGTGATGTTCCGATTATTTGATAAGTACTTTGATATCGATCGAACAATTATTGAAAAAAAAATGTCGTTTCTTCAAATGCCACGATGCAATCTCATTATTAAACTTGAACCCACTCGTCTGGCATATCTGATAAATCTTATACCAATTGAATGAACAGATTTAATTTTATCGATAAATCGATGACAGGTGACGCGTATGATTGCTTCACTCTTTGAGTCTATGAGCAAATCGGTTATATCGATAGTTTGAGAAGTAAATTATAGAGTGTAACCTTAAATTTATTCCGTTATAGGTATAAGTTAATTTCACAGGTTATTATTTCGCTGGTATGTGATACGCGAATTCCACAAACCGGCCTGTGAAATTGCTCCAGTCACTGAAGGTAAAATTTACCCCAGGTTTCAAGGTGTGAACAATTGCGGCGTCGGGACGCCAATCTAAACAGTTTACCCGCCAGAATGTCTCGGCCCATCAAAAACACTTCGGGGTGTCGTAACGAAACTTGGCTACTTTAATAGTTACTTCCTCAAAATGACTCTCCAGGGAACAATTCTGTCCGGTCGTACGTCCTCGACTCCTGCCGGCTCCAGCCTCCCGGCGATGTATTAATTCTTACAAAGTGTCGAAAACTCTCGTGTGAAAAAAAAGAAAAAAAAAAAATGACTCTTGGAACATTGGACACCTTCATTTCAAACCACCGTAACATCACATTTTACAGATCATTAAAATGACTGAAAGAAAAACAGCCTAAAATATTGCAGAGCTTTTTATCAAAAAGCAAAGAAAACATGACCCGAATGGATGCAGACTGGGACCATGTCCGATGGGCAGAGATCACGTTTTTTCGGGAAAATCTGTGTTTAAAATGAATAATAATGAAAATAATCATCGGACTTATCGGTAAGAGAATCTCGGTTATTTTATTCTATATTATTTTTTGCTCGATTCATGTGCAACAAATGAGCCGTACATGTCTATACGTTAAAAACTCCCCGAAGACCTCACATGTCGTAGCCGGAGGCTAATACCGCGGGACTTTGGCCCCGGTAGTTTCATATGATTGAGATATGTAATCAGTACTGCACTCTCATGATCGTAACCACTTGGTCATAGTATAGGGCCACGTATACCGAACAGGTACATGGATATTGTATACAGTATGGATACACGAGAAGGTAAAGTGAGTATGCCCACCTAAATCACAGTTACCGTACCTTCTGCGTATACAGGTAAGAAGTAATCTACCTGCAGGGTGAGCGAACCTGGGATATATAATGATACGTTGCAGTAGCCGGTAGCCTCCGTCTTTCCATTGGCACGATTCCATCTTAACCGTACGTGTACATGCAGGTCTAAATCTTTGTGATACAGAGTGTTACACTGACACGATACAACGTTACCGGTATTATAGGTAAGAAATCAATTTGAAAATTTCATTTATCTTTCTACTCGTCGTGGTATTGTATTTTATTTGTTATTATTTCGATTCAATTTTTCACATGAAAAAATATACACCCCGTCGTCATTGCAGTATACGACGTATATAATAAATATATAATCCGTACTTTATAGGGCGGGGCAAAATACCCTGTAATAAATCGATGTGAATTAAGTTGTTAAGACGCCTTATCAATATTCAATATTGATTATAATATATCATCAACCTTACGACGTTCAAACAACCTGTGGACAACTTTATATACCTACCAAGGTGTCATCCACTGCCCGGAGACACGTCGTTGTTGATGGCCTTGTTATTTTCTTCACAATGTTTTTTTCGAATCTCTTTTCCAAGACCGAAATTTTCACTTCAAGGACCTTTATGGAACGTTGTAGAATTTTTCTTTTTATTTTTTTTTTCTGGGATAAGGAATAGTAGGGGTTTTCTTGTAGACTGGGGATGTTACGGAGTCTGGAATGTCTGGCCAACTGGAAAGCTGTACAGACTACAGCCAGGCTTTGGTAATTAGTTGAATTCCTGGAGTGAGAAAGAGATAAAGATAGAAGAGAGAGAGAGAGAGAGAGAGAGAGAAGAAGGAGGCTTGTAACTGACAAATTAACCAATAAAATACGGAGGAGTCGTAAGCCTTTGGTGGTCAGTGGATAAGAGAGTAGGTACGAGTGCCCATCTATACATTCTTTGAATTTACCAAGCTCGTTGAGAATGACGCGGAAAACGAGTTGTAGCCAATTCTATCGAATTGAATTGATAGAAATTGGATGAAATTGGAAGTAAGTAAAGTTTAATCCTAACAAACCCCGGGGGGAACCTCCTCCTCCTCGTCGTATACTTTTCTTTGCCTCTGAACAGTATGTGCATCCCCATGGGGATCGATTGTACTCCGATACTTCGATATTTCATTTAGCTTACCGATATAATGATTGGTCGACGATTTATTCAATCCGCAGTATCTTCCAGTCCAATAAAAGAACGAATTTCTATAACGGATGTGGACCGAGAACATGCTTCCATTTTTAACCACCGTGAATCGCAGGGTGTCAGTAACGATGAATGTAATGAAGCAGTAGAGCAAGAGCAAAAAGAAAAAGACGTGTCTCTCTATGCAAATTAGGGGTAAAGGAATAACACGAAGAAGAAGAAGAACGAGAATAAGAAGAAGGAGAAGGCGGTGATGCCAAAAAGCTTAGAAGGATGGCAGACATACATTTAAAATGTAATACCAAATGTAATTTGCTGGAACTAATGTATTGGATATGGAGATGCGATGGGAAAGGAAATGAAGAGAAGAGAAGAGAAGAGAGTAGAAGAGAAGGGATGTCATGCCGCCACAGAATCCGTGTGAGCGGTTGGATCATTGCCGAGAAATTTACAGGACGGTAAGCAAGCTCGGAGGTTAAATTCGAAGAGACGGTATATAATACGTAAGGGGGGTATATACGGTGTGGTTTAGGAGTGTGAGATGATTGATCTCGGAAGATTATCATAAGAAATTTGTTATACCACTGCTGGATTGTTTTGTTGGTTGGTTGGGGGGTAAAAGTTTCTAACGGAGTAATCAAAAAAAGATTATTCACATTTGAGGTGGGAAATTATAGCCCCGGAGCCAGAGAAAGTCTTTAGAGCATTATCTTTTGGCGGATTATACGAGAACCGGGTTAATTAGGGTGACAATATTAATTACGTAGGCATTTGTCTCTTGGGTCACGGCCGCGAGCGAACTACCACGGAAACTCAGTCTGTTCCTGCGTACCTACCACGAAACCCTTCGCATCGCCTCGCCTTGTTCCTAATGGCATAAAGTTTCCTCAACAGCTTTTAGGCGTCCTGTAATAAATTGTATACTACTTTGTTCAAAAATTCATTACTAATATTGTCAACTATTTTAAACCTACCCACCTATCCACCAACCAACCAACCCTCAACACCAAGCGGAACTTCCAACCACAGAGAATTTTCATATACTGCATAAACTGCACCAGCAATGTACTGTTGCCATCCTCCTCGCCCATTGAAAGCGATAAACGGCGTATAAAGCTGAAATCTTTTGCCCTGCAGCAGGATAAATGTGACTAAATTTCCGATTGTAGATGGTGGAGTTTTCGTACGAAGAGGGAAACCGTGAGATGTACAACAGCACGTTCAAGTTTGAGCCACTCGTCGCCTAGGTGACAACTGACACGCACTTGGCACTCGTTCCTTTTTTGTTCTGTTTTTTTTGCTTCTGGATGTCTGAGTGAACCGAAGAAGACTCTCGTGCAAAGGGTTTTCAAGATTACAGCTGAGGTCCTTCCCGTAATTGCCTGCGGCCTCCTCGACTATATCTAGCTCTTTATTTGCGTAAGGTACACAGTACACACTCGCGTACCACTTTGGGGGGACCTCCACACTCCGGATTTCCACAATCTAACCAGAGCCAAGCCCAAGCCCGAGTTGTACCAAACGTGTAGAAGCAATTAAAATTAGCGACTTTTTCTAGGAGAATTAGCAAACTAAATAGGATTGGCCGAAAAAGAATACTTGAAAGAAAAAAAAAATAGCCTTTGCATGTCTTCTTTCTCGGTTCTGAACCCTGAATCCTGATCAGTATCTTGTTTGTAGTATTATGCACTATTTCGACGCATAGCACTGCGGTTGTGCTCGAAGTTACATTACACTGCATTAAGTTGCGAATAGTGTTGCTGCCGGGATAACCGCGAAAGTTTTCATCTCAGTGTCCATTTCACGTGAATATATATGCCGTATAGGTAGGCTAGGTACTATTGGCAGCTATTAGAGAACATATACATGGAACTTATCGAGCTCTTGAATAGAGTACTGGAAACTTTGAACAAGAGCTTAGATCCGATAAGAGCAGAGCATTTCGGTGGCTTAAAGTTGACCATTTCACTTGGCTATGTGCAAACATAGGTGATACAAACTTAATTTGAAACACTTCTCGTTTTTTTTTCGGTGTATCGTATAGGAAAAAAGTACCTACAGCGTTCGAAGAAATATTGAAAAAATAAAATAAAAATTGATGGTATTTTTAGCAGAGAAAGTTTCGGCTGGATGGGCGAAAAAAATTGGGGTAGCCGCGGGGGTTCAGAGTAAATAAAATAAATCAAAATTCACGGATGGAAATCCGCTGGTATTTTGAGTGTAGCTCAAAGATTTCATCGCTTCATATTTTCGGTCAACTTCGGTAGGGATTGTAAAAACATTTGAAGAGTCGCTTTGAACTCGGTTAGGGTTTTTTTTTAAAATTCAAGCCGCTTTCGTGATGAAACGTTTTAATGGATTGTTTGAACTCCCCGCGCCAACAAGTTGCTATCGTTGGTTCTGACTTTGTGCAATCAGTTGAATTATTTGCTCAGTTAAGCAGCAACGCTTAAACTTCAACCATATACCAATTACTTTATAAATTATAACGGAATGTAAAACCACCCCGAAGCTATTTCCTCGATAGTATTTGAACTCGTTTGCAATTAGAGCTCACCACAATTTGTTCTTTATTTCGCGACGTTCATTACTCACTCGCCAGTTATATCGCACAAATTTTTCAAACATTATTCAAAATTGTTTGACCTTTTTACGGACTTCACGTTACATTGAATAAGTATCATTCGTTTTCCCCGAAATTACATCGTTTTTAAATGTTTTCTACAAATTTCAAACAGTTTTGTCGAACTATTCGACCTGTACCCAGTGAAAACCACTTTTTTTTCGGCAGATTCAATCGAGGTGAGGCGAAGTCCATAAAATATTAAATAATTCATAATTACGTATCAAAGTACAAGTAATATTAAGGTGTGAAAGAACTGAATCAATAGAATATTTCCTCAAAGCGTAGCAGTGATTTGAAAAAAAATTCATTCCAAGGTGTATCATACTTCTTTAATCAAATTAAGTGGGAAAGAACGTTGGAAGAACTGAAGAAAAATGAATGGTTGAAAAGATGATCGTTTTGTTTGAGAATGGGCCATCGAATGAAGTGGTTCGGTTGAAAATGGTACGCTATTAAAATATGAAGGTAAAAGTAGATAAAAAAAAAAAGGCAAAGAGAAAGAAAAATGGATAATGCAGGAAACGCCTTGCTGAGGGAATCTTTTGAGACAGAATTTGAGAAAAGTAACTGGCGCGGAAGGTAGGTTGTTATACGAAGCCAGGCGCGTCTGGATATCTACTTTTTTTTTTTTTTTTCTTCATTTTTTTTTCTATCCTCAGACTTGGCATAATATATTTTCTCTCGTGCCAAAAATAACTTGGAACAGATTTTCGTACAGCCACCTTTCGAGATAATTAATGATCTTCCTACAGAAGTGAAAATAAAGGACGGAACTGTCATCATTTACGTTTGTCTCTTCTGACAATAAGACAGAGTAAATTCAGCGCTGAGTTTCTAATTAATACGACAAAATGATCTCTCTGTTTTTCTTCGACAATTCATTGTCAAATAACAACGGATCGGTTCCACTTCTCTCTCGGGAACACAACAAATCTGAGAGACGCCATTGATCCCGGGTAGAGTTAAAAATATTCTCTCCTAAAATTGAACCGACTTTATTTATTTATTTTTTTTAAATAAATGATAAAAAAAGAGAGAATTTTGTGGTTATTTTTGTAACCGAATATTTCAGGCGAGAAAAATTACTAAAAAAAAATCTGTGTAACTTAAATCGGGAGATAAAAGTTATTTTTATGGAATTATTTTTCGCATCAAAAGTATCTCGTATCTCGTTCATATCGGATCCATATCACGAAAACTTTACCGAATGCTTGGCACGTGCCATCTTATTTTTAGAAACCACCTATGTCACCCTTTTTCCCCCCTTTGCACAACGAAGCTTGTAATATTTCCCACAATGACATCTGGCACGAACTCATACTCACAATGAGTGGCAGTCGGTTTGCTGTCACTAAGTTAATTGCTTCATCCGCTTACCTATACCCACGAAACGAATGAGCAAATTTATACCGGAAGTTAAACGTCCAAGTGTAAGCTGTTAGAAAGTGAGTAACACAATCGGGATAATCTTACCGAGATAATTGTATAATATTATTTAACTAAGAATATATCAGTACTCTGATCACCGTGTCGACAATATTTTGTCCTCAAATGTACAAACTATTTACCCAAGACGATTGATTGTTCGGGACCAAAACCAGAAGCTGTAAGCCAAGTTTCGTTACTCTTTATCTTAGTAACTTATCACGTTTTCGAGATAATTGAGATGAACGCACCATTCATTCATGTCATGGATATTTCGAAGGAATTTTTTTTCAGGCATGCTCCGTGAAGATACCAACTAGACCCTGACGTTCACTGAAGAAGAAAATATCACCGATTGAGCTGACTAAATTGTTGAAATTTTAGCTAAATGCTTTTCTTGCGAGAATCGCAGTAAATGCTCATTTCAGTGTTGCAGGTTTGTCGAGTTCTTGCGGATCATCCTTCACAATAATGCGATAAGGGCGTACGTATAGACTCGAAGTGGCCTTGTTGCATCAAACTCTTCAATCGTAACAGCTCGCTGGGTGTAACGCATCGTGACTCGAACGATATTGAAATTTGATTTATATCCGATTTTATTGATTCAATATTTCGCGTGTGTATCTACGAACATACCTGATGAATAAAAAAAACGAAATACAAAATGTTCGACGGTATAGAGAGTTGACTTATGGATGATAGCTGGACAATAGATTTATCACGCGCTAAAAGTCCGGCAGGATTAACTTATACTGATATATTATATTAATAAAAATGTAGACTTTTTCGTGTTGCATAATTCATTTTGTTTAATCAGTCGGTAATACTCTGCCAGTTTTTTTCACACCTCCCCATCTTCGATTTGTAATTCCCCAGGGAATACAATAAATCACGATTAGTCTTCAGCACCGATCGATGTGGGTATATTTTATTTCGGTATTAGATATTCGCGGGTTATTTCAGAGCTGCCTTGATTCTGAAAAAAAGTAATTTGAATATCCGTTTTTGTATAATAATAAATGCAAAATTTTTTTTCTCCGTTTTTCGCCATTTCTCACGGCTATGAAATGAATTAATTCGGTTTCAATCTTTCGTTAAAAATCAGAACGGATCTGTGCCAGTCTATTATTTTGCTACACAGTCGTCACACTTCGTGGCCGTGACTCGATATAGCTCGTAGCTATATCGGAAGCTGAAATCGGATTATATCCGTGGAATATCCCCATTCGATAGCATTGTGCTAAAATTTCGGGAATTACGAAGTGAAATAATATCGCGAAACGGAATAGATATTGTTCATCGTAGAATGAAAATTTTGAAATAATATCGGAGGTCCGTTATAATCAACTTGGGACGTATGATATTTGTACAGTTTTTATCAGCGATTCGGGACGTCAAACTGCAGAGTAAACGTAAAACAATACGATAACCACGATGTTAACATTTCTTTTTCTCACGTTTTAAGGGATGATAAAAACCCCACTAGCTTCCACGAGATTTAATAGTCTAGCGTTACAGCTAGCACTGTGGTCTGTAATTGAATTCCTTTACATTTGGCTTCTATCACAACAGATAAAGCCCGAGTGCACTTAAGACAACCTTTTTCGAAATCCACTTTCATAAATTGCTATACCCAGGGTCTCATGGGCGTTATCTGTTATACTAAGAAGAAAAAAGAAAAAAGAAAAAAAAAATGCTGGCAGTTAATGACTAGAAACGGTCTAAATTTACTTAAACCGGTCGATATTATCGGTGTACGTAATTCAATACGGTTTTCTCGACTTTACGCCCTCCCCCCTTGAAATGAAAACTGCGATACGATATTGCTGCAGGTATATATACGTAAGGAAAAGTAAAACATCAGGGGGAGAAACGACGCCCTGAGATTTTTTTAGCGAATCTTCTTTGAACCGGGACAAACATTTCACGTTGAAGGAGAAAGAGGAAATGAAAAAAAAAAAAAAAAATTCAGTGACGGTTCGCCCGTCTACAAGGTGACCGAATAGTATCAGGCGAAGGCCTTGAATCTGGAAAAATGTTAGCGAAGATTGAAAAAATAAAAAAAATTGTGTTGTTTCGAAGAGAGAAACTTCATGCGAATTCAGTTTGGAATAAATGAATGGAAAGATAAACGGGTGAAAAAAAAAGAACGAGATATAGGAAGAGAAAAATGAAGAATGAAATTTGAAAATCAAAAGATATGACAGGCATTCGATTTCTGGTAGAGAAAAAATGGGTTCTGATAAATCTATAAATCTTGTGAAACGTCCCCCGTTCCGAACGGTGGAACTTTTTATCTCAAGTATTTTTTAGCCGGTCCATTATTCCCGAGGTAAATTGCTCGGAAATATCGAAATTTGACACCCTGTATACCGCATACGTGACATTGTCAGAGAGCATAGTAGCCCTCGGTATTTCATGGTCTGAGTTCCGTATATGTGCCACTGTCGGCCCGTGATCTCGGGTTTATTGGCCTTGTGGTTTCAGGATCTACCCTCCTCTTCCTATAACCGTCTTACTTCCGTACCTACTCAACTGGTGACCTGGACAACCGACCAATGTCTGCAGCCACTGCCAACTATCAAACTGCTATTTTATTGGCTTTCGATTGAAGCACCGATTCCGGCAAGATATTATTACACCTTCGTTCATCCTATCTCATGAATACATTGTGCGCAAGCGAAATCAGGTAGTTACACATCGTAACTCATTTTCATTGTCCGTCTACCTTCTCCAGGAATATAACCGGAGTCGAATCGACTTTCGAGCAATATTTGCGACACAACTTTAGATTTTTTAGGGACATAAATTTAGCAAAAAAGGGTAGTCGTGTGATCACCCAGAAAATGAAAAGTCGGGTCTCCACCGGATCCCCACGTTTTAAGGTCCACGGAAAATCACCCTCGACGATTTTCAGATGGACGTCGAGGCGTGTGTGTGTAAGTGTGATCAATTTTTCGTCAGACGATATCTTTAGAACGAATGAACGGATTTCATTCTTCTTTATATCAATCGATGCGGGTTTTCTCAACTTAGAAACGATCGGATTTCGGAGTTTATGGGTTCAGTAGTTTTTCAGTTATTTAAAGAACAATATTTTGAGAGGGAACATTTCTATTGATGCTATCTCGAGAATTGATCAACACATTTGGATGAGTTTGGTCTCAACCGATAGGATTTGATCCAACTTAAAGCTGGTTAAATTTCAGAATTGATCGACCGGGTAATTTTTGTCGTGGAAACAAAAAATTAACTTTTCCATCGCAATACATTTCTTATTCTTTCAATCGAACTCTTTACTCATAGATTCCCATTTTTTGAGCTTGAAAAATCCAAACGGAAAGTTCTAGGGCTGGTCTGTCTAGGTCAACCGACTTACCAGCTTGTTTTACAATATTTCGAAGAGAACTGCCTGGAGTTTGAAAAAGAGTTAACTATTGTCTTAAAATCGAGAAATTTGAAATGTTTGATAAGAAGAGTGGAGCTTCATGGGTATTTGATGAATATAGAATAAGGCAGCTACCGGTGAACGAGGATTAACAATAATTGATCACTATAGTCTGATCGTGGAGCGTCAGAAGTCGTCGGAATTTCCAGCCCCATTGTCCCCGGGGGATAGAAACTGTATCGAGTGTTCGCCGAGCTAATACTATTTGACAAAGGAGACTTCACTCCAGCTTTATCCCCGGTATTGGTGGCCCAGTGTGGGAAGAGTGAGTGAAAAGAGCTGGCAGTAAGAATGAGAGTAGAAGGAAGTATGTCGGAGAGAAGAGCTGAGGCAGGCTGGTGTTCGATGAGAAAGATCAAATCCAAACCCTCGCTGCAGTGAGACAGACGTGAAGACGTTTGCTCTGAGGTATTCTGACTTTGAGGGTGTATAGAAAAAGGTAAGAGATGAATCTCTGTGGCGCTAGAAAGTTGGAACCCGTTACCTGCGTCGTCAGTAAGATCCAGAAGGACTTCTCAGGACTTTGGATAAACCTTTCTAGTGTCGCATACATTATCGAGCTTAGCTTCAAGGATTCAGTTTGTGAACTGGTTGCATTCCACGAGATTAACATCTTCCTTTGGTAAACCAAGACGTCAGATTGCATCTTTCCATTTCGCTGACACCGGAGGTGTGAATCGAGGGATTATTAAGTGGCATTAACTTGCCAATACCTAACATCTTCGATTTGTCAGATCATAAATCAAGGAGTAGCCTGATAACCGAACCACGATGAATAAATTAAATCGTATCTGACATCAGCCAACGTAACGATGAGGCTCGTCGTCTTTCAGCTCACTGCTTACCTCAACCAGATTCATTTAATCATTTCTCGCTTACGATCATGTTCATCTCTGATAATATACCTTCGAAAAGAAGTAAGAAGTTTAATGATAAGAACTAAACGATATATTGGTCATACAGGTTTGTGATCTTTCGGCTAAAATCATTAAAAAAAACATCAGAAAACCGGTTGACTGGTGACTAATCGAAAGGGCTATCCAAGACTTAAATCTGATCAAGTTTTGAGACTGATCTCACGAACAGTTCAGGAGTTATGCGCGAATAACATGAAATTTTTTTTTTTAATTTTTATTCTTCGAATAACTTTGAAACTACTCGACCGATCGACTCCAAAATCTACTCAGATCTAAGTCTTGATAAACCCTTTCGATCGCCGCAAGAACCATTCTAATCGGTCGATTCGTTCTAAAGATATCGTACGACAAAATTTTGTTTACACACACACACACACATACGGACGTCCATCCAAAAATAGTCAGAACAGCTTCCTAGGACCCCAAAATGTCGAGATCTGATGAAAACTCGATTTTCGAAAACGGACCGAAACCAATAACTTCCCTTTTTTTTTTGAAAATTTTCAATTTTCAAAGCGGGAAGTTAAAAAATGACAAAATTTGTTAAACTCAAGAATTTAACACACACGGAAGTAGAAATCGGTTCAAGGGTATCTACATACCTGAATCTCCGCTCCGCTCCCAGGTGAGTTGATTTATGATAATCGATTTGCCGTTTGCTGCGAGAAGAACTCTGGCATGTCGTACTCTGATTTTGTTTCAATTACGCTATACGTATAGCGTGCAATGATACCGAAAGATTATATCAACCACACGCAAACCAGAGATTTGTAACTTCCCACGAAAATTGAACGATATTAATACGACGAGAGCTGAATGAAGAGTATAGCAAAGTAAATCTAATATATGTTAATGAAATTTGACTATCATATCCCTTGGATTGACGAAGACGGTTATAGCACACGAAGTAATTAATTAGTACGAATAAAATGAACGATGGCAAACACTACCGAGCACTATATATAATATATATAATTATGAACGTAGGTATCGCTTTATATTCGTTGATGAGATAGTTTTCTCACTGTTCAACACACGACAGAGAAGAAATTCTCCGTGACATTGAGTAACGCGATTTGTTCAACCTCTCTCAAGATTCCGGGTAATATTATTTACCGAAATGCTTATCCCCTGACAAACTAAATTCCCTGTTTTCCAATACGAAGGAGACGCCTTGGTTCTCTGTTACCGCGCTGTACTGTGAGACAGTGATTGAAAATGCATGAAGACTGAAGCTTAAATCTTTCTAAGATATTTTCTTACCTATTTTTCGAACGGTCGTAAAAAGAAAGCTCGTTTTCTAAATATTCATTCACGTTCAGTCATTGACAAGTGAACGAAATTATCTTTTATCGATCAAATTTCTCTTCTATTCTCCCAGCTTGCACGAGTGTTTCAAAACTATTCGAATGCTGCTGTGCTACGTGAAATCGTATGGATTTTGACATATTCTTATCCCCGGGAAGGAAAATAATTTGATTTTTATCGGATAAGATTTGGATTTTGAGGAAATATGGAAATGGTGTGGTTAGATAAGAATCTGAATCGTATTTGAATGATAAATGGGATTACCGGCGACGATTAATTTCCAGCACCGTTCGTATTATGGGTGTATAGGCTGTATTCGCGTCAGTAACCGAAACAAGCCTGGGCTAAACAAAAAAGAAAAAAGAAAGAAGAAAAAAAAATCCTGATTTAAGTCGTAGAGGCGAATTCCTCTCCTTTAGAAGAACCTGGCCACGGTGGCTGGGACGGCAGGGGGTCGCGACCCCCGGGACCTCACATGGCGAAGCACAATGAAGCCCTTCCCCAATTCCCTCGTCTCTTTCTCGCCACCCTCGTACCTTTTGGTTCAAGTTCCCTCGTCGGTTGTCCCCGTTCTTCGATCCTCCCAGAATTATGCTTATGCATAAATATAAAACTCGGGAATAAAAAAGTTGTACATATCTTGGCTGATTTATATCGCGTCACTATCACGTGAAAGTGCAAGTAAATTTCTTCAAAATACTTCCTTGTACAAAAATAGCAAAAAATAAAAAAAAGAATCGCATCTTCTCAACACCGGAGGTAAAAAATAAAGCAACTTCTTCAAGATTCGGGGATTTTACCGGAAACGTCAAGATATTTTATCGATCGGTTTGGTTACAGAGGGTTTGACTTGACCGTTGAACGACTGGCAGGTCAAAGGTCTCCGCTTTTCGAGTCCCCCGTGGTTCTAGTTAAGGAGAAGTCCGTCCCAGTTCCCTTTTTCTCAATGTTTTTGCTAAGCCTCTCTCTTCGCCCATTTCTGTCAAATGACATCGCCTTAAGTTTTATGATAAAAAGAAGTTTATGCTTGGCTGAAACTACCGGATGATCCGAAACCTCGCGATTCCTCTGTTCCTCTTCGAATAATCTCACATTATTGTTTTAACATCGTAAAAAATATGTTTTTTTTTATCGTTAAATTGTTTTTCAACGTCTTTGGTGTTACCCTGCGTATAGGTGGATGCAGTATACCTATAAATAACATAAAATGCGAAGAAGAAGAAGAAGAGGAAAAGTGTAAAGATCAAGACAGTGCGGCGCGACGTCTCGCGAAACTATTAGTCTTCGACAAAGTAGGAAAGTTTCGATTTACCGCGGAAACACTTTGTGGAAAACTAGATAAGCACTTACCTATAACAGTCGTAACTATAAGCGTACGAACAAACATTATCCTAGCCTAGTGAATTATACTTGCCCGGTTAGAAACTTAGAAATGTAGATCAGTCCTTCAAAAAGTTTTCCTGACACGCCTAACTTTAACCGAGCGTTAAGAAGTAACGATTCATCTGATAATTTCGAGATCTATAATAACATCAAAGGAGAGTATGAGTCTATCGAAAAAAAAAAAAAAAAAAATAGTTGTTACAGGAGACCTCAAATCAATCTATAGAATATTCCTTCAAAATTTGAATAAGTGACCTGATTTGCAAAAATTTTATCTTTATTTGCAAAAAAATTAAAGAAAGATTTCGATCAAATTAATATACTTTCTCAAATTATGAGGATAGGAAGTTTATTAATTTGTATAAATTTTTTTTGACAGGTTCGGACGGTATAATCGTTGAATAATTGCGTTATTTATTTTCTGAAGTCGCGTTTATCTTTTGCCTCCAACTGGGGAATTATGAAAACTAATTTATTTCATACATATCTGTATATACGTAAATAGAATAGTAATATTAGCAAACAAAGCGAAAATTAATTCTCATTTTCTTTTATACATATTACCTTGGATTTTTCACATACAAAAGACTTTCGAGACTAGTTTTCCGTTTTCTCGCATAAACAATGAGTCACACATTGACCCGGTCGCGAATTAATTGCACGAGAATAAGGAGTGGTCCGCATTGTCAGTGGGTGTATTATAATAGCGGGATAATTGAAGGATACGACGATAATAAATGGAGGTTGAAGACGTCCGAGATCTGTGATGAAATTTTCAATAAATTCTCACCGTTACGAAACCTTATTCCAACCCCCTCAGCGCGACGTTGAAATCGCGAATCTATCTTCTTCCTTCCCAGCTAACGTAAGTGGTGTAGGAGTTTAATCATCTACCAGTTCGTCTTCTTTCATCGTATTTTATTTCACCCGATATAACCTGATAAATTTTCGATAAATATTGTTCCCCCCCCCCCCATCCAGCTCCCTTCCCGGAAATACGATATTGTCGAAGTTTTACCAGAAGAAAGGGAGGAGAGGGGTATATATTTGAATTTTAAGAATTTTCGGCACATGAGATTATTCTTATTCTCCCTCCTCGGACATCGCGGGTAAAATGAATTTAGTGGTAAATATCTGAATGGTCCCTCTGTCGGTTACGTTGTATGCAGTTATGCACCGTCACAGCAGGATCCCTTGGAATTGGTGGTATTTGTGCGAGGCGTCCTGTGGCGGCAAGTCCTCGTTCAACCACAAATATGTGTCGAGTAGAATCTTCAGGGTTCGTTGGTAGCCATCAGTGGAGAGCCAGTAAAGAATAAAACAGATGTTTATACAAATTCTTTCGGCTCACTATATTCAGAATCTCCTTTTTCTCTTCCCTTCATCGTTCCTTTCTCCATTTTACCTTTTTATTATTATTATTATCATTATTATTTTTTCTTTCTTCTCTTTCTCCTTCTCTTCTTCTTATACGTATAACAAACAACCTTTATGGTCTATAACTTACGCGTGATGCACACTTTAACCTTATACCACCACCGCAGACACCTTGACAATCAAGAAGATACAATAGACAATATACCACATACACAGCTTTTACTCACAGTAACTACTTTTAACAGCCATTCAACCGTTCATGTTTTGTGGTTTGTGGTATGCGATTATTCGCTACGTTACGTTATTGCCTGTCGTTTCGGTCCTCCGCAAATTTAGACCGCAATACCCAGAGAAGAGTACAATAAAAGGTTTTGAGCGTCACTCAAATTCGGGTGCATCAAAAATCCTCAAGATCAAGCTCAAAGTAAGCTGTGCAGGAGGATAGAGCTTTTCTTAAGAATCTTTTCACGCCAATACCATGCCGGTAATAATTAACTAATTCCTCGAAAAGCAAGGTAATAGCTTTAAGTAGATAAAAAATAAGCGTAAGAATTCGTTTAATTCAGCTAATTCGAGACTGGCTTTATCGATTAGGTACTTCAGAACTTTCTACTGCAAGCTGCAGCTGATCATTGCTTGTAATTGAATTCGAAGACAATTATCGAGATCGTATATATATATATATATATATTCTTTTGTAGAAGACTATAAATAGAATTTCATTCGGTCCCTAGATTGGATTCGAGACATGGACGATTAGGTTGGTATAAAAGTAGAATAGGTCTGTGATCTTTTAGACTTTGGCCTGTTAAACTTAGATAGGAATTATAAAACCGTTTATCATATTGTGGTCAAAACGTCATACCGACCAATTCAGCATCCCGACGCATATGAATATAAATTTATGGCCTACGCCCCAGGCAATGAATGAAATGCCAGCAGAATTTAATCGCTAGATCAGCAGTAATAAATTGCGTTCATGTTCAACACATAATAGCTAACACATGCGGTGCTACAGTACAGTACAAACAAGCCACGTTAGAACAACATTTACTTTGATTCTTTTCTTTTTTTTTTGTTTCTACCATATGAACGAAATTTTTAACAAAAAAAAAAAAGAAAAAGTCTCGGTAATTTTTGAATCTAGGTACACCTTGGAGATAATTTTTTTTTCTTCAAATTGTTGATACACGCTTTGAAGAAGTTTTTTATACGGACCTAGATTTTGTACAACTGATTACTTCGATTTTAAGACATGATTCAAAATTATTTCAAGAAAGTGGAAGCCACGTTGAATTTCCGAATTTGAAAAGTCCGGAACGGTGAAAATTCCGAATTTTGATATGATTGACCAACGGTTTTTAAAAAAAGTAGTTCCCCGGAAGTCTTGCACAGTCGATTTCAAAAACTTCAATCGGAAAACACCAAACGTTCAAAAGAGCCGATAGGTAAAGGATCTTAAAGGCCAAAACTCCGAACCCTCGAATTCACGCATAAAGCGTCGCGCCCCTCCGATAAATTTAGACTTTCGGAGTTTTTAGCTATCTGCTTTCCGAACTTTTCGAATTCTGATATTCTAAACTTACAGATTTCTGAAGATTCGAAATCATCTCGAATGAATTCGTAATTTTAACAATTCGGACTTTGAAAATTCGGAACTTCGATTGGGTTCCAAAAAGTGGCTGCGATTGTTGGACGCAGGTCGTGTGGTATCGTATATCGAAAATTCTCAAAATTTGGAGGGACCATTTTTATTGATGTAATTTTTGGGCAACCAAATGATATATTCTATGAACTTAATTTTCAGTAAAGAAAATTTAGCTATTGGTCAATTGCCCTGAAATTATACATTATTTTAGAATAATTCCTCCGAATCTGAAAAAGTTTCGATGAACGATGCGACCTGTACCTACCCTCCTGCACACCACTTTTTTCCGTAGACTCAATCTATGCTAGGCGAAGCTCCATAAAATTTCCAATGATTTCTAATCCTGTCTCAAAATCCAGGTAATCGGCTTTGAAAAGACAGAGTCGATAGAATATTACGTCAAACGTGAATATTCTACTCCCCTAATAATGTTATCTGTTGATAGATAATAACCGTGAAGATTAAGTTTTTTTTGTATTTTTTTTTTTTTGTCAAAAACATACAGGTATGTATATCTACTATACGAGCGTCGATAACCGAGATCTTATATATAAGGAAGCGCCGGTACGATTTTGGGATAGTAAAATGGGCCTGATGGGCGCATATATGGTTTAAGGGTGAGAGAAAGAGTAAAAGAGAGGAAAGTAGGTATTTGGCTGCTTAACATGACAATGGCTCGTAAAATATACGAAACTCAGCCTCTCTATTCGCCCTGTGGCTTCGTAAGGCACTTTGTGCGATGGTCACACGCACGCGACACGCGTACTCTCTGCTGAAGCTAACTTGGCTTTATTGTTTGAAAACGGAAAAGAAAAAATAAGAAAATTCGTTTACCATATACGTGCACGAAGTAAACGGTCCAAACTGGCTTTTTAACCCTTGAATTATACGCCACGGAGTCATATCAGAGGGGTGAATGCAGGATGCTGTAGCAGTGTCCTTGCAAACGCATATGCTCAGCAAAACCACACAACCAATATTGATATAATTTTTTTTCTCCTTCACATGTAGGAACCCTTGTTAGTTGATTTATAAATTTTGCAGTCTGACATATGAGAGCTACCGTAACCGTGTATTCAACATAAAAATTTATTTTTTTAGTTATTAGTCAAGTTCTCGTTCGGCGGGTGGAAAGTCCAGTGTGTCATCGCACAATAATTTAGGGATATTCAGGTAGTAAAGATATGGTAGCACGTCGAGTTTTGGTTCGATAAAAGATGGAGTAGAAAAATAAAGGTAATGTCACGCGACAGCCACCCTTCGAGGAAGAAATAAAAATAAATAGAAAAAAAGCTTGAGTTTTAGACCAACAATTGTTAATGACTTCCATTTGGAAAATATTCACTGATAAAGAGCTTTAGTGAATCATAAGATAAAAGGAGTCGTGCCCCCGTAGGGGTAGCTTCATGCGTGTCAAAATCCACTTAACGTAGACAGTAGTAGTTTCTGTGTGACCGAAAATAGTGGTGGTCGTCGTCGTCGTCGTTGTCCCTGTGGTTGTGATGAATACCAGCTAGTGACATGGCAAGAGGGAGTTAGGGAGTTCGGTGTGAGGAGAGAGGAAGAGGACAGTGACAAGCACCCGGTCGAATATTAAACTAATTTGCATACGACCCGAGCTACACATACTGGGAATCTAACTAAATCGATTAAAGTAGTGATTCACGTTTCAAACCAGTCCAGAATGGAAGAGAATTTTTACGGAGATACCGTTTTTTGATAAAGTGTTATATTCCGAGGGTTCGATGTCGACAAAAATTCAGGAAGTCGTGAGCATTTTATTCACCGAGCTTTCGATTATTCTATAACAATATGCGATACTGCTGTTTCCAAATTTCGACATCGAAAGGAGTTAATTTAAGGGGAGAAAATGATGTGAAGGCCCTTAATACTCGCTCGAAATATTTTGTTACTTTACGGGTTTCAATTAGCAAATTCAGTTCATTTTTAGGCACGAACGATCGTAAGTAAAGTACCCTGCACTTCTGACATTGCGAGAAAAAAGTTTTGAAACGTTTAACAAATTCTATGTGTGAATCTATGCATATGCGAACTTTACAACCCCGATTCGTGACGAACGCACGGTCCCCACTTTAGATAAAGTTTTCACAGAAAATCTAACGTCTTCTCAGTGACAGTAAGCTAATAAGCTTTTCAGACCTACGTCACTACCGGTTTCAAAATGTCTGACAGCCAAACTTTACAAAACACAATTCGCTGCTAAAAACGAAAAAATACATTTTGCACGATTTTTCCAAAATTTTTTGATTTGACGGTTGAAAATGCAGCCGAAACCCCGTTTTTTATCTTCTTTTTTCCCACGATTCAAAATCAATTGATACGCTAATCTTTTCAGATATAATTGAAATTCAAATTTCAACAGCTTTCAATAGTTCCCAACGGTATTGTAACGATTTCGATAGGTTTTTTTTTCCCCAACAAGGATCGGTTGATAACTCCAAATTTTTGTTCACTAACTTTATTAAAACTATTCTTTGGAAATCAGGGTGGCAATAGAAACTGAGATTTTGGGCTGCCATGACCTTCCGATGACTGTTTGAGAATTCCAGACTCAAAATTCAATCTTTTCTTCGGCATACCAAGTTGAAAAAAAAAATTGCACACATGTACGTGGATTAGGAAACGTGATGAGAAATTCTCATGTTAAATTCAACCATAGGCTTTGAATGTGAGATTTATTTTTGTCTCTTACAAATGTCTTACGTAAAAGAGAATCTTTCAGTAAATCCCTGCCTGACATTTCCACATTTTACACGTTTTTGGGCTTTATGGCTGCTCTCTGTCAAAAGCGTCGTATGCACATACGTGTCGTATGCCTAAGACGTTAGAATTAATATTAGGTTTCAATGAAAGTCTAACATTCGAAATGTCCGTGTCCATAGTAAAAGCAGGAAATGAGGGTATTTACAATCCCATAGCGTCAAGTGTGCATCTGTCCAATTTTGACTGGGTTTCAAAATGATGGACTACAATTTGTCGTTAAAGCAGTAATTTTGAATTCAGGTGGTCAAAGGCACGAAGAATAGAAGGGAATTAGATACTAATGAGAAAAGAAAGGACTCGGGCTAGAGAGAGGAAGTTAAACCGTACCTGGCTATTATCGATTTACGTGACGTTGCTCTGTGGTGTCACAGCCTGGGATCAGCCTTTCTTGGCTACCCTTCGTCAGCACGACCGTCAAAGCTATTATCGCTAATCTATGGCGTAATGGAACTTGGTCTGGTTGTCAGCTAACGAGAAGAATTACATCAAAGGTATACGAACAGTCAACCACCGAGTATCGAAGTCAGATGAAACTAGACCGTAATCACGGTTATTAAACTGCCAACTATAAGTATCACTTTGATTACCAATTACCTCTATACGCTGAAAGTTACGACATTGACAATCGGGAGTACGAACCATAGCGTCTGCCAGGACAAATTTGAATTCGAAATTCTGGATCTTGGACCTCAGACTCGGAATCAATCTTCCAAAAAACCCCTGAGTGTCGAGACAGACATGGAAAACCTTCACCTTCAAGATTTAGACTTCAATGACATCGCTGCCATTTTGGAAGGTTGATTATTTTACGTGATTCTAAGAGTTTTTGTGGTGTAAGCTCAATTTTTGTGGCTAGAAATAATACGAGGGTATAAATATTTTGTCGGAGTAATTATTTTCTTGAAAAGAAAGAAGAGTTTGCGGTCAATATCAACTTGGCACGTTGGTAAGGTACAGGTGATATTTATTCTGGGACAGTAACTGTCCTGCAAGGCGCAAGAAGTAGCTAGAGCTACACGAAAGGAGAAACAACAGCGAGATAAATCAGGGGGAAAAAAAAACTGCTGAAACGAGTTAAATAAAGGAGTAAAAGGCGAGACGTTGCTACAGAGGTCCCAAACTCAAGGTTTCGTAATCTACCTATATCTTACTTCGGGGATTCGTCGACCCCTGATGTTCCGTTCTCCCGGTCCTTCCACAATGTAGAAGTACACGCAATAGCCAGAACCCAGAACCAGGAGGAGCCAGTTCCAACCGTCAGAGAAACGGCAATGCTATATATTCCCGGTTCGAGTTCGAATGCTCAAACTAATTCGAAGAAGGAGAGAATTTCTCGTGAAATTTTACATCTCAAAACCTCTTTTTACCTCCCTGTCTTTAGGGATTTGTCAGATCAAGTCTCCACGGAATGATACATTGGGGTTTGATACTTTCGAGACATCCGGATAAATTTGTTTTCCAGATAGGTATAATGTACGTATATAAATGTACCGCACACCAACGTCGGGTAACAACTTTTTTGTATTTTTACCAACCGGTTGATTGCTGCGACGGAAGCCTTTCGTCGAACTTACTCATCTTTCATTAGACTTTTCTGACTCAACGGTTCGCCTCGGTTCAGTTCGGTCGTTATTGAAGTTCATTTGTATTCCCGCCTCTTACGAGAAAATAAGTCAAAGACGAAAGCATCTTTCTTCACTTCACAAAAAGAATTAAAAAAAAAAAAATCAGTTCAAACTTTGCTTGAATGGTTTTACTCGCAGAGACTAGCGATGACTAGAATCTATCAGACTGCATCAAAAGATATCTTCAATTTTTTTTTATATACGTTGCAATTTGCTTACTGACATTTCAAAGGAGGAGAAAAAATCGTGTGGTTGATTGAAATCAATTAGTCTTGCCTCACTCATTCAATATTCATAGATTATTCAAGATTCTTCTGATCGTTTATATGATTTCTAAAGTTTTATCTGTACCTAGAGACAGCAAAGGACACGATCTTGGCTTTCGTTTTGTTCACGTCGCCTTTGGTTCGTGGTCGTTTAACATTCACGTGCGATACTCAAAGTTGGTCTCAGCGTCTTACAAGAAAGGCGAGGAGAAGCGAGGTGAGGTGAGGTCTCTTGAAAAAAATAAAAATAATAAAAAAAAAGTAAAAAGTGAAAAAGTAAAAAAAAAAAAAAACTTTCTGAAAGTTCGCTCAGCGCTTCAAACGAAAATAAATCAGCTTCTATTTATCACGAGCACCTTCTTTCTGCCCCGAAGGCTGGAAAATCTCGTTCGAGCCACGAACACCGGAGTAAATCGGGGGAATGACGGATGAAGAGCTAAAGAGAACCCTCTGCCCTTTATATAAGTATACCACCTTTGTCCGTGCAGGCTAACGCGTGTTATTGGCAAGTCGTAAAGAATTTCGGATATTCAGTTCTGGGGTACTTCCGCGGGTTGTTACACCGCGGCATTATCAATCTGTCGATAGATATCTATGCTCACATATCGATTACTCGGAAATTTTCCCAAAATCAAAAGATTCTTAGTTCAAATTTCGGTCAATCTTTATCCGCTCTCAAAAAAAGACGATCGTTGCAATTAAGGGGATACGTGCCTACACGTTACACAGGAGTATTTTCGAAGGACTGGCATGTGTCCAAGTTCACCTTTAATACGAATCACAATCAAATAAAACTTGAGAGTTTCGACTCATCAGGTTTCAAAGGTAAATGAAGTGAGAGTAAAAGCACTTAAGGATTTGGATCAACTGGACGTGCTTCGATTTTAGATACTCGGGTTTCTAATTGTTCAGAAAATAAATCTCTGTCCGATGAAAAGATGAATTTTAGATACTGCCAAATTTACAGGCTTACAAACTCTTTTTTTTACTGTCTTTTGATATTCTGGAGTGAAAATCAACGCGTCAAAAATTGTCTATTCATCGGACAGAGCTGTCTCACTTCTGAACAATCCAAGATCCAAATATCCGAAGCATTAAGTGCTTTTACTTCGACTGCATCCGAGTTCCAGACCCGATGACTCAGAATTCCTAACTTTTACTTGATTTTGCTTCAAAAGACTAGCAAACTTTTGTAATAAGTCTGGTTGTTTGAAATGAAACTTGGCCATAGATTGGTCCTTTAAAAAGACCCCTGTTCAAGGTATACAGTGAATCGTGCACGAAATTCCGTTGAAATCGGTTTTCTAAAAAAGATTGAAGTTGATTGAAGAGATGATCGTGTTTTATTGACGAGAAATAATCGTTACTTTCAATTAACGCAAGAATAATAACATAAATCAGCCGAGTAGAGGACGTCTTTCAGACAGTTGGGTGTTCGTAGTATTTCCGATTAAAGGACAGGGGGGGGGGGGGTTCCTGATTGATCGCGTGGTCCTTGACTGATGAAGTAATTTCTTAAAATAAAATAAAAAATAAAATATAAAAAATGCACGATTTCGAGTCGAGAGGATTTGAATTGAACGCGGGATCATTAAGAGCGTAGAATAGGATAGGGCGAGGAGATTTTCAATACGAATGAATATGTATGTAATGAAAACGCGATAAATATAAGATGGGTGTGACAGCGCGGTTGAAGGGAACATTGGGAATTCCCAAGAGCGTGCCGGGAATACAAATAAGAGATGATTGCCGATCCACTCGGCGCAATCTGCGAATGAATTCCGGCGCAATTGATTGCGGAGGATCGCACGTCACTGTGTCATCCATCACTTTGCAAAGACTGTCACACCGCGGTCGGTATATTTCTCCTCTTTTCGCCGCACCTCCTCCCTTCACTCTCCAGCATAAATATACAGATGAATATACATATGGGTATATATACGTATACACGTCGCTATTAGGGTATAAGGTATATCATTTTACTTTCCCTCGACAATCGCGTATAAGGGGTACACGTCGCATCGTCGATAGTCGGTACCCCTATACCCGGTGGAACGTAGGTACTACATCATACCAACATATACACATATTTTTTCCACCAACAATGGCGCAATCAATAGTCCATTGAGTAAACCCTTTGTGCATGGTGGGTATTGTACATACATACATACATGCATAGATATAGATACCTGCACGAGAACCTCGAATATATCCTCCACATATCACTTCTCGTTTCTGATCCACTTGAGGTGTGATATGTAGTCGTCCTCCTTTTTCCGTACTCTCACGTACATACACGTATATGTATATATCTATGTACATGTACGTACATACATATAGGCGGTCCGATAAAGCTTTAGTTAAATTTATCCCAGATTTCATGCTTGCTGAATCGCGTGAAATATTTCACAACTGTTACACATATATATATATATGTATACGTATATATGCATGTATGTAAATACTTTGGCTTGGTAGCTGTATCTACTCTTGTTTACACTTAACCGCCTGCGGAATCTATACAGGCTAAGCTAAGGTCTACCTACTCTCGGCTCTACGGGTGCCACGTGAAATGGGCGGTAGCGTGGAAACTGCGATATCGTTGTCCCAACCGCGCGCGGGCTAGATGACCAAACAGAAAGGCAAACTTTCGATCGATTTAATGCGGTTTTCCCGACGTGGCATATTGCCTTTTACACCAGAAACGAGAATCTTAGCTCACATTTTTTCATTTTTACTTCCTAGTTAAGTATACCTTCAGTTTTTATCATTTCTAATCCTTATCGAACACCTGAAGAGCTCATGATGGAGTCGGATATCGATGCTGATGGTAAACTTTCTGGGTGTAATTGATCAAGATAGTTTCTTTTTTTTTTATAATGAGAGGCGGAATCAAGTCCATTGAACAAAGACTCACGGAATTATACCTTCCTGGAAGGACTCATTCGAGTCTTTCAAGTGATACAATCAAGACCGTCAAATCTCTTGGAGTAATTGGATTTATACGGGTCGTCAGACGGGTCTACCAAAAGATTTGTGGCAAATTTGTTGTTATTTTGTTATGGCATCAAAGAAAGTCGCGAAACTGGAGTTTCTCGACTAAAGTACTACCAGGGAATCAAGAATCTATATCTTGTGAGAAACCGCAAGTTCTGATTAGCCTCAGATATCTTTGGCTATAAGAATACAGTCAAGCAGTCGAATTTAAGTGGCAAACTTACATCGTGATCTGGACGGAGAATTGTTGATAAAATTTTTAAAATGTGAGAAAAGTAACTGCCAACTACATCGCGGTATTTTTTTTCCGTTTTTTTTTCTCAGACTTATTCGGTAAGGACAGTCGAAAAGGAACGAGAGGCGAGATAGTCGCGTGCATCGTGTTTCATTTGACATCGTTCGTTTTAACAAGTGTTCCTTACTTGCCTGGTGGCCGTGGGCGTTAATTTACACGTCCCAGAGTTCTTTACAATTTCCGTCTTTGAATCTTACATCTGCATCTACACGAGGCATGCAAATATGTACTTTGTGGTTTCACTGCATCTCCTTTCATCGAGATAGGAGGGGTTTCACGGGGATAAACGGACCGGAATATTCGTTACATCAAAACAAAATTTCTCCGATATTTTTTTTTATCTTCTCGTTAAAAAAAAAAAAAAATGGGGGAAGTTCACATAATCATTCCAAACATTAAAAGCTGAATTTTCACCAGATCTCCACGTTTTGGGATCCAAATCACCTCCGATTACTTTGAGATGGACGTCTAGCTGTGTGTGATCAATTTTTGTCAGGAGATATCTCGAGAACAAATGAACGGATTTCAACCTTCTTTATATCAATCGATGCGATTCTTCCTAACTTAGAACTGGTTAAATGTTGGATTCTATCGGTTTAGTAGTTTACGAGTTATACAAGAAACAAAATTATAAGAGAAAAACTTCAATTGACGATATCTCGAGAACTGATCATCAGAATTTGATGATTTCAGCCTCCATCGATAAGATTCGCTCCTACAATCGGTCTCTTTTTATTCCTTCTCTAAACAGCCAACAGCTTATAATTTTTCTAAGTCTATGCATGCGGCTATAATGTTGAGAATGATTTCGAAATGAATAGAGAACTGTGACCTGCCCGGTAGATATTTTTCCCCTTCCTTTTGCCACGTGGTTTAAATATCGAAAATTATTTTTGAGAAAAGAGATTTTTTACTTCCGGAAATTCGAATGTCAGGGTTCGACGACTACTGTCTTTGGTTTAGCATGCGGCCCATCGCGTTCCCGCGTATCTACGTATGTTCAAGAATAAGAAGGGTGTCTCATAGTAGGTGGAGAAATACCAGTTGATGGTATTTTAAGCCGAAGCTCAAACGAACGAACGTCGGTCGACGATGCGAAGCGCGAAGTTTACGCCTGCCGAATGATGGATGTCCGGGTCGCCCGATTTACCGCTTCGCGTTTCTTGGGATTTGTAACGTTTCTGGTAGAATTACGACGGGCTTCGACCAGCCACGTATAACGCTTGCGTTCCTTTGACCCGACAAGAAACGCACTTCCCGCACAGGTAGAGAGGTTCGAATGAATTCGAAATCTGCGATTTTTTTTTTTTTTTTTCACCGCTTAGTATATTCGGAATTTAAAAGAAATACACGAGTCCTTTATCTCCCTCAGGCTAATATCTCTGCATACAGGTATATATATTTCTGTAAAGAAGCGCATAACGCGATTCGCTCGCTACCCACGACGGTATCCATATCTTGATCGTAGGATTAAACCCGTAGACCCAAGAGAATCCTTTCGTTGGGTTCTGCCGCTTTATTAAGAGGGATTTCCCTGCCCGATAACGTCTAAGCCCTCTTTATTTCACTTGGCTAATTTTAACCCTCGGACCATGGAATTCGATGGCGAATACGGAACAGAGTCGATTCGCGATAAGATGCAATGTAAAATTGTGAATAAAACGAAAAAAGGTTAAAGGGAAAGTATTCCTTTTTTTTTTTTTTAGTCACGATTATGATCCGAAAACATCCTTTCAAATTACCGTATTTAGCACAATGAGAGCACATTCCATTTCGTTATTTTCTTAAAACTCTCGAGAATTCCATAAAAATTAATTGCAACAGTAGGTAGGTATAGATATAGAACTTTTGTCGATAAAGACAAAAAAAAAGTCTGCTTTATAAATGACTCTCTGTTATTTAGTGATAATAGGGGAAGAATGGCGAGACGATTTTTTCAGTAAAACAAAAATAAGAATGGTAGAAATAATTGAATTGTCTGAGTCTCGAAGATCGATTTAGGTGCTAAAAACTCGACCTCTGATATAAAGACTGTAATATATTGTTTGTTGTGATCTTTATATTTGGGACATTCCATACTAACTCAACCTGTCCGTGAGTCTCGACCTCTCAGATCTGGTCTGCGATTTTTTGTATCATTTTTCTGACCCCAAATAGCAACTAGAATTTTTCTCAGATTTTTCAAAATAAATTTGAGCGCGTCGTGAACTTTTTAGGTTTTTTTTCTCAACACCTCGATGGTCGTGATCAAAAAATCTGAAAAAATTCTAGTTGCTATTTAGAGTTAGAAGAAAGATAGTAAAAATCGGGAATCAGATCTGAGAGGTCGAGGGTATAAGCAATTGTAATTTTCACGAGTCTTTCTCCTAATGCAGATATTCGTCATTAGTAACTATAAGGAATTTAGTTAATTTTGTGTAAAAAAAAAAAATCAATTGTAATTGAAATTGAGTATCAAAGCTTGAGTCATCCCATACGCTGAATGACGAGAACAAATTATTTTAGAAGATGTTAATTATTTTCCTTGAGTGGCCGGAATTCCCGGATCCTGAAGGTACCCTAACGTGGATATCGTTGGCAATTACCATCATAATCAAGATCCAACCATTGTAGTCCATGGTTATAGTACGATTTCCGACTCCGGTGTACAATAAAGCTTTAGTCTCCTCCATTCGCTAAATGAAGCACGGAATTCGGTGATTCGATATGGTCTGGCGTTAATTAATAGCTAGTGCATTCCCAACGGCGATATACAGGGATAGGTACGCGTAATTCCACGAGGGGCTATTGACAAGATGTACAATAGCGAGACATACGAATGCTGCACGGTTCGGTCAATATCCGCGACATAAATGCTGGAGGGTGTCAACTGTCGTATTACACGTTCTGCCCGACGTACCCTAATTGCTAATCCGTCGATTCGCACGGTAAACCTCGTTCGTCAAACACTGGGAAAAAAAATGTTTATTAATTCAAAATTTTTAGTATAAACTGAACCTAAAAAAAAAAAAAAAAAAAACCCGATATGAATTATTTAACAAAAAACCATAGATCAGTTTTTTTTTTTTACCCGTTATAACAATGCCAGATCATAGAGTCCAGACTGGCGAACAAAAAGCTTCGAAAAGGGTTGAACCGGTAGGGCGAATCTGTGGAGAGGATTGCTCATTGCCAAATAGAAAATAGCGAATATAAAGGCCAGCGACCCTCTCTTTGTCGCGTGCAACGGGTCACGCCTAGATTTTGTGCTAGTTAGAATGATACATCTGTATATAACCAACCTTTATTTACACAGGATGTAGAGGTAGGTTGGCTGGCCATGGCCGCACGATGCGTCGTCGTGCGTACCCTTGTTGCGCAGCTTGTGCACCCCTTTGGCCATAAGTAATTGATTCACACTCGAGTAATTTTACCATCCGCAAACAACCCTTACCAACTCTATGCCTCGTTTATATATTTGTTTTTCCTTTATACCATTCTAGAAAAGTTTGTTTGCATAATTTCAAGTTTCGGGAAATAGATGCTTGCCACTTGGAGATATAAATGCTCAAGAAAATATTCAAGTCATTTTTAACTTCCCGCTATGGAAATTGAAAATTTTCAAAAAAAAGGGGAGTTATTGGTTTCCGTCTGATTTTCAAAAATCGAGTGTTCACCAGATCTCGACGTTTTGGGGTCCTAGGAAGCTATTCTGAATATTTTTGGATGGACGTCCGTATGTGTGTTTGTGTGTAAACAAATTTTTGTCGTACGACATCTTTAGAACGAATCGACCGATTGGAATGGTTCTTGCAGCGATCGAAAGGGTTCATCAAGACTTAGATCTGATTAGGTTTTGGAGTCGATCGGTCGAGTAGTTTCAAAGTTATTCGAAAAATAAAAATTAAAAAAAAATTTCTTTTCATGTTTTCAGCGTATAATTCCTAAACTGTTCGTGCGATTAGTCTCAAAACTTAACCAGATTTAGGTCTTGGATAGCTCTTTCGATTGCCGCAAGATTCACCAAAATCGAATGATTAGTTTAAAAGATGTTGCACGACGAAAATTTCTTTTTTTGTTGTACGATCCCTGTGGAACGAATTAACCGATTTGAACGATTCTTGCGGCAATCGAAAAGGTATACCAAGACTAAAATCTAACCGAATTTTGGAGTCAATCGGTCAACTAGTAGTTTCAAAGTTATTCAAAGAATAAAAATTGAAAATAACATTTTTTTAACTTGAAAGGTTCGGGCGGGAAGTTTTAGGTCTGGCCCATCGTGGTCAGCCACCCTTTTTTATTTGGCAGCAAGTCTGAATTATCATACGTGAGTGCAGATCCGTCAATTTTGCGCTACCATAAATGGTTTCATTTTGATCGTTTAGTATTCGCAGGGTTCAGGCAGCTGTTGTCGTAGCTAAGTGCTTTATAACACGTTACCTATTTAGGGCTAGAGGTTTTGCACTCACCCCAAGACAGACACCTACTAGTAGGTCGCTTCATAAACCCGAATGAATTCGATTGTTCGATCATTGCTTACCGCCAAGGGTTGACACGGGTCACATCATTGGAAATTCAACAATATTATTATCGATGAAAAATAACCGAATCACATAAAATATTAACGCAGGCTTAACCTAACCACCTAACATTATCCACACTAGTTTCAAAAAAGGGGAGTTCGGAGATCGACAGATGTTTGCAAACGAAAATGTGCATCGGATAGATTTTTGTGAACATCTGCCACTCTTCGGCTAGTTTGAAACTTTTTTTTTCCTTTTTTTTCTTCACTTGGCTTCAAAAAATGATACTTTGCTCTCTTTGGTCCCACCGGACATTATTTTTGCTTCAAAAAAGTAGTTCGAAGGAAGTGATTAGCTTGTTCGAACTAATTTCGAATCTTTTTCTTAAGCAACGAGGAAAATAAAATGAAAATTTGTGTCTAAGGGAGCGGATTCGATTTTTGTGAAAGAAAAAAAAAAAAAATACTTTTTGGTTAACGTAATTGTTTGTCGTGACTTCGTGACGATTTGGGAAAAGTGGTGATTGTTGGGATCTTTTGAGACGAATAAAGCGCGAAGGTGGTGTTTCAGTACCTTTGCAGGGCTTTTCAGCCTTTTGAACCTTTCCAAATATCTGCTTGAGGAACGCTTTCACATACTTCTAACAGGTATAACCCATTCCAATTCACGAAACTCGGAAGAGCAAACATTTTTATTCATCCTACGCAAACAGCTGGTATTTTTTCAGATCAAATATTGATGCAGCACGTGGCTTGGCGAAGGTACCCGAGAAGAACCGACGAGTATATACCTATCTACTTACTCTATCCAGGTATATAAAAAATACATGTCAAAGTATAATATACAACCACTGAATAATATATTTTACATAAAACCGTAAAAACGAAGCATTCGTTTGATTTTTGGATCTTTTTTTTTCATTTTCGTTGCATGGTTATCGGCGATATACTTGAAACAGAATAAATTCAGTGGGTTTTAAAGGACTGTCATCGCAAACAGTCAGTCGCCAAATCTTTCTACAGAATTTTCTACGATCCACTACCATACTGGAATAAAGGTGCAGGACTACAGTTTTTCAAGAATAACTCTGATCTGGTTGATCCTACGACAAAAACTCTTACCACCAATTCGAAAGAAAATTTAATTTTCTAAAAAATTGTTATCGACAATAATTCTCGTACGACCAATACTTCCGGAGTTAGAGCTATCGAAATATGTGCAAATCTTCTCCGCTGCTTACGAATTATTGTTCAATGCTAGCTAAAGGTTATACTACCCTCATTGCATATAAAAATTTGGAAAATTATGATTCACCGCAAAAGAACAAGCATTTCGAACTACCCAAGCTTAACCAATGTTCAAGAGAGCTTATACGGTGAGGTAGAATTAAACCAGAGTTAGCACTGAAGTACTTTCCTACTTCTCAAGGCTCTAGCTTCGAAACCATTGACCGTACAACAATAATTGTAGGATATGATTTAGTAGGGAATTTGTTGTTCTTTCAAATTAGTATCGTCGATTTTTTCGGTAGGATCAATCAGGACCGAGTTATTTTATATAAAAACTGTTTCTTATTGCATCTTTTTCCCAATATTGTGGTAAATGCACAAATCATTTGAGTCGGAAAAATTAGGATGTAATTTTCAAAGCCGGAGTGAAACTGTGTTTCGTATTATAGTTTGCCATGTATCAGAACGTGGTTCAGTAAGCAATTCGCTATGTAATATACTATATAAAGCAAAAGTCAAGGAAGAAAAATATCTGGCTCTAATTACCAAGGGACCAAAAAGAAAAGAAAAAAAAAAAACTTTCAAGCTATATACCAGAAAACAGAGTATAGGTAGGGAGCTGGTATATAGCGAGCTCAAAAGTTTTTGCTTCGTAGTTCAAGGGGCCATTTTTATCTTGCACTAGATACTCCGAAATCCCGTGGGTAAAATCTGCCCGAGACAAGTTACCCTCACCCAGCCACTTGTCAGGGTGGGTCAAGTGTCGATGAAAGTTGAAAAAACTTGCCAAAACTTTTACTCTCACCTCTCCAAATAAATGATTAGATATATTCCTCGGCTTAGACGACTATGTGGATGGAACAGGTACAATGAGGCGAAGTAATTTACGGGATTAAAAAACTTGCGCGGTTAAAAAAGATTAGGCCAAATGAATACCTACTTTGGCAGATGCGCCGGCAGTCAAGTAAAGAAAATTAATTCCAGACCTTTTACCAAGGGATATGATCACCTCGTTTTTTGGTAGTTTTTCATCTCCCACTAAATCGAATGATACGTGTCAGATAGACAAGAAAGAAGACTAAAATCAAGGAGGTTTTTTACCTAGAAAAAAAAAACTTTCAAACCAGTGCTACGCTTTGAAGAAATATTTTATAGTCTCAGTTTTTTTTCTACAGCTAATTATTTGTACTTATTGAGACGTGGTAACGAATTATTTTAGATTTTATGAACAATTTGACTTGCATAGATTGAGTCTGGCGAAAAAAGATTCGCATCGTTAATCGAATCTTTGAAATTTGGGGTGTGCTAAAAAAACTGACTCGATACTAGAAAATGTTCTATTTTATAAGACCGTAACAGTGATTTGAAAAAAAAAAATTATTTTCAAGGTGTACATACCACCTCAAGGAGATAAAATGTGCGGGTGGCGGTGTAACGAAGAACTTTGTCTAGTTAGTATTTAATAATTTATTATCACCGATGTGCCGCGGTCTGGAAAGTTTGGATTTTATCTAATTGCAAGAATAGCTTGAAAAATAGATTCGTTAAAAGTAGATAACTGTTAGAATAGCAAGTCGAATTTATAACCTTGTTCAAAACTACAATTACTATGTCTAAATATAACGAGAGTGAAATAAACTCGAAATTGTAATTAATGTTTCATTTATTCGGTCAGTTTTCCGGATGTAATCACTTCTGTGATTTTCAATTATAACAGTTCAATGCACATTAAAATCCGAGAGTAATTAAACACCATCAATCACTGCAATTAGTTCAATTTACTTTTACCGCAATTTATAATTATTGTATAAGCGATATATTTGTGTGTGACAGTGAGTCTACAAACCACAGAACACTTAATACGTGTTCAAATGGGATTAAATGCGTCTAGAATTTCTCTTGAAGTGTCAATTCACAAACAGAATTATAATTAGTAATTGTACCGCAGTCGTACATACACCAGGGATAAAGAGCTTCAAGATTATGCGGAAAAACGAGGCTTACCTCCGTACGTTATATACGCGTGTACTTAATTACGTATTTATAGGAGGTAATTATAGCAGGGAGAATTTTTCTTGATACATCGTGAGGATATTAAGAAGTTGAATATTTCTAAAAACGGGTTAGACAAACGTGCAGAAATATTGGCATAAATTTTTACACGGTATATCCATATCCTGTGTGGTTTTATTATTGTACCGTTGGACAGGATGATGTCGTATATATTCAAAGTATATAAGATAACCACGAGAGACGAGTGCATCTTTGAGACTCCATTTACTGGATTTCCTCCGTATATATAGCACAAGTATGGAAAGTATAAAGAGAGGAGCGAGAAAACTATCTGTAAACGATAAGGAGACACAATCTTTGCGAAGTGCAACTGCTGCAGCTGTAGCGCAACGCTGCAGCGGCAGAACCAAGTTTTAAAAATAAAAGCTTTAAAATGTTTGTTTTCCTCTAGCCGAGGAAATATATTTTTCTAGGAGAGAAATACTATTCTACCGTCAGACACCTGCGACAATATTTTACTATTAATATAAGAATGGAAATACCGCATCGATTCGTTTGGAAAACTTTGCTGATAAATCGACGTGCACGTTACCGAACTCATCGATAAAAATTTCTAAAGAAAACCTTCGTACCCGGACACAGTTTTAGGTACTCGATTTTTGATCATTCAGAGTAAAGTTTTAGCTGTGAATAAAAAGAGGAAACAGGAACGGTTGCAGTTTTCGGAAAAACGATCCATGGAAGTCAGTGTTCCACAGTTTTATACGTAACTCAATTCTTATACCTTCGGATTCGTAAAGTAACGAGAAAGCAAATGATATGACTGAGAAAATGTGAACCCGAAAGGTCGATGAAGGATTGAATTTTGAAGATCGGAAGTCCCTTAACACTCGCCACCCTCTCAGACGCTAAAATATCTAAGTTTAGATTTGAATCAAAATTGAAATTGGATAACAGTCTGCGGTGAGGACAACGTCAGGTCCCAAAAGTTAGAGAAACTTCTGGATGACGAGATATGTCTGAAACAACCCAGCGAACACCTTGTACAATTCGATTATCCCGTAGTAGGGAATACGGGAAGAGGAGGTGGCGGCAGCCGGAGATCACTTTCATCAGTTTAAATACGGTGTACACGGGCCTAAGTCGTACTTTAGGGCTGCCCGCGTATATTTATAGAGAATGCATTCATTCCTCAGTTAGAATACGTATTCCTTTAAGCGCAGGCGCGATGAGTCGGCTTCTCGTACATATCCGAAAGTTAGCCCGAGGGGTGGGAGATGGCTTCGTGTCAATTCCGCATAATTCATTGAAGAGGCGAATAAGCAGGGTTCAGGTTAAAACACGGATAGCCAAAATATGGGCGGCCTCACCGGACGTCACCCGAGAGAATAGCGAAGGTAGAAAAGGGATAATAATGAGAAGAATAAAAGAGAGAGATAGATAGGGAAAGAGAGAGTATAATAAAAATGAGAAAAGGTACAGCAAAGAGCAGGAAGAAAGGAGTAAGAGAGCGAATATGAGAGGAAAAAAAAAAGGGCCGGTGTACCACGCCGCACCGGTGCTTTAATAGGGCCTCTTTGATGTAGCTACTCCACGCTCGTTTAACTTCGCTATATGAATGAAGTTTGTTAACGCACATGCCGACCTTTGAACTCGATCCACGGAAACACGGTGATACAGATTTGTTAGAAATTTGTAAAGAATTTGAAAGAAACGAAAAAGGGAAACAGTCTCCTTGACCGTTGGATATCGCTGCATCACAATACGTACAGGGACTAGGGTGTGTGTAAAAAAACAAAAAAAATCTCTGAACGTTAGTTTTTGACACGAAACAAACCCTCCCACAAGATAAACTCTATATCTCGACTCTGAGAAGTGGTGAAACCCATTTTTTCTATGTTTATTTAACTTATTGAAGCTTACACTTTTCCTGACATCTGATATACTCGAAACTCACTCAGAAAGTGTTCTTTGAGTAGCTAATTCTAGATCTTAAATCGAAATACAGAAATTTTTGAATGGCGGGTTCCGTATGGCGTGTCGAAAGTGTAAAAAGTAGGCAGCATAGTGCATCGAAATTCGTGATCAAAGGTTTTTGGAGCCCCTAATTCCAAATCTAAAATAAAAATATTACGAAATTCACGTCGATGGACACCTAAAATCCTAGGTGCAACATTTTTCATCTTTCAATACGACTCAGCGTATTTTATACAATTTCGATGTACCATTTAAAATTCCTAAATTTTGACTTTGAGCAATGCAAAAACCCTCTTCTGAGTTAGTTCGACAAAAGTCGTATGCAATGAAAAACTTAGAATTGCGACCATTTGTGGGAGCATTCGTTCCATGTAAAAAAAATACCGTTAATTGTGATGTGATAAAGAGAAATGAAATGTCAATTTTTATTAGACCTCCCTAATAGGTGCTTCACCATTTCAGTTTACAATTTCGAATTAGCTCGTCGAAGCTGCAGGTATACGGATATCGTTGATAATCGCACGCTCACGCAACTGTGTATTATAGGTACCACTTTCGTATAATTAGCGTGCGATACGCTCGATTTATTACATGAACGGTTATTTGACGTTATTGTACCCCTACGTCAAAATACACGTACACACCCGTTGTTACCCGCAGGCTGTTCGTGTTATATGGCATGCAATAATGTGGTTATAAAGATTTTTATTCAACTACAAATCAGATTTTTTTTTCCTGTGCGGTATGAGGTTATTAGTTCACCGACAAAATCTCGGAAGCCAAAATTAGCCACAGGGTTTGGAAATATATCAGCAACTGATCTTGCGGTTTTGGAAAAATTTGTTCAGCTGGTATTTCCCGAGCTAGCTGCCGTTTGAAATTTCATAAACAGCAAATTTCGTCACAGAATTTTGCTCAATCATCCGAAAATATTATCGCTGAGACGAAAATTTCTTATGCACGATTCGTAGATATTTTGAGATTTCGAATGAAGCTCATCGACTCGGTTTCTCGGTGGAGCCAATTAAACTCTGTGTATCGTGATTAAATTTTATCACGTAGGTCCAAGGTGTATGCGGGAACGTAAAAAGCTGAAATAAAGTGTGTTGGGTGTTTTGGATCGGGTGTAAAAATAATCTGCGACGTGCAGGGTGACGGAGTAACGAGAAACGTAAAACAAGAGAGTAAGGAACGGAACTTGCGGGTATAGCCATCTAGCCGAGTGACTCACCAGTAAGTAATTCTGTCAAGTAACGAAAAAGCTCAACGAAGGCGTTAACGGATTAATTTGCCTTACGTCGTTGTAGCACCCAATAAAAGATGTTAGTATCCTGCAACGACGAGTATCCGTTCTCATATATGAAACTGAGCACCGAGACGATATGTCTGCTAACCATCGTTATAGCTATACTATACAGCTAAGGAAATCTAATAAAAATCTTTGAAAGGCTTTGAGGAATTTACACCAATCACATACACGGCACCACCACAGCGATGAAGGAGAGGAATTTTTTTCCTCGAATTATAAGCCGCAAACTGGATAGGCGAAGCATATTTGAAATATAATAGGTAAAAGAGGTTCGTGAATATATAGTAATAATGGTATGTGTATATAGTCACGCGGTTTATGAGAAATTCTATGAAAAACTGAAGAAAAATATCTATATTGAGAGAGTCGGAGATAGAGACGGACGATGGTGGTTGTACTATAAAGGAGAGGAGAGAAAAACCGACTTTACGACGACAAGGAGAAATTACGTTCGGTAATACACCGGAAACTGTGGTAATTTCCAGAGTAGCGTAAACATGCTACCGCGTAGAGAATATAAACCTGACAAAGTAACGCGAATAGAAAGAGGTCGAGCCGGAGCTGCGAGGTAGATACACATCTACTATAAAAGCTTATTAAAAAAAATAATAAAAAGCTAAGAAAGATTAACGGAGATGTGAAACGAAACACGTCGACGAAATGGAAGCTTCACAAATCAGCTCATACCTTCTTCCTCTTCTTCTTTTACTTCATATTTTTTTCTTCGTTTTATTTCCTCTTCTTAATTGAATAACAAGTATTTTAAATGTGTGGATTAAACGGGGGTTGCGTGACTCGATTGAAGATATGTCCACCGCCCGGGGTGGCAGCCATTGCACCACCGTGACCACTCGAGAACTTTACAAAGTCTTAAACCGCGGATTAACTCTCTTCTGCGTGTCAGGAAGTAGAAGGCTGCCATTTATAGAACAATTAATTTTCATTGCGTTTACGCCCATCCAGCTAAACATCACGGAAGAGTTAATTAAGACATTTCAAGTTTTATTACCCGGTATCTCTGACTTTTGGTATCTTTGAGGTACTTCTTTACTTCGAGTGTTGCTCTCATTGTCAGTCTCAGCATCGCACGGAATCAGTGGCCATGGATAATCAACTGTACCACGTGTAAGAGTGCAGTAGAAAAAACAAATGAAAAAATAATGACAAGTAAAGTTAATTAGAAATACGATCATTATTTTAATTTTATCGTCTGTCCACTTGTAATATCCTACCCCAAAAGTTTTAAATTCCGTATTATAATCATGAAAGGAGCAAAGTTTTCAAATGAAACTACATCGAAATGAAATTTTACGGTAGAAAATTGTACACAGTGGAATAATTTAACTGAAACATTTTATATAACAAAGATCGTTTTTCTACGCCACATTTTCTGCAGTACCTACAGTAGGTACCTACTGCCGGATAATAGAACACTTGGGATCCCTTAGTCGAGACTATGTTACGGTTGGATGTCTAGATACTTAATTAAACAAAATGTAGGGCCTTGTGTGAGAGCATGTTACGTTTCTAGGGTTAATTAAAATTGGCAGGGAGCCCGTGTCGGTTCACTTGATACCGTGGCGTGCCTAGGAGATGGTAAAACTGAAAGAGAACCTGCAGCAGCAGCAGCAACTGAGAGAAAGCGAGAGAGAGAGAGAGAGAGAGAGAGAAAAAAATGGTGAAAAAAAAGGTATCGGTTCTTTTGGCAAATATAGACATTTCTTCTGTACGGCTAATGGCTATTAAACAAACAGACCTGCGTCGTCTTTGTTAGCTGGATGGTTTAGTTCAATTTTCTTTTCCCTTGTTTTCTCACTTGTCCTACAACCCCGACCCAGGCTCTCTTTCTCATCGTCAGTAGTTTCTTGTACTCTTTGGAAGACATTGGCGCGTGTCAGACCCACATGTTTGCAATTCAAAGAGGAGAAGAAACACCCGGCTATATTATGGTCCTCCGTGATTCTCTTCTTCAACGATTTAGTCTCATTGTGAATCCGAAAATAAAATCAACATACCTCTTACTCATATAAATCACTTTAGTCGTGACTAACGAGGCGAGAATTTTTCACTAAAATCATTTAACACGTAAATTTTAAACAATATTCCCGATAATTGAGGACTTAAGGGGAAATGCGACACGATTCTGTCACTTAGCATTTTTGAAACCTGGTTGTGGATCTAATCTGATTCGTTGTGAAAATAATAATTAGAAAATTTCTTCTTCATATTATGTACAGCTTTTAAGGTTCGTGAATACTCGCTCAGTTGCATTAGTAGGTAGATGTACGTGAAAAAGGAAAAGTTTCTTACGTTTTTCATTACTTTGTAAACTGGTTTTGAAAATAGGGTACTCTTTTTTTTTCCTCATGCTTCAAGAGTTATCTCTCTCCTTCCATAACTTTATCAATTCGAATATGACCTGAACTTTTTATTACATAGGAGAATCGTTCGATCACATAATTAAAATGAATTTTTCAAGGAGAAAGATCTGCAGAATCTGTGACAAATTTGGTACACGATTGTAAGACAAAGTTGTAATACAGTCGGTGAAGTGTCTGTTTCATTTTTTTTTTTTATATTTCATATTTTTCATCAAATTAATTTCAGCCTCACGAGGACCACCAAAAGTTTGCCTCTTGAACGCTGTGGCGAGGTTTCTGCGACTCGTCCTGCAGAGGCGGATAAAATTGATGCTTCCAGAAGCAACCAATTAAACAGTTATGGTCCTACCTACCTACATACTTTATTTCTCAAGTGTCTCCCCTGGCAAATTGTCATCTCGTTATTGATCCTTGCTTGGGTTCGAGTTTTGCCAGAGTCGTAAAAGGTCGTGTTTATATCCATGCCTACTTTTCAGTTAATGAAATACGATCTGTCCGAGGGCCGAGAACTTTGGGTTGCCTGACCTCTCCCTTTAGCTCTCTCGTTCTCTCTCTACCTTGCTACTCGGAAAGCCTGCCACGAACACACCCAGCTAATTGACTAAATATTCAAACCAAAGGGAAGATCTGGCAAATATGCAATGGGACGTGCGCACTTTTAATTTCATACTAATTAAATCTCAATTTCATTTGTAACATCCCTAAGTCTTTTTAAATAAACAAAGGTAGCTGTACACGTACACCCATCTAATTGAACGGAGGTATTTTTTTCTCGACGATGTTGACCATTTTTGATAAAAAAAAGTCTTCCTCCTTTAGTCTCTTTTACAAGGTTTATTCATTGAATATAAGTGAAACTCGTATTTCAGGTATGGCGATTTCTGTTTGACTTCGGCCCTGCTGATATCAAGCAAATGCATTCAGCTTTTTTCTGTCCCGAGGGTCCGATGTTTATAAAAAACGACCTGTCTCGTCTGATCGCCCACTGCATGCTGCCCACACGTTTCATTCGTAACAGTTAATAAATACTGAGGTGTAATAAATTGCTGCGACATCACCATTGCTGCAGTTTCTCGAGTTAGCTCGGGACTTGGGAGGCCCTTGCAGGTTTATACATTTTCATTCACTGTGCGAGGATGCCCGTAGGAACATGCGAAATCGTTTAAGTCTGTCAATATACGGTATCTTGAATCGCCTCGACTATTACCGCAATTAACACACTGTAGATACACGTTCTGGTAGCCGAGAATTCTTGTAACTGTCACACAAGCTCACGCATCATTCATTATTATCGCTATTTTAATTCCTAAAGAGTTTTTTTTTTCCTTTCATTTATACGAAAAAACTTGACGATATGTAAGATTTTTGTCTCAATTAGCGCTGCGAGGCTTCAAACAAAACGAAAAGATGTTTCTCCATTTAATGTTTCGACAAAATATATTTTTGGCAAAAATTGAATCAAGAGAAGTTCGGATCCCACCGCTGTCACCGGTTGTTACGTTAATCCGGTGAAATAAATTTCTACTCGACTCGAGGCCGATAATTGAGTAGAAATTTCTTGACGACGAAATCTTCTTAGGCTGACATAATTTCTCGATGGTAAATAGGGGCAAGCAATTTAATCAGAGAGACACGCGACAAGCCGTGTTCGTCCATCAGAGGTCGAGGATAAAATCAAGAGCGTTAAAACGCACCGCGTCAGCTGATTTCAAATGTAGTTTATGTCTGCCTATGTGGAAGCAGTTTACCCATACAGTGGGAAATCCGTGTATGTATAGTACGCACTCATGTCTACCTTATACCATATACATTATACCAACTACGCCACCCTCGACATAAAACTAGGCGAATGCTCCTCTGGCATCGAGGTGGCTTCGACAATGGCCTGCCTAATGCTGACGCGATTGTTTCCACAACGATAAGTCAGTTTCTACTCTCGACACAAAAATGGCGTTGGACGTTCCACATTTTAGGGTTTCGTATTGCACGAGTATGCAGAAGGCATTTGAGTAATGATTCGAATTACTTTTGCTTTTTTAGTCTTCGTAAAATTTTAAAGATCATCATACGTGTATTCCCACATTTTAACTTGGAAAACAATTCGAAGACTGATTATCAATCAACAGCCAAGATTTTCTCTGGTTTTTATATATTATTTCGTTTTGTATTTCGATGAAGATAGCGACTTTTTGAAACGAGAGACGTGTGAAGATTATTTTATCTGTATGCTAATGAAGGTGATAAAATATTATTAACATAATTTGATATTAATTTTTAATCTCCCTCGAAGATCGTATCGGGTTACGTGTTGGTGAAAATTAATTAGGCACTTGTAACTTGTTTGAGAAAAAGAACGAAATATATCCAGAAAAATAAAGAATACACAAAATACCGATATCGCTACCTCAAATCGTTAAGTGCGAATGTCGCGGCAATGAATTTATATTTAAGCGTGCAGGTATAGAAGGTCTGATAAATTAACACCGTGAAATAATATTTACTGAGTTCGTGCTGGTGCGTGCGTGCGTGTTAACAACGCATAGATTAGCCATAACGAACGTGATTATTTGCATTTAAATGCGTTTACTCTGAATTCAATTCCTAAGAATGTACATTTACAACTTCGAACGACGCTAAAACATATATCCAATTGGCTGCAATCAAGAGAATCAATTACTCTCTCGAAGTTTTATATGCATTTATTAATTCACTAATTATACTTACATCTGTACGCTGACACATAGAATGCATTATCCTTTTTTTAAACTCTAACCAAATTATCTGAGGTAATAAAGTTTTGTTCGTTTTATAGTTAGTTGGAATTTCAATTTTGAACTTCAATCGTTGATCATATTCATACGTATCATCGAAGTGTTTTACTCGTATCATAGGGGCTGTTTTTCAAAATCAAAAATTTTCAAATCCAAGAATTAATTTCAGTCGAAAAATCATATTTGAATAAGTTTCGATGAACGATGAACGAACAGCAACGGGGTTTACAATTTATTGGTAATTTTGCTTTGGCTTGTAATTCGAAAAAGAAAAATTGAAAAGCTTGAATTTGAACAAGTCAGACGAGTTATAGTTTTCTTGTTTTCCTAAACCGTGCAGCAACGTACGGGTAAGATCGATAGCAAGTTTCTCGTGCTTTTAACCGGGTGTCGATTAACGTCAAAATTTTGCATACGGCTGTATTGTGAGAAGGATTTGTTGCATGGCTGGATGTGAAGCGTAAATCATAACTGGGCAGACAAACAACGGCTAATACCTCTGAAATCCTTTTGTACAACAAATTCCCTTTGACGTTTGTAAAGTTGGGTTTCCGTCTATACAGGGGCTGGTGTCGAAGCACAAATATTCTCTTCCATAATTATTAGCATTTGCTTGAAAAAAGAAGATGAAAAACAAAAAAAAAAAAAAACAAAAAAGAAAATCCTTTCGTCAATATTATTCAATTTTTAATTATTTTCATATGTAGATTTGATACACAAGCTGCTGTTTTACTTTGCTTATTTTCGATACGGTTTTTCACAGGACCTTTGATCAGTTCATAATCTCCCTTATACTCTGCAGTGTTTTGGCATCAATATTTCACGAGGGTTTAATATTCAAATAATTGAATACTAGCGAAGTGAGTTCAACGTTTTGGAGCCGTCGTCAACTCAGCCACAGGAAAACCATGAATATAACGCTAATTACTTTCACAAACTTTTAACAGGTTTGTTGTTTGATTCACGTCAACTAATTCACCGATTCTTGTAATTCTCTAAACGTCAATTTTCACCAATGATTAATACCCGATAAAAATTGATGTTTATATTCACCCGTATACCCGCATTGAAGGGTGCGTAACGTAACGCTATATGTAATATTGGTAAAAGGTTAAAAAATGAAAATCAAATTAATTTCACCGTTAATCTTTCCTTTTTACACCCTATATATTCGTATATAGATAAATTCCGTTACGTTTGTCGAGTTTGTTCGAACTGCAAAAATGACACTCGAATAGGTATAGTATGGAACATAAAATAGCTTCGTGATCGATAATCTTCAATAAATTATAGTATCTCTAACAATAGGAGCCGTCGACGTAGGACAGCGCCTCGTATATATATCCGTCGATATCCTTTCATTTAGATTTTTTTTATTCTCTTCGATCTCTGATGAATGAGAAAAAGGAAAAGTGAAAAACTTATCTAATCCCTAAAAGGAAATTAGGGCATATACATGGATAAGAAAATCAGGAATTTTTTCCTACAAGTCTATTTCAGGCAAAATTAAGGGTCATGCTCAGTACAGCGCCTTTATCCAATCTGACGAACTTTTTTTTTATCTTTTCTGTGCAGACTCCTATTACCAGTTATATTAGCCGGGCAAATCTTGATCTAGTTAATGGTAATGTCCAGAATAAAAGAAACTTACTTGGATGTTCGAGGAGGACAAATTGTTAACATGAAGAGAAACTGCGCGTGGAAATGTTAACGATAAGTTTATGATAATTGTTTTTACGTAGCTATTGCGAAGCTAAGGAATCAAGCTACGACATACTTATGGGCGAGGAATCGACTCGCGAGTAAATACATACCGTTGGTTGGTTCGGAATAGCCGTACGATGACTGGGACGAAACAGGCGTGTTTAATGACGCAAAACCACCGAAGTAATTGCCTTGTTATCTGCTCGTGATCGCCCAAGGGCTCATGGCTCTCCTGGCCCTTGTCTAGATATTCATTGCCATAAGTTTCTGGCTTATTTGCTCCGGTTAAATTCAGAGCGAAAATAAGCTTGAACTTTAGATTCAAAGGATTGGACGTGGAATCGGGACGACCCGAAGGAGTTTGAATAAAATTTTAGTAACCTTTTATCGTTTCTTAGCCATGCATCATGCGGGGATGCTGAGTAGACAATAGAAACGTGAGGTGCATAATATATTTTAGCGAAAACACGACGGAGAACATTTACTACACGATGAACGAACGAACGTACGAACGTAAGGTAGAGAAAGAGAGAGAAGGAATAGAGGAACAGCTTTTACGGTACTCGTAAAGCTCTGCACCAGACTGCCCCGGAATTTACTTTTTCTTATACTTTTCTCGGCGTTCTTATTTTCCCATATGGCTACGGCTATGGCTATCTGACCTATGCCAGTTCGTTTTTCATCTTATTTTCCATTCATAACCCTCCTAGTTCTCCTGCATTTTTACGCCTCGACGGATCTTATGTATATTTAAAGACGAACGACGGTGAGGACACATAACAGAAACCTTTCCGCGCCACGCCACGCCACGTCACGTCACAGCAGCTTTCGCGAGATTTACACACCACGGGTGAAAAAAAAATTTCAGAGATACGAGATGTAGAGACAGCTGGGTCCTTTTTTAATGCCATGTTCTCGGATTCCTGGTTTTCCTCCCACCCAAAAAAAAAAAAAATCTAATCAACTAGTTTTATTCAAAAAATCTCGCTACTCTTCTGAAGTATGATCGTCGTTTATTAATATGAGACTCAGTCGAAGAAAAAACACTTGACGTAAGGATCCAGGTGGACCACTGTATGAATTCTAGATTTTTTGGTCTCTGATGACCGAGAAACCGGATCTGAATCAGATAAACACGAAACTTTCCGATATTATCGATCAGTAGTCACATTTTTTGTCTGAATATTTTGAAATTCGCCAATTTTTATCGACGGTTTTACCTACAATTTTTTGAGACAAAAATCGACGTATCGAAAAGCTCTACTTGCATGTGACGAAGCTTCGTTTTTTGGACCGTTACGGACCAAAGAGTCCACGAAGATGAACGAATGGAGGTGGTTTACTCACGCATTATAAATCTGCCAATCGGAGACATATGGAGCTTTCGACACTTACCTAAAACAGAAAACAAAATTCGATATAGATTGTGAGTGAATTTGATCGGAGAAGAGTATAAGGCGTCAGCTATATATGGTAGGGATGGTAAATTCTGTTAGTTTTCGAACTGGATTATATACGTCTATATACCTATACCTATATATGATTTGATATTTATGCTCCCGGTGTAGTGTCCCAGTTTTGTTTCGTACGAAACTTTTCGTTCTTTTTATCGTGCCTTTTGTTCTACTAAATTGAATTCGGACAAGCGATAGCACTTTTGTGCAAGAAAGTTTAAGCTGCATTGCAGACACACAGGGTTGGCGTCGGTTATAGAAACTTTCGTTCCGGCAAAGTTTTAACGCGTCATCAACTGATACTTGATCAAATAGATTTCTATAGAGAGGTAATTCGGGTATTTACTCCGTTTCAATTTATTACTTAACAATTCTATCAATACTTCAAACTTTTTTAATGAACTTTCAATTCCCGACTCACTTTCTTCGCATGTAACTTCAGTTTCCGTATTCTCTAAAGGTGGACATTTTTTTCTGGTACAATTTTAGATTCCTTCCATTCTGCGATTTTCCGTTAACCGACGATTATTCATCGAGGTTATTTTCAAAGCCAGCCATACGTCGAAATTCGGTTTAAAAAATGTCTGTTTTTTTTCGTCTTTTTTTTTTTTTTATCAAACCCAACCAGCATTGTAAGTTGATAAAAAATTTCAGGCTTTTTAATTTATTTTATTTACTCGCCAAAATGAATTTTCCATTAAATTTTTTCAGCGTTTTTTTCCCCCTGCCAATTTCTCGGAATATGAGACTCCGTAAATATTCATTTACAAAACAAAACCGAAAAACAATTGATAAATGAAAAAATGTTTGACGATTGAAAATTGGATGAAAATGAAAACAAGACAACTATTAGCAATTTTTTTTTTTTTGCTATACTCTGCGACAGACCGTTCGGAAAATCGAACGATAAAATCTCTGGGTAAAGTATCCGCAGGCTCGGAGGGTATGGGATATGTTGCGGTCTAAAATTACCGGAAATAAACGTTGACCGCTGCCCGCAATAGTTCGGGATGGCCCCGGGATGCTGCGGATTGTCATTATTGTGGCTTACATAGACCACGGCGTAGAACCAGCTGCCCAGAATGTTCGTCATCTGGATTAAATTGCCAAGACGAAAATTAAGTCATGGGGCTTGCTTATTTCCGCGCACGGGACCAGATGCAATTCTGGCTTCATAATCACCGAGGAGATTGTACATGCCTGAGACGGAATCAGGCCAGAGCCAAAAAGCGAGAGATTTTGATTCTTTGAATAGTAAAAATGAAAAAGCGACTGTCCGAGTAGTTTTTTTGTTTTAATTTTGCCCAAAAAAAGAAATTTTGTCAGAGAATTTGTAAAAACTGAAAGAACGATCAAAGGAAAGATTTGGATCGACCGAGTAATGGATAGAAAATGATAAGAATGACTTGGGCAAATAAAAACGAAGGAAATTTGATTTGAAAATTAATTTTATGTGGGGCAAAAAGGCTAGTTTTTGGGTTCGAAGATTTCCAGGGTAATCATAAAATGAGGTAGATTATGGATTTGACGTAGGGTAAAGTTGTGCCTTACATAGGCAATCGTCGCCGGTCGTTCTCCGGAACGCGGGCTTATTGCCGGAAAGGCGATTAATTTCCCGCGAGATAAGGAAGCCTTGAGGGTAAAGAGAAGGAAGATAATAGATATTATCCGTCCTTCTTTCCGCAGATCAATCATCGCGCCTTGGGAACTGCTTATCTCAAACGGCAATTAGTGACGTTTACAAATGGTCACATTCCGGGCCTATTTTTTCCCATCAATAGGAACGATCTACTTACTTTATCGTTCTCGATCAACTTATACACCGACAAAAATAACGACTCGCTGAGTGTCAGACCATCAACAATTCCAACACCGATAAATAAATTCTTAAATATAAACTTGCGGGTCCGGGATATGAAATTCCGATTTTTTTTAACGTTCCGAGCGGTCAAAACTACAAATTTTTAGAAAAAGTAATTTCTTAATATCGTCGTTTTCAAAAATTTCATCCAAAATCTGAAAAAATCTGGCATCTAATTTCTGCAAAAAAATCTCACGAACTCAGATCAACTATTTGAAACTATTCTGAGAAGATTTTCGAAATTGAAACACTTTATTTTTAGTATAAGAAATTTTGCAGAAAATCTGCGGGCATTTTTTTTTCAGAGAGTGACGGTAAAATTTCGGAAAAGAAAAAGAATTCAATTTTATAGATTTTTCATAGTTTATTCGAATATGTTGAGAATTTTTCCGGAATGATCTCTACTGTAATACCAAAATCGTTTGGAATAAATTATAGATTTAGAAATAATCAAAGTTTATGGAACTTCACATAGAATTTTTCAGAAAGTTATTAAAAAAATGTTAAGAAAACATTCATGCAGATTTCTATAAATTTCTATAAGAAACGGTAAAACAAGGGAAAATATAAGATCTGGGAAAATTAGTTTACCCCTTTCATTCACGATTCAGAGACTGTGAACTTTGAGTTGTTAAGATTCGAAATAAATATTTGAGTAAAAGGTGGCAATCGATTGCTTGGGGCTCAACGATCAACTTCTTGGTTTATTGTCGAGCATACTTTTCGTGCGGTTTCGAGTCTCCTTATGCAGTTGTATTGCTCGTAAAATTACCGGATTTGAGTTAATTAAAGTAGGATTATGTAACTGTCAAAGCAGTTAAACGACGCTTAGCGCAGATACCATTTCGAATTAATTACAATAATTACTCTAATGTCTTCCAACTGCTTTGAGTTAGCTCTCGTATCGCTTACGCTAACCAAATACGCCAGAGGTAACGTGAGAGATACACACAAAGGGGGGAAAAGTCGTCAATGCTGAAAATGGGTTCAAACACATTCTGCAGTCATGTAGATACCGACGCCATATTCTCTGTACTCCCATTACATCAGTATTCTCGCAAAAAAGAAAAAAAAAAAAGAAATAAAATTAAAATTAACGCCTAGAAAATGGTTTGAGGTAATCGATTTTTATCCTTCATCGATAAAAGATAAGGAAATAGAAGGAACTAATTAACCCGGGTTCCGTAGGTACCTACTCGGTGGAAAAAAATTGTAGAACATTCTAATTACCAGTGAAAACTAATTTAGTTAATTAATTTATGCAGGGTTGGTTATAGTAAAGTCTCTTTTCAATGGGAAAACGAATTTTTCCTCGTCACCTACAGCGGTACGAAATTTTCTTAATTTTCGTAAAGCCCAGTGTCTATATTGATTGATGGTTTTGGATATTCGGAGTACTCCAAAATGCATTTATTTGTCAGCCAAATTTTATTTCACATCAGAAAAAAAAAAATGTTCTTTGAAAATCTTTGTCGTAAGGTTTTAGGCACATCGTTGTTCCGATTAAGGTCGTTGAGGGCTCATTTTGTTCAGAAAAGAAATCCTCATCATGTGAACGAGGGATTTTTTTTACAATTTCGTGTTGGCCAAGTTATTTGCAAATAAGGGGCCTAAATATTGGAAATTTTGGATAATTGACCGTAACTTTTCACATGAATTTTTTTTTACCGATCCCTACGTTCATAAGACGTAGAATTGCTGTCTGAAGAAAGCAAGACCTTGAGAGGTTGCATTGGACCAACGATGTGCCTGAAACCTTACGACAAAGTTTTTCGAAGAAAATTTTTTTGTGATGTGAAATAAGCTTTGGTTGACAAATAAATAAATTTTGGAGTACTCCAATTTTCCCAAACCAAGCTGTACTAGTCCCCTTAGAGAAAAATGATTCGTTGTTTTTTTCAGTCTTTCATTCACACCCAATTTTTGATTCAGGGTAAAAATTTTCTGCTGCTAATAAAACGGATGTTCGGCGTTTGCAGAGTACTTTGGCCAAGTTTGGGGTGTTATTAAAGTCTCGTTGTTCCCGAGCTAGAGATGAAACTTAAAATATTAATCTAATTAACGTATCTCTTGATACACACGCGTTTCTCAGGGATTCGGTGGTAAACTTTTATCTTATAAAGTATATTAATTCCAGCGGAATATTCTAGCTGTGAGAAATAATTTTCTTCCGGCAGTTACTAAACGGAACAAAATAATTAACGACTAATAAAACCACAGGATGGGTATATATAACTTTAACCAGAAGTTATACGGCCGTGTATTATTAGCCTGTTATACTCTGATTATATTGTTAATTAAACCGTTTTGCTTCTGTTTAAAACGAGATAACTATCTCACGATTTAATTTCACGTGCGCTGATCCGCATTTTAAATTTCAACTAACTGCTGCAGATGCTCGCTTTGTTTCTTTATTTTTTATTTTATTTTTTTTCTTCAAAAAAGGTTCGAAGCATGGTGATTCTTAATTATTGCGTGAGGCCCGTGGCTTCTGTAGGGCTTAATTAAGACTCTGAGACCGGTAAGCTTGCCATTAGATGTAAATATGCGCTGGTGTAGCCGATTGTCGGTTTCTACTTGGCAGAAACTTGGGCCCTAACCTACGTTACAGTATCGTGTTGTGTTATCAATTAAAAACTTCCAATCTCTGAACAAGATTTGCGACCACTTTATAGGTCCAATTAAAGACTTCCTTCGATTGAATTATTACTATAATACATATGCAATCGCGGCGTACCTCAAGTCGTTTTAATCGCCGGAGATTGTTGGTTGAAAATTTTTTCGAATACGTTCTGATATCGTCGACTGTTCCCGGTTTCGAGACCCGGAAAAAATTCCCATACCCTAAGCCTGATCAACGTTTTGAAAAAAAATAGAAAAAGTCAAGTTCCCAACAATTTCGGATGAACTCTAGGAAAAATCTAGAAATCTGATTTTATTGCTAAAATTTTGGTCCAATTCGGTCTGTAAAAATGTCTCAAGAAAATCTTTTCGGAATATTCAGTTTCGGAGATGATCCAAGTTTATGGGATTTTTTTTTTTCGCAAAGAATTGCAGAGTTTTATAGAGTCTTCAGAGTTATTCAGAAATTTTTAAAGACAATAATGAAAAATGTATCATTTTTTACAAGGGAGAATGGCTCACGTGAATTAAACTGGTACTTGATTAGTTGCATGTAATAATTAGAATCTGTGTCTTGATAGCGAATGACGTATTACGGAGCGACTCATGATCGAGTGGAAAGAGAGCGAGAGGTATAAAGGAGTAGGATGAAAATTTTTCAGATGGTTCGAAGCTATAAGTCAGTGGTATTGATCTCATTAAATAAATCGGATGGACAGCAGCTGGGTAGATAACAATGCATAAGTACCAGAGGTACCAGATGACGCCGGTAGGTATCCATGATGGTGAAATAAAACGAGACTAAAATAGGACGACCCGAAACTCGTTATTAACGACGTGCCACGAATATCGAACTATTAATTAAGAATCTTAATAGCTTGTCTTGATGAGTTAAACTAACGGCCTGGAACTTTCCTTCAGGCAAGTTATATACCCCGCGTGTATAATGTAATGAAAAAATAAACAAGTGGAAGGCTCATCACCGTGCACGTAATCCCCCTCAATTTTTTTTTTTTTTTTTTTTTTTCAATCACATGACCAAAGAACGAGGATCGTGGGATATTGGACAAAGTTTCTGCTGAATCTAACAATTTTTTTTTTATCATCTCTATTTTTCTTTAGAGTCACGAAAACTTTTTTCAAAGTTATTCTTATACCACGACGAAAAGTTTCTTTTCCTTTTTTTTTTAAATCATCATATTTTTGAATCCACGAAGAGACTGTATACAGTCTGTTCAGCTTTTTGAACCATTTACTATGGAAGAGAATTATGGATTTTGGTTATCAATTTTCTCTCAATATGAAAAGGTTTTTTTTTTAGATCGTTTTCTTTCTATGAAAAGAGTATTTAGACTTAAATAAGTGGCGTTAGTCCAGCCTACTTCCCTTTTCTACTTCAATATTTGCTAGGGTACAAAACCGCAAACAAGTTCCTTTGCTTGTGCATAATGCTAACGATTCTAGGCAAGCCTAAGGGTTCGTACAAGCAAGGGATGAAAGAATCATGAAAGATTTCCCGCCGGTTCCCGAAGGAAAGCTTAGGTATATCTCGTCCCACGGGGCTAGGAGTCGAAGGGCGAGGGTGAGCCCCTGTCTTGCCAGAGGGGGAGAGATACAAAATATCTTCTTCGACCCAGTATGAGCCATTCTTCCGACAGGTTGACAGTTTTCCTACTAAAAATTTCAGATCTTACGCGATAATGTCATCCTCCTTTACCCATACCACCGAATCTTATAAACCGAAACGTTTAAAAATTCATTCGTTAGATATTGATTCTGAAAATCAATTCATTTATCGTCCATTTTCTTTCTTTCGCCGTTTACACTAACGTCATTTTTTCAAAAACTTTAGAAGCACCTGAAATTATTTTAATTTTTCATTGAAATTTAACCCCCGGAGCCAAGCCAATTTACTTCAAACATTCTAAGAGGATTAAGATTCTTTAAAACGCTATTAACGTCTCATTAATTGAGACTTTGTGTTAATTTGTAATCCGTTGCTTCGCTCGTTCGACTCCTTCGTCCTCCAATTTTGCGTCAGGTAATTTGAATGCAAGTAAATTGCTTTGTAGGGGTCTTATTTTCACGTTGTTAGGAAATTAGCTGTGAAACGAGATTACAGACGAAGGTGCAGAATTTCGCGCCCAACGTACGAGAGAATGCCGGACGATCGGTACAGATCTCAGTTTTTATGTAAATAACAAGAATAACGGAATATTGATCGGCGAGCAATAACAAATGTACACAAAACAAGACCCCGCAAAAGCTAACAATGATTATTTGAACAACTTTGCGTAGAGCCTAAGCTAACAGACGAATCTATGTATATAATACTATGGATCGAATCTAATTTCATTCTTGAGTCAATCTTACTTTCAACTTTACTTCGAATTCGTTTAAGCTTTTGCGTAACCCATAAAAGTTTTTCGATCTCACGGTCTACTCGTGTATAACTGATGCACGATAAACTTTTAATTCTTTTCCTCGCACACAGGGAATAAAGATTCTTAACAAAACCTTTCGCCATTGATTTATAATTTTGTCCAGATCCTCCGGGGCGACAATATTGCACATCTACACCCAAACGACCAACCCCTGGGAATATAAAAATTGCTGAGAGATCTCGATTTTCATATTTATCACACAATTTTCAAAGTTGAAGAATGGAAAGTCAATCCAACGATAAGTTTTTTGTGTTTTATCCTTTTTTTTCGGAAATCCTTTGGAATAAGCCCGAAATTAAATCCCAAGTGAATTTTATGGGGAAGCTCGATGCTTTGTGAGTAGGAAAAAAGCGATTCATTTTTTTGTTAATTGGTATTACTCAGCCGCGTTTACTGGTAAATTATATGGCTAAACGGGGTTTTATAGAGAATTAAATTCTCTACAAAAAATGTCCTTAGAACCAAGTTTGTGAATTAAACGGTTTAGGAGTTACACGCGCTGGAAGTGACGTTTACACGCATGTCGCGGCTGAACGATTGAAATTACAAAAATAATTCTAAGGATACTTTTTGCAGGAAATTGAACTCCCTATAAAATACCATCCGGTGAAATATTGTATCACAAAACCCGGCCGAGTAATATCAATTTTTCAGAATTTTCTGGTGAAAACGTTATGAAAAAAATGAATGAATAAATATTGTTCCAAAACGACACGCCCTGGTAGGTACACGTGTATGTATCCACGTAATACCGCGGTCGATTTGTGACGCTTCACGGGAAAAATCCGACATTAAAGAGTTTTTCAAGGTTTGATGTTAGATAAGGCGTTATAGTGGGTAAGATAATATACCCTCGGTATACGTTCTCGTATAATATTACAAGATTTTCTACTTCCTTTTTTCGGTTAGAAATTAGTCGCCACACCGTGTCCGAGTACGTTAACGCGAAGGATAGGTAAATTGTTTTTTTTTTTTTCTTTCCATTTTCTGAATTTTTTCTTTTTTTTTCTTTCCTTATAAAAGAGGTTTATCTTTCACACAGCGCGCGCAGTACGTCACGGTGCTGCGGGTAAATTACTGTATTAAAATATTCTGGGTACAAAAAACAGTGACGTTTAATCGTGGAAGAATTCTTTACACGTTGCCTCAAACCTTCATTATTTTATTACAATGATTTCTTGACCCTCGGAGAACCGACGATGACCAATAGAGAAAAGAAACCTAAAACCCAGCTACGAAAGGACCATCTGCATATAACGTTGACGATACTTTTTGACGAATTTATTTCTCTTCCTTTGTTTTACCCTCCTTAGTATGATGCTTATAGATCCATCCTTTGGTTGACGAGGGTTGATCATAAACGGAAAGGTGACTTCGAAAGAAAAAAATATAGAAATAAAGAAAGGCGAGCTGTAAAATGTCATTATTCAGAAATAATTTGCAGAGTGAACGGGCGCGAGACTGTAGTGTCACTGTTTCGTTATTTTTATCTCAAGAAACATCAGGTTGAGTGTTTTTTTTTTTTTTTTCAGTTTTTTAGGAATTATGTACATATAGAAGCTGGGGTCGTGCTACGGCGTCGGTGAGATTATGCCCTCCATCCCATCCCAAAAAGTTTAGGAAAGAGTCCGGACTGCCGTCACACGTCGAGGTGAAAAAAAAACGAAAAAAAAAAAAAAAAAACGAAATATAAAGAAACGGGTTTGCACGTCTCACAATAAACTCTCCACCAAAGCTACAAGACTGAATGGTGAATTAGAACAAGCCCCGAGATTAAATTGCCCAAAGTAATTTCGAACACGAAACTAATTGCTTTAATGGGTTAATCCCTCTGCAATTATGTAATCGGGAATAATTTCGTGTTCAACACGCGAGTAAATAGTATTCCCTATGATTAGTTGACCTTGCCGAGGAAAATCGTACTACCCCTACCGTTGAGAAATAATTTAATTATTTGAACGATCAACCCTTCGATTGTCTGACGAAGTTTTTCAGAATCAGATATTTCAGATGTCGAATAACTCAACGTGAAATAATTCTCGAAGAGTATTAATAGAATTCAACGTATATGTATAGGGAAAAGAAACCGGTGGCGATTGAAACTTTTCCTATATCTCTGATTACCATAATTTGAATAAAAAAAAAGAACAACCAAAAACGAAAAAAATTGTTCGAAACTGTGCGTCTGAAGTTTTCTCAGAAATAGCCTAAGTGTGCGTGAAATGTAAAAATATTTTTTTTTTTCGTTCTCTTTTATTGCTGGAAAACTGTGGCTGGTGAATTCGAACACGCCATTTGTCGATGGTAGATCTGCAAGGAATCTATTCGAAAAAGTATTTCAAGTTCGCGAGAAGAAGTGATTTACCTGATTTCACTCACTCACTCTCTCTCTCCCTCTCTCTGTTGAACTTTTTTTCACTCCTTTTTCCTTTCAGATTTTACTATAGTCCCTCTATGAAAGCGGTAAAAGTGATCAATCGATGGGGCGTCGCCTTCGAACAAAGGTTTACTACATAATAACTACCCTCGTAAGTGATTTCCTACATTCCCGAATAAATCTCCCCCATTCCAAGCTGTTTATTGACTCGAAAATGTTCACATCTCGAAACTTGACCATACCAAATGTGACCCTTCTTCGATTTCATCATTCATTCCATTTCGTTTATATAGAGAGCATTCGGAATTTTATTTCAAGAGATAACTCAACGAAGATTAGGATTTTTATCGATAATAAAAGAATTATTAGAAGTTCTATAGGGTCACGAAAATTGACAAAATCTCAGCATAGGCAATTTTTTTGCTGGTAGTAGTTAATCTCTTCGATCTCTCGGAATCGATCAAGTTTTTGATAATTTTTGTATGCTTGACTTTACATAAACTCCTTCGATAACGCGCGTCCAGAATCGTTCGCATGGTTGTTACCTGCACCGAACCAAGGATCATTTGAAGTTTGAATCAGTTTAAGAAACTCTGTCGCCAGGTTAGCACCATCGAGAAAGTTGGTGTTCCGTCTTTGCAGAGGTAGAAAATAGGCGGTGAACGAACGTTCGGAACAAGAAGATGAGGTTTTTTTATTTTACTTTATTTTTAACATGGAGATAAAAGGGAGAGAAGAAAACTTTATCATCCTGCACGCGGGGGTTTTTCTTTCTTTTTTTTTTTTTTCTTCTGCAACGTGCGATGAGAATTTTTCCTATCTTATCTTACTAAATAAATTCATTTATTTATTCTGATCCCGGTTCCACCACAGCTCAAAACACAGCGTTAACCCTCTGCCCTGATAAAACCACCCATCCAAAATCCACTCTGTACGCAAATTACCTCCGCTTTATCTTCACTGGTACAGCCTAGGTTCTCAGACGGAGAGAAGACCCATATCAATTTCAAACGTGTCTGTAGCCAGAGAAAACCACTTATCATCGACCGGAGATAACCTTTGCTACTTTTCTCTTCTTGAAATAGGGACGACCAACAAAGAAACAACGGCTAAGCCGAGTCTGTCGCGAATGAACGATGTAGATGATAGACGACAGGTTTTACCTTTTACCTGTGTGCATGAGCTCTGCACATGCCAAACCGGCAACAGCAGCAGCAGCGGCAGCAGCTCCCTAAGATTATTGTATCTGATTCGATGTCTCGGAAGTGATTGATCGAGAGAACCAATGAGCCGGTATAGGACTGGTGGTATAAGGTATGTAGACCGTGCACAGCCAGAAGTCTAGAATAGCTGGGAGATCTCTGAAACCGCGATTTCGATGTCCTACCGGAATATATCTCCCTAGGGATTCAACCCAGGATCCTTCTCGATCCCCCGAAACTCCTTTTACAGTATACTATAGATACCCAAGTTTATCCTGCCCTTGAAATCTGCACTATATCCCTGCCAGAAAGCGCGGGCAGTGGCTGATACCAGCCGATGGGTGGATTGACATTGTTCGAATAGATGAATTCGGCTGTACGTATGTACGTCGAAAAAACAGCTTTGTGATCCTAGATAAAGGGAAATGAGAGATAGACGAATAGTTGTGAATCAGAGATTTACGGATCGTGTAATTTCAACCGCAAATTGAATTTACAGAATGAAATATGCCCATCGACGAGAGTAGCGAGACGAAGCTGAACGTTTTTTGATAAAAAAGAATCGAAAACTCGAATTTGTTAGATCCTTTATGTATCAATCCACTTTTCATCTATTTCTTTTACCTTTTTTTTTCTCGCTCAAATTTTTCGCACAGCTTTTGGTAAATGTGTCGTAGGTACGCTGTACTGTATTGGGATATTACTTTTTCCAAAGGGGTCCCGTTCGTTTTATTCTCGTGACATCCACACGCTGCAGTATTACAGGGTACAGCCATCTTGCCGTATAAATTGCTCTAAAAGTTTTTCAGAATGTTTACCTGGCAAAGTTTTTACAGTGTTGGTGTTGCCGCGAGGGAGAAAATAAGTTGCTGCGCTACGTTTAGTTATACGTATATACGCGCGATGGCGGAAAAGTCCTGGTTCAAAGACACTGGGGGACCTTTTAGGTATTTATATTTAAATTCTACAAAAGATACAGGTACCGCTATGATAAACTTATTTTTCCCTAAAGAATTTCACATACGACCAAAAAAAGAATGATAAGAAAAAAGAGAAAATTATTATCATCAAAGGGGTTTGTAAGCGTTGAAAATATGAAGAAATATTCTATTCACTCACAATTAATTTTTTTCACAAGTGATTGCATGCTTGGAGTTTGAAATTTATTCAAAATAATGGGGCCACGGTGAAATTTCAAATTTTAAAAGTCTTTTATGGTCAAAAGTCCGGATTTTAATATTTATACCGACTCGGAGTTTTTAGAGAGAATATTTTCCAGAAAGTCTGCACAGTTTATTCAAAAAACTTGAAATTGAAAAACATCGGAGTTTAAAAATTCGGAAAACTAAAAATCCAAAGGCCGAAATTTTGGATCTTGAAATTCACGCATGGAGCGTCGTGGCCTCTCCATTAAATTTTCGGATTATTGGGCTTTCACAGTTTTGGACTTTCTGAGTTCTTAGCTGTCTGCATTTCGTTCATCCCGAATTCCAATATCCTGAATTTCAAGGTTTATGAAAATTTCAAAAACGTCACAAATTTGACCGTTCGGAACTTTTTAACTGTTTCAAATTCTGAGGGAATATTCTACACCGATTTACAAAATAATACGAAATTTTTTGATTTGAAGCCAATTTTTTTAGTGTAAACGTTGAAAATGCGATAATAACGATAGAAAACTGATCTTATAAATAACATCTTCAGAATATTCAGAATATTCCCTTCTCAAATCTTAAATGATTTTTACTTATGTCCCAAAGTCTAAATAATCAGCCGTGAAAAACGAGTCGATAGAATTATTTCCGAGGAGTTTGAAACCTCTCAGATCAAGTGCGAGTGGGGAATGTAGCTGAATATGAGAAACAAAATGTTTGTTGAAGCGTTGAATACAAGAAAAAAAAAAAAAAAAAATGAAAAATAGAAGATAAAATGCACTAAGACCGTGAATCGGAAATCTTATTTCTTGAATATTTTCATACTTCGCGTACTCCGATTTCTGAGATCTCGTTTCCTCGGTCACGGTCAAACGATCCAAAGTATATATAAACCTGATATCGAAACTTGGGTTCCCGTATTTCACTGTCCTGCAGGACGGCGGATGATTTTCGCAGTTTTCTCGGTTGGCTGCACTGGAAAATCGAGAATCTGATGAAACCTATACGATGCTATGTCCTGGTTTGCTCTAGCGTGTTAGCGCTTGGGTTAACGTTAGCGTGTCTGACAAGCCACGAAATTGAGGTCGACGAATCTCTTGCCCAGCCTAGATGCTTGTACATACGTGTAACCATAAACTGTATCTTCGCATTTGCGGATACATATAGAAACAAATATAAAGATAAACGAAAAATTTTTAAGCATAGAATAAAAACTTGGAGCAATTATCTATCGACGGGACTTATTCTTCCTTAAAAATGTTAAAAGTGAACTTTTTTTTTTTTTTTTCTTTCAAACACCAAAAGAGCAGCCTCGAATTTTGAAGATTCGATTCTGGCCAGTTAAAAAGTTTTTAATTAAAGACACTCATAGACTTATAATGAGGGCTGAGTAATTGGAGTGAATATATTTACGAGAGTCTGATTCTCGAAGGCAAGGGTAGGTATCCTCGAGGCTTAAGCTCAGTCTTTCCCTAAGATTACAATTATCGCTGAAGTAATTAAAAGACGCGTTCGCTCGGTCCGTTTCACGACGATAAACAGAGATCTAATGAATTTAGAAAGGCGGGAAGTTCAAGTTGTGTAATTTATTGGAAACTGAAAAGACTACTCCGCATGAGCTTACGATTTATCCGATTAACAAAAAAAATCCCTAGCCAATTTCACATACCATATATTCCACAAAATACAAAAAATCTGAATTGAAATCTGTACCTACCCAGTTTTTCGTCTTACCTAAATTAAAATCAACCACCCATAACTAGAAGGTTAATAATTATAAACGAAAGTTGAATCCCGTTGAAAATTTCTCATAGTTTCAACCCGACATCCTGCGATAACCGTGCCCATGTTGGAATAGAATTTTCTGTTAGTATTGGTAACCATGTACATGTAACTCTCGTAGCCCGAGGACAGGAACAGACATACGGACGGACGGAAGACAGACTCTCGAAGGGGCACTACTACTTGCTTCAGGACTCTCCATTGTTCCTACGGGAGTTCTCAGTGCTTTCAATGTTACGTATCCCGAGTAGGCTGAAGGTGTTTGTGACTTGCCTCGCTTGTTTAACGCAAACGAACAAGATTTAGGTAAGGAATTTCGAAACGATCGATGCTATGCGATGATAAGGGACAAGCAGAAGTTAGATCCGCACCTTCGTTTCGGACACATTTTATAAAAAAATATTTTTTCACGGAATTCGAACATTTTAGAAAATTCTACAGAGTAAGACAATGAGGAAAAAAAATTTTTAGGAGGCATAAAACGCGATGTGGAACGAATCGGAAGATGATTTTAGAAGTTTTTCGTGGAATTGAACATTTTCATTAAATCGCGCGTGCCCTTTATATACGGTAGATTTAGAACCGTATAGCGGAAATGACGTCCAACTGAGTTGGCCGAGGGCAGTGACAAGGTTTTATCTTGAAGCGGTCCGTTTGATTTCTAAAAGTTATTTGAAAACTTTCGTATAGATTCCCCTTTCCGAAAGTCGTTACGAAAGAGCCATGATCCGAGTTTATTGAGCCGTGACAACAACCCCTCTCTGCAGACACGCGACTCGGCCAAGGGGGGGTGGACTGGGGGAAGGGGGGGGATTCCCCCGTATTTTGGGCTAACAAATTTCTCTACTCCGATTATAAGACAGATTACAATTTATCGTGAACGAGTTTCACAACGGGCGAGCAGGACCAGAGAACGAGTTTGGATAGGTTAAGGTTGAGACAAATTGATTGAGACGGCCTCGAAAGGCTGTTCCACCAATCTTGTGGTTTTTGCTGCCAACGCTCGGAGTATTTTAAAGCTTTAAAAGAAGCGCTCTGAAGTAAGAACGAAACGCTCCAACATCAAAAGTTAGCAGATCTTATTAACCGTATAATAACGTAAAAAAGTATAACGAATTTATTCACTACTCCCGAGCTATTGAAACTTTGCAATTGGTTATAATTATCCAATTTCAAGTTTTCACAGTAATTAAAACAATCGCTCCCTGAAACTGACCCACTAAAATCAACCTTCATTTTATAATTGAACCCCTCAAATGGAAATGGCTTATGGATTGAAACGGCCAAACTCTTGGCGACATCGAGAGGCCTGAAATTTTGCTGCGATAATTTCGGCGGAAAAATTTCAAATAATTTTTTATTTTTTTTTCTTTTTCTCGAAGTATCAGCGGAATCCGTGGAAATGATAGAGCTACGAGTCCGATTTGTTCCTGAGGTATAATCATCTTTATCGGTAAAAAATTTGCCTCCCTTTTAGGAGGTAGTTCCGTTGGGGTGAAAAGTAAGAGTTGCTAAAAATCGTTAAAAGTTTCAACTCATGAAAAAGTATACTTCTAACTATAGACCGAGATAAAAAGAAAGAAAGGAAGAAAAAAGAACAAAAAAAACTCGCTTTTATCACGAAATTGAGGCAGCGGTGAAGTGCTGAATAAACTGCACTATGGTACCTGCAGCTTTCCTAAAACGACGCTATAATTTCTGTTCGTCTGAAAATCACCGATTTCAAGCAATTTTTAAAATGAGTAGATGATTCTCGATGGTAAAGATTATTCCGCAGAATTGGTAAAGCCAATTTTTGTGTTGGAGACGATCGTGAATCGAGAATAAAGAAATATAAACGTGTATATTTTATGGGATTTTTATTTATCGAGTACTGAGTTTCGTTGAAAAATGTAAATCCCGGACCTGATTTCGCGGAGGCTGCAAAATGAGATTTAACTGGGCATAAAGAGTCTCGAAAAAAGAAAAAAAAAAAAAAAAAAAAAAGAAAGGTTTTGCGTCGATAAAACAGCAAACGCAGACATAAAGAGTAAGAGTGTAAAACGAGAAGGGGAATGATTTTTGGAGACGGTGATTTAAGAACAGCGAATGTCTCGGCAAACTTTACAAGCTCGTTTGTGGGTTTCTCGTAAGACGTAAGACGAGGTATATAGTTGAGAGGCCCGACCACCTGGGTAGGTTTTATTAGCCCCTCGAGGCACCGGGACTTGTCCTGGGGTCTGGGGACTCGCGGGCCCAACCTTATTCGCCCCCGCCATCCCGACCGGCAAGTAAGGTAGGTATTGTTTATAGCGAGGCCATATATTTTCCCCCTGGGTGACACTAAGCCTTTATTACGGTAAACAAGCCGGTTACCGTAGCCTCCGTAACCAGCTAGGCGAGAAACGTATTGCGCTTGTGTACCCACGTGTGTGCAACGAGTACACTTAGCTACGGGGTGGATCCAAACCTGGCACAAACCTCTCATGAATTGCTTGCTAAGGTAGTGTGTCAACGCTATTCATGTAAACAAAGCGTTACCTGGTTTCCACGCACACCAGTCTTTTGCCGCAGAGTTTGCCTAAATAAATTTCAACTCCTCATTAACATTTTTCACAAATTCATTATTCCACCGTTTCTTCTTCTTTTTTTTCTTTTTTTGTTTCAGTTTCATGGATGTCGTGATTTTCTTTTCACGCATATCGTTACAGTGATGATCGAACCGATTATTCATATTTTGAATTGAAATTTATGTAAAATTTTTCTACAAGCAGTTCTTTTATTTTTTATTTTTCATTTTGTGGGAGGAAGTGTTCCTTCGGTGAAAAGAAGCTGTCAGACATTCTAAGCAAAAAGAAAAAGAAAAAGGTATGAGGTTCAAGGAACAGGTAGGTAGACAGGTAAGATGGGGAACTGCAATGCGTGTACCACCCACGAACGAAATTCTTAGTTTCCTGTGTGAACGCGGGCAGAAAGATGAGACGAAAGACAAGCAACGCGACGTTTGTCCTTGGTGCTGCACGAGTGTCACACGATGCAGCGATATCAGATGGTACTTTACAGCTATAACCACCAGTCTGTTCCCAAACAAGGTGTTGGGACGTTTGGTGAACGGGGTTTTTCATCCCTGAGAATCTCGGTAACAGCGTGAACAACGCCCTTAGGGAAATTGGCCACCCATTGAGCTCCGGTTCCAGAATCTGGACTAACGAGGGAAGGTCAAAACAGCGGGAAGAAGAAGAGGACTAAAAACTGAAAACACATTCTCGAGTTGATACAGTTCTTCTTCCACACAGGTTTCTCTCTGACTCCTCACCATTCGTCTGCTACTTTTCTCTTTCTTAATATTCTTCTGTTTTTATCACTTCGCAACATCCGCCTCCGCAGGTAACAATAAAATGAATAACAAACGTTTCAATTTATATTCTTAAGCGGTACCTACCACGCCACAGTGTCAGAGGTATAACAGTTTGAGAAAAGAAACGTCCGTAATATTGCCGTATGAAAGAGTGAGTGTACGTGTATCGGATTTCCTAGCCAGGTAACCTATAATGTAATACATATACGTACATAGAAGATGATGACGATGACGAAAAAGATGAAGAAAAAGAAGAAGAAGAAGAAGAAGAAGACCCTTGGCGTGAGGACAAGGTTGCACAAGAGTATCAGAGGAGTGGGCACAACATCGCCCGCATACCTATTACAAGGCATTCGATCAGATTAAACTACTAATAGACGGTGTATAACAATAATTTTAACATAATAACATGGTATTACCAAGCGGATCGAGCTGCACCGTATAATTTCATCACACCACGACGGCAGCAGTTCTCTTCGTCCGAATATTCACTACAGAGCCATGATATACCTGCCTCGGAAATACAGCATATCCGATAGTCCTCCAGCTCCGTCATAGATCGACGATATTATAATAACGAAGAATTATACGAGCTTTAATTTATGATTAACCAAGATTTTCATGCAAGAAAATTTAGTAGCTATTTCTCACGGGGTTTGTAAACTAACTTGTATGATTTCCGAGCCCGAGGCGAATGGAAGAGCTAAAAGGATTGGAGAGGAAATTGAGAGACTCTGAAGGCTCGGCGAAATAATGTTCGCCATTTTGCTCGTATTAAACAAGAATCAGCTTTCGGGTTTGCAGGGCTTTAGGTTCTTAATTTCCTGCCCGTGAAATATCCAACGTATAGAATTAGTACCCTGCACCCATTTAAATGAGAGGCATTTCTTAATGATGGTTCGTCCGATAGAACCAGGGATTTTGTTCAGACTGTTCAACCTGGGGGTGTTAAGCTGGACAACGATTTGTCAGGGATGGCTTGAAGCACTTGCAGCAGCAGCAGGGACAATTTGATCACAGATAAACCGCCTCTGCCGACTCCTAATCGAAACGGGCACAGAGCCAAGTGACTCGACTGTGGCAAAGTGCTGAATGCAATTCCAGGATCACGTCAGTGGACTGTAGATGGCCGGAATCGAAGGGCGTGAATCGTGGTCGGTGCGGTGCGGTGCGGTGTTTGCTAGTTCGCCAACTATTTCTATCTTATCGCAATTCGGACTGTAGACTTGATCGTCAGTTGTTACAGCGAGTCGATAGTCTTGCGGGATTTCCAGATGAAGAGAACGACAATGCTTGAAAGAAGTTCAGAAACAAATCGTCAAATATTTTTCGAGGACATATAATGGGGGTAACAAAAAAATTCATTCCGAAAGTCGTTAGTCGATCCAAAGTCTCCCTTTCGCAGGTTTCCCTTTTTTTTGTTCTTTCTTTTTTTTTTGCAAGGTATTCTTTAGCCTCCAGGGACCGCTTACCGTTTTCAAGTGAAATATTTATCGCAAGGGTTGTGTTTTCCCAGCGATATTACACATTCCGATAGCGCCGTCATCTTCATTTTTCTCTCATTTTTTTTTTTTATTTATTTACAAGCGAGCTTGAGAGAGGCGAAAATTTCATCGGAACTGATATAAATGAATAGACCCAATCTCTAGCACCAATTTCAGACCCAATTTTCACGCTCTGCAGCAATCTTCTTTCACGAAATTTGATGCTGAATGATTTTTCGAATAATTGACAAGAAATTTCGGGGAAAATATATATATAAACACCGTTATTTCGTATTGAGATAAGTTTCGTCTTTCACTTATTTAAAAATTAGGAAATTTTTGACTAATTAAATGGATCTTCTCATTGCTGGTCTCGCAAGCGATAAATGTTACGATGATACGGATGATAGTGGGATGAGATTTTTAGAAACCTTCGACCAACGAAGTACCCTGCACCCATCACTTCGCACATTTTCACAATATCGTAAAACTTCGTTGTGAAATCGATTTATTTTTATTATTTTTTATTCTTTTTGTCTGAAAGCATGGCTGGCTTGTAAAACCTTTATCGATACACTACGGTCTACGGTCGAGTTCGGCGAGTGTGTGCTACGTGAAGATAATCCGAAAACTTCAATTACTTTTGTAATTAATATCGCGTTCGGTCATTTGCTTGTGACGAAATTAATCCGATGGAGTTTTTCACCAGGGAAAACAAGTTTCCTCGAGAAATTATTATAGGGCGAAAGAAGCGGGGCGGAATCATTTCCCTGTGGTGTAAATTTAGTCGGATGCGGAAAGTTATCGCGGCTTAAAAAATTCAATTATTATTTTCAAGTAAATTGACTGTTTTTTGAGGGACGAAAGTACAGCGTTTCCACTTCTAAGGTTACTCTCTCAAGAGTTACTGTAGGCTGAATGGAAAAAAGGTTCCTCTTGTACTCGCCATTCAAGCGTCAAAACCTCGCGATTAAAAAGCTCCGTGTCTTAATCGTAGCAATTATTAAAATCGCAGAACCTTAAGGACTCAAAGAAAATTAAACGTCACGAAATTGCGAAAGTAATTTGAAACCTGCAAGACCGGAAGACGTAATACGCGCCCCGACGTCTCGTTTCGATTTTCCTCAAAGTGTTTGAAAGAAAAAAATAAAAAATTTGCTCTGTAGCTCATCGAATTTCTAAAAAAAAAGTTTCGAAAATTTTCTTCAATATCCGACAGATCGCTTCGAACAGTAAAATCACATCGCTGTAAACCGTCAAGCACGATATAGCTGTAGATGCGTGTGAATAACTTTCACCTATATACGCATATATATGAGATTCACGCGCTATTTTAACCCCGACCAAAATTCTATCTGTACGGAATTTAATAGGAATTCCCACGTGACGAAATACCGAGCGTCATATTAGCACGGGTTTACCCTCCTGCCTAAAACGGACAGTAAGACAGACGGGCAGACAACGAAAAGGGCTGTTCGCGCGCGTATAAACCTTCGTCGTTTCTCTGTAGAACCTAGAATTCCATTCCCTTACACGAATAATATCCCTCCAGATTTCGTCCGGATTTCAAATACCTATCTTCTTTCATTTCAGACAATTTTCAACCTTCTGCAGCAGCAGTTTCCCGGCCAGAAAGTCACCTCCGCTACTTTTTTATCCAAAGACTGTGAATAACTGCAGCACAGAATTTCATCTTTTTAGCGACACGGTGATTCAGAAGAGAGAAAATAACGTTTCAGAAAATTTGAATCAGACGACGAGTAAAATTTTCAACCTAAGTCTTCCTGGAATAGTTGATCAGTAAAAGCGCAACAGGAGAATAATTGCTTATCATTAATTACTGATTTGTTATCCCATAGGAAAAATATGAAAGAAAAATTTACCCGGCCGCGGCGTTAAGTAAATTCGAATGAATTTAGATGAGAGAGAAAGAGATCGGGGACGAAGAGAAAAATTCCTTGCAGTTGGGGATGAAAAAATGGATAAGGAAAAGGGAAAAGGAAAAGTAAAAAAACTTTTACGTATCCTTGAGCACCGTTACCTACTGCTTCGTTATAGAAACGAGGAGTTTGTCCAAGAGTTTTCATTCCGAAGACAAAGTTTTGCCATAGAAAAAGAGAGAGAGAGAGAGAGAGAGAGAGAGTTTCGTTTTAACGAATCGAGTCAAATATTTCTTCACTCTCGAGCTGCGGTTCGATTCTTCTTCCGCAATTCTACTGCCGCTTCAGGCTTCTCCGATCCGAGGAAAATTCGTTCCCAACCGAAGTGCTGTGTAATTACGAGCAGCTCCTCGAGTATTCGAGCCAACAAGCTTTCCCCTTTACTCTTTACCTCGGCTTCGGCTCACCGCCCACTTCGTAAATGGATTTTCCGTTTACCTTTCGCGTATCCACAGCATATCGAATACGACTTATATTTAGGTAGGTCCACGTTATCGAATGGGGTTTTTTCTATTCTAATTGAAACTGTCGACAAAACAATGCAGAATTTAACCGAATTAAGAAAAAAAATAATCAGGAAACCGGTTGACCTGTGGGCCAACCCTAAAACTTCCCGCTTCAGTCTCAATTAGATTTAAGTCTTGGTATACCTTTTCGATCGCCGCAAGAATCATTCAAATCGGTTAATTCGTTCCGAAGGTATCGTACGACAAAAAAAGAAATTTTTGTCGTGCAATATCTTTCAAACTAATCGTTCGATTTTGATGAATCTTGCGGCAATCGAAAGAGCTATCCAAGACCTAAATCTGATTAAGTTTTGAGACTAATCGCAGGAACAGTTTAGGAGTTATGCGCTGAAAACATGAGATTTTTTTTTTAATTTTTATTCTTCGAATAACTTTGAGACTACTCGACCGATCGACTCCAAAATCTAATCAAATCTAAGTCTTGATAAACCTTTTCGATCGCCGCAAGAACCATTCCAATCGGTCGATTAGTTCTAAAGATATCGTACGACAAAAATTTGCTAACACACACACACATATGGACATCCATCCAAAAATAGTCAGAATAGCTTCCTAGGACCCCAAAACGTCGAGATTTGATGAAACCTCGATTTTCGAAAATCGGACCGAAACCAATAACTTCCCTTTTTTTCGAAAATTTCTAATTTTCATACCGGAAAGTTGAGAAAACACTCCATTTTGTTCTTTCAGTTACCCGCGAGATTAGGTATCGGAAAAATTGGTGAACCGATTCGCGGTTTTCGATGTCTATAGAAAAATCGTGCCTAGGCATGGTGGAAAAAAAATTCTTCCATCGGTCCAGAGAAATAATGGGGCACAAAGCGTACGTTATCGTTAAGTATTAGGTAGAGTTTTGCAGAAGTCTGATATGCCGAGGTCCGAGGTTAAGAGAAGGGTATTGAAAAAGGTAGGCTACACATCAAACAGCTTTATAGAGAGGCAATCCCATTAGGCCCACGTTACTCGCAATCCAATTATCTCTCTTTCCCTATCACGTATCCAAGACCCAAATAAAATGACGTGTGGTTAGGTAATATTTTTCCTACGGGGAATAGACGTATATACATATATATCTATGTATGTATATACCTATGTATGTGTGTACGTGTGTGGATATGCCGCAGTAATAAAGTATCCAGAGAACTTATGTATATAGATAATTGAACGAATCTAGGGAATAAATAAAGAGGGGGATAAGCTTGAAGATAATTTTTTTTCTCCAAGCACCTTGATTACTTGCATTTTTTGGGTGAAGAAAAGGTGATTGTCCTAAAGTATAGGTCGCATCGTTCATCGAAATTTCGTAAAAATTTAGTAGAAATATTCTACACTGATGTCATTTCATGGCAAACCAATGAGTTTCGATGAATTTAATTTTTTGATACGAAATTTTTTGATTTTAAGCCATCTTCCTTTTTTTTTTTCTTTTTGTAAACTTTGCACCTTATCTCTATATATTATTGGTTCGCCCCGAAATTACATCATTTCTTAACATTACCTCGAGATTTCAAAAAGTTTTGATGAACGATGCGGCCTGTTACAAATTTTTGAACATATCATTTATCTCTTTATTTAATTATCTAACATTAGGTATCTCATCGCTTGAATATACTGCTCTCATGTAGTTTTCGAACCATTTTGATATTCCTAAGTAGATTTAAAACTTGTCGAAAGAATTTTTCTTTCCACATTTTAACGACCAAAGTATAAAAAATGAAATATAATAAGAAGAAAAAGAAGAGGAAGAAGAAGAAGAAGAAGAAGATCGTTAAAGTTTTGTCGGTAGCTGAAAAGAACCGACCGCGGATTATAAGATACGAGTATATAACTTATATGAGTTGTTTCATCTCGAGGAATGCGGTGGTCTAAAGTGCCGATCAATTCGGGACCCCGTTTTCGTTATATTTTCTTCTTCGTTTTTTGCACATCGTTTATATCTTTAGTGGCGAAATAAGTTGGATAGAACCGATCGCGAGAAATTTCGTTTTATTAAGAATTAATAAGCATCCCACGTTTCGCCTGCACGATATTGCCTGCAAACAGCGAAATTTCGTTATCTGCAGAGAAAAAGGGATCGGTTAATACGTCGTAAATTAATTACCAACAATTATCGAGGAGCTAATGGATCATAGACGAGGCTGAAGCAGGAAAGAGGGAATACAGAAAATAGATTGCTAACAAATCGTGAGAATCGTCCATATAATACGATAACTAATTTTGAAGAAAAGTTCGCAATTTATGAAGAAGAATGTTAACTGTATATCCCACGCAATAGCTCATACAAAAAAACAAAGTTAGCAAGTTTAATTGGTAGCCTTGCGATGATCGGTATCCTCGCCCACGAAATTGGCATCGCTAATCATGAAGACCGAGAAGAGTATGTGTAGTAAAAAAATAGTTATTAATTAGTTACGTATACGAAACTGGGTAAAAAAAAGAGGCTCGGACTGATCAATAACTCTTATTATATCCTACCATATCAGTTTGTCAAAAGTTTCTAGAGTCTTGGTTCCGAAAGGAAAAACTTTTTAACATCAAGTTAATAAAAAGCAATCAACTTTATCATCTCCGATCTCCCACCCCCCGTGAAGACTAGTCTCTTCATCACTAAATCTGTCCGTTTTCTTTTCTAGATATTGTACTACATAGGTATATATTTAGTCCAAATATCTCAATCAGGATCTCAAGTGACACAAGCACGCCAAATTTCATCTTCAAAAGAATTTCGAACTTAATTTTTCACCCAATTTTACAGGTCCTCAAATTTTTTGTTTTAGCCGTTCACTGTCCGGGGAGAAATCTGTTGCCAAGATTGAACAGGGAAGTCATCGTATAGTCGATATAAAAAAAGGTTTAATTATTGTTAATCAATCAGCGATTGGTTTTCCCGGAATCCCGTTAAATCGTGTGAGTGTTTTCAAAGTTAGAAGCAAAATTGAATGAAACGTGGAATCGAGTTAAATCAGACAACCGAATTCCAGAGGATACATGAAATTAATCGATCGAACCGGACACTGAGCTGTTCACATGTATCTACTACTACCTACACACAAGTATAATGTGTATGTCGGGTTCGTACGTTGTGTAACTCAGAGATACCCGTTCGTTTAATCCCCAAAATCCGAGGCTTACAATGGTAAGCTTACGAACAAATTGCTACGCAAATAATTCCCTATAATTCACCAATTCTCCGGACTTGTACGTATACACCAATTCCGGTATAAGAAAGTCTCAATTATACCTTTCCTCGCGATTTTTGGCTATAAATTTCTTCCAAAATTTCATATTCAAAGATTATTTTTCATTAACTTCAAATTAGGCAATTTTTGTTCATAGCTGCAATTCAAATTTATATACTGCATGAGCGTGTCCGTTATTTTGGACATTTTGGAATTTTATCCATCCTCCCAAAAAAATGTGTTCATATTATGGAAAAAAAAAATCTCTGCCAAGTTTGAGCCTAATCCGATGACGTCAACCTGTCCCCCAAAAAAATACATCGGTTTTTTCCATTTTTTTTTCAGTAAATTTTTATTGTTGGTTAAAATCGATTAAAAAAAATATTCTGCCGCGTAAGATTGATGTTCATACTTTCTATTAAATGTAGAAAAAAAGAAATTCCAAAAAAGTTCAAAGATTTTGTAGTTTAAGTTGTCAAAAATCATAATAAAAGCCGAATAAAACCGTAAAAGTGATGATTTTTGACAGAGTTGTCAAAAATCATAATAAAAGCCGAATAAAACCGTAAAAGTGATGATTTTTGACAGAGTAAACTACAAAATACTTGATTTTTTTGGAATTTCTTTTTTTTTCAACATTTAATAGAAAGTATGAACATCAATCTTACGCGGCAGAATATTTTTTTTAATCGATTTTAACTTAGAAAAAAAGATTTATTGAAAAAAAATTGGAAAAAAACTAACTCAAACTAGCTCAAACTTGTCAGGGATTTTTTTTTCTCCATAATCTGAATATATTTTTCTGGTAGGATGAATGAAATTCCAAAATAACCAAAACAACGGATACGCTGATATACATGTTCAAATTATATCGACAATGCTTATAATCGCACCGTGTCGTTACGCAAAATTGAAAACAAATTTCATTTTTCTGCAACGATTAATGTAAAACCGAATAAAGACCTTAATTTGCTTTTGATAAATAAAAGCAGCTGTATTTGACATCGTTAACATTATGTATACCATTTTGTTACACCCGATGACCGCACACGGTGTGGTTGATGAAAAGTGGTCAATTCCCGCAATATGTGACGTCAATATTTATTTAGTTAAATTTTTTTTTGGATTTTCCTTCTCTTTTATTTTTTCACGGAATTGATTTTGAGGTTTGACCAATTGTATTAATTACGCGATATTTTTACACCGAATAAATTAAACTGGCACCGTTTCAATTATCAGAATATCAAAATTTAATCGAATTCGACTGTACCGGATTATTTATTGTTGTATTCTATATTTTAAGAATATAATCCTGTAACGAGGTTAAAACGCATTGAAAAAAAAAAAAAAAAAATAATAAATTGAATAAAATAATGAAGTTTGGATTACACCGGGCTTCTCGGTATAATATACACGCTTCACGTCATTATTCGATATTTATCAAATTTCCATTTAATACTCAACGTGGTGCTCATAGGTGTATACATATACATTTATACATGCCCATCTGTATTGATTAGATAACTGAATAATAATAATAATACCGTTCGGTATAGGTTTCTGAACACTGTATCACAATGTGAAATTTAATTAACATTCATTAACGTATACCCCCTTTGAAAAACTACATAATTCTGTATTTATGTTATCCAAAAAAAATCTTCGGTTCATTGACTCTGATATTTGCTATATAAAAAATTTTAGGGAAGCAATCTTATAAGGCATAGATCGATGTATACGTACAGATGTGAGCTCCTAGGTAAGTAAATCTGATTTTTTAACTTTCATTTACCGCGTGATGGGTATCGGTAGCTTTTTTCTTTCTTTTTTTGTCTTCTTCCTTTCTTTTTTCTCTTTCTCTATTTTTTCCACGTTGCGTAACCTGTTTTAAAAACCGGTATCTACTCATAGGGTTTATAGCGCTCTTATAGTATATATAGGTATGTATATATAGTAACGGCTGGAACAGTAACATGTTGTATACCTATATACAGGGGGCCAATCCAAAAATCTAACGAAATCGTAACGCTATATCAAAACTTTTTTCTTTTAGAAGCAGAAATCCACTCCGCTTATATTTGCGATCGGTCAAATCACGGATTTTAATCTAAAAGCATAACTGCTGCTATTTCTATATAATATGTAAGCTCTGAATCACCTTTTGGAGAATCAAATCACCAATCGAAAAGTTCTCTGATCTCATGTTGAGAAATAATTGGCCTTAGCTTTATTCATTGAAAATTGCAAATGAACGAAATCGCAAAATAATTTTTACTTACTTTGGGAATGAAGCTTCTGAATTTAGGATTAAACTGTATGTGAATATCTTCAGATTGAATCTCCATACGAGTCAGAAAAGTTTGAATTGAAAAACTGAATATCTGTGATGCGAGGATCATTTTAATTATATTTCGAATATTGGAATTCCAAAAAGCTCCATCCGTCACAAGTTTTAAGGGGACCCGTACAGCTTGGTTTGGGAAATTTGGAGTACTCCAAAATTTATTTATTTGTCAACCAAAGTTTATTTCACATCAAAAAAAAATTTTCTTCAAAAAACTTTGTCGTAAGGTTTCAGGCACATCGGTGGTCCAATTCAACCTCTCAAGGTCTTGCTTTCTTCGGAGAGCAATTCTACATCTTAGGAACGTAGGGATCGGTAAAAAAAAAATTCATGTGAAAAATTGCGGGCAATTATCAAAAATTTTCAATATTTAGGCAAATAATTTGCAAATAACTTGTCCAACACGAAATTGTAAAAAAATTCCCTCGTTCACATGATGAGGATTTCTTTTCTGAACAAAATGAGCCCTCGACGACCTTAATCGGAACAACGATATATCTAAAACCTTACGACAAAGGTTTTCAAAGAAAATTTTTTTTGATGTGAAATAAACTTCGGTTGCAAAATAAATGCATTTCGGAGTACTCCGAATTTCCAAAACCAAGCTGTACTGGTACCCTTAAGTTCTTGGTCAATTACAACATGGTCAAGTGCTCGAAAAAAAACCATCTTCACGCTTGATTTGACTTGACTTTTTACTTAAATAAACTTTTTTTTGTGCTGCAAAAAGTAGTAAAAGAGTTTACCTCCCAGCACCGAAGTGTTTAAATCGGGGGGGAAAAAAAAAAATTACCTACACTGCGAAAAATTTGCAATGTATGCGGGTGCGTTCGAATCTATATGAATACTGTAAGTATACGGAATATAGTGCGTGAATAGACAGTAGGATATACATCTGTCCAATTAAGAATGCTCAACGCACATTCCACAGAGGTTTAAAAACAGCCTCCTAACAACGGCAAGCGTCGCGACGCCATGCAGAGCGGTAAGCTCAAGTATTATATAGCCCGCAGACGTGAGAGTAGAATGGTAAATGCAGGGGCCTACTTGATAGCATTTCGTCATGAAGAGCGGCCCCTGAACCTGTTGCAGTATCACAAAATCGATTATACGTGTCGGTAGGCACTCGGTATGTATGTACCTCCATACGTATATATACACCGTTTTTACTATTCGGTTATTCAGTCAGTTTCTCAAAGCTCGTGTGAAAATTTCGTCTGAACAAATCAGGTTCACTCACAGTTCAAAAATATCGAACATTTTTCTTGGAATAACGTGAAGACGTACGTTGTTGTTGAGTTGAGTGTTGGATTTTTACAAAACCGGATTCTCACTGCATTTTCTCGTCAAAGTCGAAAATTCCTTTTCCACGAGGAACACCAATCCTACGGTGTTCACGTTTCCATCATAGGAAAAGTATTGATTTCGATCGAAAATAATATTCTCGTTAATTTTAACGAAAAACAGGTTTTCAGGAAGATTTCGTCCCGAAATCGTCGAATGATTTTGGAAACGGTACATTCGTATTATGGGGAGGATAAATCGCCGATACGTCGTTAAACTCGAACTACTGCTTCAACGCAAAAAAAGATGTGACGTTCTATGAGAAAACCGTATTGTCCATGTCGTTTTTTTTTTCTTCTGAAAAAACCAAAAATTTTGAAGAATTCAAATAGCCCGGTTTCTGGTCGTCAAATAGTTATAACGTCAAAATATGACAACGATTAAGCGGGGAATATTTGTCTTCTCGCATTTTCGAAGAATTCGAAAGAAATTTTTGTTCATTTCGATTTTTATTCTTTTTTTGAAATTCTTTTTACCGCTAACCCGTCCACAAAATGGATAGAGAATAACTGTTTTTTTTTTTCTCTCTCTCCCTTTTTATTTCTCGTGGGAGTATTGTGCGTTGGTGTCGAGGGTTCATTATACAGCGAGTTATTGTTTACAGTATAATAGAAGACTGGTTATCATCAGTTGTCAGTTGTCATAGCTCCCGATGAAGGCGCGGCCACCGGTCCAGACTAGGACCCGAAAGTGTGACCTGGTGGTCAGAAGTCCTGAGGGGTCAAACACACTCCACAGAGCACGCGCACGAAAGAGAGAGACAGAGAGACAGAGTAGATAGGGAGAGGGAGAGAAGCAGAGGAAAAGGGAGCGAGTGAATCGCGGGGTTGAGTTGGCGTGGTTTCAACGGCAGAAACTTCGCTTTGACAATTAACGAGGGTCGCACCAGAGATCAGGTATGCCTCCCCTGTCAGTCGCCGTTATCAGCAAATAGCTGTACTACATACGTGGCTATAGGCGTACGTGTATGTGTATATATGTATATAATTTTAATTTAAACGAAGTGGAATCGTGTTGGCGACAGCGTTGACGGAAAAAATTAAAAAAAAAAAAAAATATTTATAAACAGAATGAAATGGAAATTGAAAATTTTCATTTTCATCTTCATCAAATTTTATTTATTCATTTTTTTTTTCTATCAAATTGAGTAAATGCAGATTTTTACGACTGCAGCATGAAGTTGGTAATGATACGGAAAATTTCACGATATTAATGAACTATTTTGAACGACGTCGACGACGACGACGTGAGATGTAATCAGCTTTATTGTGAACAAAGGTGATTTTTCAAATGAACCGTAGTCAAAATAATGACCTGTACGAAATCGGTGAATTATTTATTGTAAAGCCGAGGCGACGTCGACGTCGTATACGATACGATACGATACGCGATGCTATATATATATATTCGATTCGATGCATCGATCCATTTTCATATCTGACGCGCAATTATATAAGGGATTATTACGCAATTTAGGGGAAAGGGTATTATAGGTACGAGGGCTATTAATTAAATTGTTCTGCGCTAAAAATCTGAGCCCTCGAATTAAACCAGTATACCCTTAATATAAACGTTCTTCTCATGCAGGTATAATGAAATGCAATGCACCACGATGCACACTACCAACAAGAGAAGTAGTCGTCTAGACATAACGTCTGTAATGCGTGAATATGGGGATATACGTAAACCTATAAGCACTCAATTGCACATAGCTGACTCCCGACAATGATATGAAATTTATCGAAGAAAATATACAACCGCGTTTTTCGAAAATAACCACAATTTTAAGAAATAAAAAAAATTTTGGATCTATATTTTTGGGATAATTTGACGACATCGACAAAGGTTTTTTTTTTTTTTTTTTTTTCAGACCGTTTCTCTTCGTTTTTTGTGATAAATATTTACGGCAGGATCGATCGGTACATGTATAAAAGGGGAAATTTAGTCTTTAAAAGGAAGCCGCGAATATCCTACGGGATTTTACCGCCTTGCTTGCTTGCCTGCTTGCTTGCTTACAATCGCTTTTGCCTCAAAGTTATATAAAGGTTTAGCAAGATGGGCAAATGCGGGGCTAACCGACCCCACGTAACGGCGTCTCTGCTGGCGTCCCGACGCCTACCAAGTGATTGCGAGATTTATAGCGCCAAGCCAAACACCATCCGAAGACCGATAAGATCTTTCAGCTAAGTGATTTTTCGCGTTGACGCAACACGATGACGCGCAAACAAAAAAACGTTCGATCTGAATTATGACTCCGCTTAATATTCGTTTTTTCGTGTAAATTAATAGATTGGCGGTAATTTTCGAAACTTTTATACATCATAATTGATAATCGACGCCATTTGCGGAAATCCGCAGCCACGGTCTATATCTCTATCTCTCCATTTTTTTTTTGCAAACAGTTTCCTTCGATTCATCATCTTTGAAATTATTTTCACGGTACAGTTGGATGCGTTGAAGGTACCTTGAGCCTATATTATGCCCTCGCTGCATCCAACCCCTAAATTGATCTAATCCTTAAAGCCGGACTTTCGAAGAAGTCCGCGTTATTTTTAGGTAAAAAACTTTGAAAGTTAAAAAAACGCATGTATATACTCACACAGGCTTGAAGGTCGGTAAAATGAATCGAGGATTTTGAAAAGATGATGATGGTGGCAGTGACTAACGCCGGAGCTTAGCCCACCCTTATTTAGACCATTAAAAAGTCTTATGGTTAAGGGAAAAAAAAATAAAGAATTTTGTTTCAGGACCTCTTATACGTGAAATGGATTTTAGGACTGTGTTCCTTGACTGCAGGCTGAGAACTCTATTAAGTGTAATCCTCGGTTAAAAAAGGGTTCAGATAATATAACCATTTAGACGAAGAGCCATGGACCCTCGGCTTCAAACCTCAAACATTCGATGCAGGCCGACCCTACGAGTTAGAGATAATTTTTAAGTTGTTTCTTCCCGTCTCAATCTAAGCTCCGCTCGACTACGAAAGCGTTTTTTTATAATTATGCCTGAGATAGGGAAAGAAAATACGATACAGAGTCTCATGTTAGCTTATATTATTAATATCGACGTTCGCGTGTCCAGGAGCGGTGAGAAAACGATTTATTTAACCGCGGTAAAAAAAAAATGAAGATTAAACCTCGTATTTTACTTCGAGGATCTCTGGGCTCCAAGAACTGCAACGGTTATGCTTGCGGTTGCATTTCTGCCATAAGAATTGCAACAGTAGAATTGGTTTTAGGTATCGCACTTCCTGGAACTCAAATGACTTTACCTTTGAAAGAATCCAGATGACTTGGTGCAAGTTTTTTTCTTTTTTTTTCTCTCTTTTTGCCAATTTACATTCGTACCAGAAACTTTGAAAATTACCCCCATAAGACGTAAATAATAGAGCGAAGTACTATCGCGATTACTTACATTGTCGATAATTTGTCGATCTGTAACCGAATTGAGTCACTTTTTCCCCGTATCACTGCAGTTCTAACTTCAGTGTTAAAAAGTTGGATTTATTATCTCAAACAGTATCAACCGCAATGGCAATAAGCAATAAAATAGTTTTAAAATTACTTTTTACCCATGTTCAATGTTCAAACGACAAACTACCGCGTCACTGTCTCAGCTGGGTGAAATTTTCTCACATTTTTTGCGTGATAAAAATAATCCGTCTTTTTCAGATTTGCAATAAAACGACCTGCAGCCATCGAGTGATTACTTTGAAACTCGTCGATACGTCGCTGAACTCGAAATTTTCAATTTTTTATTCGATGACCTGACTTATTCAGCGAGTTGAATATTGTTTTATATTTCGCATAGGGTTCGGGTTCTCAGGATTTATTAACGACCCCGCGGTGTTACTTTTGGAGAAAACTTGAAACCCCTCGAGATAGCCACGCAGAATGAACACGTATAGGTATAGGTACGTAGAGTACCTACAGCGATTGTCAGATGCAGCCTCTGGGGTAGTTTACCCTCTATACCTGGTACCTTGTGGCAAAGTTCTTACCCTTAATAATCCCCACCGATATAACGATGCGCCTGACAGCACATACATTATTTTCTTAGCAAGAGGCTGGTACGGGAATCTGCAGGGGTCGGTCGACCTGGGTCGACGGAGGGTGTCGGAAGTCAACCGACCTGACATACCTACTCCCCCGACAATTTTAGCCTATCCAAAAACTCTTGGCATGGCTTGCGAGATATATGCGCGGTCAGCTTACCCCGATTTAGGAAAACGGGACGTGCTCTTGTTATATACATTTAGAACGGCGAGGGGGTACGTACGAGGCTCTAGAATCGAATCACCAATCCAACTCACGAGTCCCAGGAATCACACGTTACAACCCTCGTTCAACCTATCCACTTTTCCCTCTTATTTCTGCTCCTCTTATTCCGATTTTCTACTACTATTCCACCTCCTTCATTCGGAATTCATTTCTCTCTACTTTTATACCGTTTCTTATTCTACCATCACGTTTCATGGGAGGTCGAAACAATGCCTACTAAAATCATTCCGTCAAACATAGGTCAGAGGTTTTTTTCTTGCACAATAGCAAAAAAACCAAATTGGGAATTTGATCGAAATGATTGAAATACTCCATGAGGTTCAAAATGCTGAAAACTAAAGATCTGAAAAGCCAGAAAGTACAACTTGAAATTCATGCAGGGAGCGGCGTGCCTTACTATCAAATTTTCGAATTCATGGATTTTCAGAGTTTTTAGTTGTCTGCATTCAGATCTTTCCGAATTTCAATATTCTGAGCTCTAACGTTTCTGAAAAAAGGAAATCGTCTCAAATGAATTCGCAACTTAATTTTGACCATTTGGAACTTTCGAAATTCAGAACTACAACCCGGCTCCGAAATCTCACAATTTTCTAGTGATTTCGAGTGAATTTTTCAAGTGTCGAAGCATAAAGTAAAAAAAAGTAAAGTGAAATAATCTCAAGAAACAATTTCAGCCCGTGCGTAATCTTGCATCGACCAAGTTTTTGATGAATCGAATACTTACGGATGATGTATTTTATTTTATTTATTTTTTTTCTTCTTCTTTTTTACGGAATAAACTATAAATTACCTGGCCATTGTGATTCGGGAGTAAAACGATTTGGGAATAAAAAATGGGCTGCAGAAAAAAATTTATTCGGTTCTTGATCGTGATGTATAGGAATTGAAAGAAAGCTGGGAACAGCGAACAGCCAGCAGCAGCCGTAGCAGCAGCGGCAGAAGCACCAGTATAACCGGGCAGCAACGAGTGGCACAAATCTTTCGCCGTCTACGACCGAGTACATCGATTAAACTGAGAAGAGAAATTATTGTCGAGCAAGGCAGCACAGATGGCTATGACGTAATCGTTGAGTATTATCCCATCTGCGTTTTTGTGCAATACATTAGGCGTCATTATAGAATCGTTCGAATCGTGTTAGCTAAAAATATTAAGTATTAAAGTAATTTTGTTTTTTCTCCAAAATCCATGTATAAATAGAAGTTATAAAATTTTTTTTCCTCTTCTTTTCTTTTTGTCTCGCAAACTAAGAAACGAAATTTTTAATTCAAATATTTGAGGATTTTATTCAACTACAGGAGGGGTTGAGAAATGAGTTTAGAATGAAAGGTGGGGATATACAAAAAGCGAAAATCTCGATTCCCAACTCGGTTTTGGCTGGCTCGTTAATATGCCAACTCAAGTGTTTAAAGTCTCGTTAACACCTGGAATATTTAACGGGTTGAGAAGAAGGAAAAAAAATATATATATGAAAAAAAAAGAAAAAAAAAAATGGAAGAGAAGAAAAATAAAAAACGCTGTCGGCGATGCTTTAGAATATTTATGTTTTTCTATCTTTTTCTTTTTTTCTTTGTTTTCCTTCGTCGCAGATGTTTATCTTTACGGATACTTGCCAACGAAGAAGAACGCCCTGAATCAATACCGCGAAGACGCGACACATCATATTTACCAAGCACTAAAAAAGTAAAAATTAAAAAGTATAAGATCTACTAAAAAATGATATGAAAATAAATCCACATACATACATCATGATATATACACCGTAACATCAGACTGCAGTTTATTTTCAACGATAATAATTCTCGCGGCATCGTTCATGATCACGTTACCACTGTAACAATAACCTATTGAGTTACACGCTCTCGTGAGTTATTGACGATCAAATCCATTCGTCTATGTCATCGTAAAACTAATAATAAATAATAATGAATTAGTACATTTCGATACGAGTCCGAAAGTGTTGATTTTCGGACGAGTTTGAAGCATTTGTCGCCCGAGCGAAGCGAGGGTGACAATCACACGAGTCGTGAATCATCTTTCGCACTTGTATCGGACTTTGCGCACACGAACCGGCGGGCGCAAAATCGTACTTTGCGCTCTACGTGTCGAAAAATAAGTTGAAATTACCAGTTTGTTTATTTAAACGAAAATTATTTAAAGATATTAGGTCAAATCGAATTTTATTACGTCACTGCAATCAGTCAAGGATCTATATAAACACTCGAAGTGAAATTATCGTTTGTTGATTAGGAAATGGACTTAATTGAATATATTTTAATCATATTTTGCCGAAAATCTGATGATCGTTCGCGACTATATGACGAAGCTTCGGGTTTAGAATTCGTTCGTCAAACAGGTAAACCAAAGCAGAGCTTTCGGCGTATATTATATAGATGTGGTAAGTGGTCACATATACTTAGAAACCGCATATGTATGTACATTATACATACATGCGTGTATATTGATGGTAGGTAAGTGCTTTATGCATGTATGTATGTATGTATGTACGTACCTATCGCCTAGTTTATATATTATACCCGGCTCATAAGTTCCACTTACGGTACGTACAGAGAAATACAGAGGCAGTGCAGAGTAGAGAGACGAAGGCTGAGGTCAGACCATTTGCCTGTACAAAGCCCTCCGTCTATTCACGGTGTTATATATAAGGGGTGTGATTTTTCGATTTTTTTCACATACGGAAACCCCAATGCTGATTCAGATCCAAAAACAAGAACAAAAATAAGTTTCAAAACGAAAAAAAAAAAGAAAAAAAATGGAAACAATCTGGTAAAAGTTACGGCGGGGATTTAAAGAGGCTTTGTTATAAAATGAGATGAACAGATTTTCCGTAGCTCCTTTTCTTTTTCAGTATTATCCCATCGTCTCGGGTGTTTTTTTTTTATTTTTTACTTCTCTTCTTGTTGCTTTTCCTTTTTTTTTTTTGTTTGTTTGTTTTTCTTTTGGCTTGTACTGCAACTCGATCCTTCTCACAACGAGAACCGCAGAGTAGAAGCGAGGAGAATTCAACGATATCCAGTAAAGTCTGATTTCGATGAACCAACCACGAGCTATCGACTTTTAGAGTATAAGAGCAAATTGATATGGTGCAGAGACTTCGGTCTTCCGCTGAGCGATTTAACTCTTGTACTTTGAAAGTCGATAACTCATGATTCGACGGATGAAATTATGGTTCATTAGACGTCACGGATTCGGTATTATATCAACCTGCACAATTCTTATCATTATCAATATAGGTATAAATCGAGTCTAGTCTTAAGTTTAACAGAGCGAAAGAAAAGTTTTTACATTTCGATACGATATATATATACTATCCGCCTATTTGAGAACATTTCGAATTTTTAGAAACATTAAAGTTCGGAATATTGATGTACGGACTTTTTGAAAATCGTAAATCGAACCAGGCCCCTTACAACTTTCAACATATCGAAGTAATTAGTGAGAGAAAAAAAATTGTGACTTCATCCGCCTTAAGGTTAAAACGTAAATGGAGTCTTGGTGTATTTAAAAATTGTTGTAGGATATAACTATCCGACACCGATATATAGGTGCCCGATGAATGATGTTAATTTAGTTTAGTTTTAATCTACGAAATCGAGATGACGATGGTAAAGAGAAAAGTATATATATATGAGCCTAACGACTGGTGATTATAGCCGACGCCGCACTGGTTTGGAGTTCGGTTTATCACCATCATCTAAAATTCTAAACATTTAGAATAGTAAATCTTCTCTCTACGATAGATTATAAATTAAGTTAATCAAGATTATCTCGCAATTAAGGTTTGGAAGAAAAAAAAAAAAAAACCTCGATCCTTTCGTTCAATTATACGATTGCGCAACCCGTAAATTTATTTTCTAATTGTAAAACCAGAAAAAAAACGACGAAAACAAAAAAAATCAAATCAAATGACAGAGAAGAACAAACTTTCGAACTTTGAGGAATTTCAATTGGCTTAAGGATCAAAAAACAAAAAAAATCCCGATGTAATTAAACTAATGCTGTAACTCTCGCATACGAACATTGTGTGTTGCGTTTGTTTAGCCTGAGCTGTTGATTTTTTATTTTTCATTTTTCCTTTATATCCGTGCAAGTGAAATCGTTCTAAGGATCGCATAATCGAGTCGAGTGTTTCTTTATCAAACTGCAGAGTTATGGCATACGCCCCCTTCTCTTCAGAATTTGATTAAAAGCACTTCGAGTAGCATTGAGTGGTACTCGTGGATATTAATGGTGAAAATAGCGGTGAAACTCATTCCCCTTGCAGGTCGTACCCGATTGCCCTTAGAACTCTTTACAGTGAAGCAGCAGCAGCAGCAGCACCGAAGTCTTTCCTGTCCTATATATACAGGGTGTCCCAGAACTAAATGTCAAAAATGAAAGGTGTCCTAGAGGAGGTCGAACCGAGTAAATTGACCCGAAGAACATGGGGTCTGCGAAGTCGCGTTCGCGAGATATCACGAGTTAAAAAAAAGTAGCGCGTTGCGCCGCCGCGACGCGGCGCAACGCGCTACTTTTTTTTAACTCGTGATATCTCGCGAACGCGACTTCGCAGACCCCATGTTCTTCGGGTCAATTTACTCGGTTCGACCTCCTCTATGACACCTTTCATTTTGGACATTTAGTTCTGGGACACCCTGTATATCTCGTTACAGAGGAAATGAGTATAAGCAAATCGATTCTCTCCTCGAGCCATTTAACAGCCACAAAAGACAATTCATTTACTTTCACTACGTTGATTCAGTCCTTCTTTTTTACATACATACAGTATCTGATCAACAACACCATACACCATCGACTTTAATCACTTATTACAACATGGTTTGGTCATTAATTTTCATCTGCAACTACGAACAAAGTAGACAAATCCTGTACCTGTTGCAAAATTGTAAATATACAATTTTTTGAAATCAGAGATTTAGTGTAGATGAAAAAAATATGATCTGGATGTATAATTTCTCTGCAGTTTTCTTATGAAAACTCCAAAATCCACTTTTGGACCCATACATGGATCGTTGGACATTTAATCCTATTAGCGTTGAAATTCTACTGAGACTTTCCACTTTTCTTTAGAAAAAAAAACAGCATTTACCAAAGACTACTACCGATATTTGAGAGATAACGAACCGCCTTGACCGTAAACACATTAGTTGACGTCATCCGGCAGCAGCATCACCTGCCCTCTTAAAACTTCTCATCCTCCTCATCCTCGAGGAGGATTTCTCTCAAACTTTTTGTCATTTATTTAGTTCTACTGTGACCATCATAAAGCCATCCAGGAATTTACCTTGGAAAAGAAATCCCTTCTTATATATGTTGAGATTTTTGTCCACAGTCTATCGCTGCTAATACGATTTTCTGGTTTCGAGAAGTGGAAGTAAATCTGACTTGGAAAAAATGTTTAGATTTTGGTTTTCTTGTCTCTTTTCGTGTCAGAGGGGTACTGGGTTAGTGTTTGCGGGTTTTTTTCATAGACCTGCGTGTACTGGGTGTTTGATATTAAAATTTATTAGTAGTGACAGCCTTAACCGAAACGAACCACGCAGTCGACTAAATACCTACCGTTGATAGAAATTATCTCGTTAAATGAAATAACTCTTGTTTTATTTTCGGTTTTAAAGACAATACGCGGGCTGAATATATTATCAACGTTTAAATGAACAGGTTGATTGGAGAGTTTGGAAACGGACGCGATGTATACGTACCTCTGCTGACTAGTGATCAAAAATTACCACGCAAATATATATCTACCTACATGTACAGCTTGAAAATAATTTATTTGATTCCCATCGAACCATAAAGAGGAAGCAGACGTTTGATCATTGGAATAGCATGTAAACAACCATCGTCAATCTCAAAGTCCTTTGCATAGGAAACAAACACAGGTATATATCTACGTACGTACATTCTGATGGCTGAACTTCATTTCTGTGAAAACCGCGTTAAGGGTGTTGGTTGGGGGCGAAGTTCCGAACGGTCAAAGTAACGAATTTATTTGACTGTGAGACGATTGTGGAATTTCGGAACCGTTCAAGTTCGGAATATCAAAATTTGGAAAGATCGAAATGCGGATAGCTCGCATCTCCGAAATTCCAAAAACCCCAAATGTGAATTTCAAATCCCGAAGCTTTGGCCATTCGGATTCTTAGCTTTCGGAATTTCGAACCTAATCGTTGATAAATTCGAAATGGTAAAATTTTTCGATCTGTAGGGTAAAGTTTTGGCTAAGGACTTCCCGATCGACTGCTGCATCAGCTCGAGTATAATTTATTTCTTCAAACGCATAAATATGGCTTAATTTTCTAGAAGGAGTAATTGCCGGTTCGAGTTCATGAGCCGTGCCAGACACTGATAAACCATCATTGCAGCAAAGACTCGAAATGTAAAATCTCTTGAGTAAATATTTCATAGCTGGAAAGTTTGCGTCTGTCTTTAGGTCTTTCTGTACGTTGAAAATTTATTATGTCATCCATCGCAAATGGAGCAGCTAATCTCGTACAGATGCGATGCTGTGTACAGTACCTGCACTCATTCGTGCCTAATTCATTTCCACGTCAAACACATTTTTCTCATCCTCTCATCCCGCGCGAGATGATGCGGTGTTACGTAACGATTAATTATTAGCTGCTTGCAGTCCGTCTTTACGTCTATCCGTACGTCCAAGTCTGCCCGCAGGACTCTTATCCCATATCTCACTAGTCTCTCTAACGTAATTATCGCCTTATACGCGCCCCTTCTCGTGTCTTCGACCCTTTTCCTTATATTTTTGTCCGAAAAGTCTTGACCAGAGAAGAAAAATCACGTGAAAAGGTTCTTCTATGAGATCTCAACTGATCATTTCAATCGCATTCAAGGATATTGTTAAAAACTTTATCGTGTAGTTTTATCCAATCCAATTAGGCTTTTGAGTCTAAATTTTAACGGATACACGCATGGATTTTGCCTCATGATCTCAGGATGAGGTTTCATTAGTTCGGGACTGTAAAAAAGAGGAATGAAGTTTGACTGAAGTGGCTTTTTCTTTTTTTTTGTCTTGTTGTAGGACTTTCGTCAAACATATTCGCTTTCATTTCGTCTGGACTAGGCAGAACCCAGACTCCAAAACACTTGCTTATAGTTGTGCTCATAGGATATATGAACAATTGCCCATTCGAAGCTTGTTTTCTATGTAAAATCATCGAGGGAGAGGTCTAAGCTCATGAAACTCAACCTGTCGTAATTGCTGCGAATTTCCTGAACAATTCTCAATCGCGATGGAATAGATTTCATAAAAATGATTCGATTGTTTGTTTGAGGGAACCAGTACAGCTTGGTTTTGGAAATTCGGAGTACTCCAAAACGCATTTATTTCTCAGCCAAAGTTTATTTCACATAAAAAAAATGTCTTTGAAAACCTTTGTCGTAAGGTTTTAGGCACATCGTTGCTCCGATTAAGGTCGTTGAGGGCTCATTTTGTTCGGAAAAGAAATCCTCATCGCGTGACCGAGGGAATTTTTTTACGATTTCGTGTTGGCCAAGTTATTTGCAAATTAGTGGCCTAAATATTAGAAATTTTGGATAATTGACCGTAACTTTTCAGATGAATTTTTTTTTACCGATCCCTACGTTCAGAAGATGTAGAATTGCTCTCCGAAGAAAGCAAGACCTTGAGAGGTTGAATCGGACCAACGATGTGCCTGAAACCTTACGACAAAGTTTTTCGAAGAAAATTTTTATTTCGATGTGAAATAAGCTTTGGTTGACAAATAAATAAATTTTGGAGTACTCGCAATTTCCTAAACCAAGCTGTACTAGTCCCTTTAATTGAACTGTGAAATGCGTTATCTTACCTGCTGGACAATTGCAGTTATCCGGAACGTCGCGTTTGATCCTAAATACAGGATTGGATTCTGTTTTAACCCTGCTGACGTCGATTTGATCCTGAATCTCACGTCGGAGCCTCTGAATTAAAACGTCCGATGATTCCTGTTTCTGTTGTTGCTGCTGCTGCTGCTGTTGTTGTTGCTGTTGATTTTGTTGTTGATAATTTATGTGTTGATTTTGATTTTGAATCGTACACCGTTCTTCTAAACTTGCGATTCTCGCCTCAAGACGAAATTCCCGATAAGTTAAAATTCCAGAAATCGCAAGACTGGCTAAGCACAGGGTGCACATAGCCCACGTAAATCCATTACTTTCCACTTGACTGGTACCCCCCATACCGTTCCGAAATTTTTTCGGCACCGTAGCGGCCGCCTCGAGGCCTTTCCTCGGCCAGTTTATGTCCGATTCCATATTAAAATCCGAACTTTACCTAATACGTATATTTTTACTCTTTTTAATATCCCCTTTTCGAAAATTTTTATTCTTCAGTTTTATCCTTTCTTTTTAAAATTTTCTTACTTCTCTTTTTTTTAAAAACAACCCCGCGACTTCATCACCCGCAGTTTAGAGCGCATGTCAAACTCACTGCTCCGAAACGTGTCGTTGTTTTATTATTTTATGTATATATTTGAAGGGGTATAGCTCGGAGAAGATTCATCACTGTTACACACTTTGTTGTTAATAATTTTTATAAATATACACAATATAAATTAATTTATTAAATTTAAATCGAAGCGAATATCGATAAATTCGAATATGCAAAATAACGTTTGTCCTCGAAAACGGAAAGAAAAAAAGAAGGAAAAAAACAGTCTAGAGATAAAGTTGTCGATTTAGACTAATAATCGACGAAGACGGATGGTTTGTTTGATCGATGATTGAATGAAAACAAAATAAAAAAAAAAAATGAAAAAAAAAAAAAAAAAAAAAAGGAAAGGAAAAATAAATTTCGTTAAATTTTATGCATATTTTATTCAATACCATTAAAGGTATACCATCGTAACGTAGAGATTTAAGGTGTTCGCACATAGGTAAACGAACTCTTTTGAAATATGTTTCGCGCACTTTCGGGCTGGTCGACTGATATGCGGACGTTAATTAATCGTTTGGGGTTTTAGCGATTTGATGAATCAGTTGCACGCGTGTTGTACCGTGGGGGAAAAACCTATATCGGCAAGTTTATATTATTGACAAGTAGCGTGTGCCAATCGTGTATTTTAAAATGGTACTAAACGAACCCCCGAAACGACTTACCGAAGTTAGCTGCGCGGTGCTCGCAGCACGACTGGATGTGGTGGGGTGACAAGCTCGCAGCAACCGAGGGTAAACTGGATTCGTCAGTTTCCGGTCCCCTTCGGTAAACTCCGTTTGCCGGCGTTTATAGTAAACCGGCAAAGTATATATGTACATTGTACATACGCGTATGTGGGCACGTTATGTATATACATAAACGTATCTATGTACATTCAATCCGGCCTTCAATCTACTTCAATTATTATAAAACAACGTCGAAAAAGAATTTCGTCATAAATATTGTAATATCCACGCAATCAACACCCTCCTTCCCTAGGCCTTTGCCTAGCTTCCTCTGTCACGCTAAAATTAGACCTAATTCCGCCAATTAAGCGAATGAAACACGAAATGAATGGGGCCTCTTTTGTAGCCCCTAACGGGGTAAGGCTGCCGAGCTATAGTAAACGCAAGTGTGTCATCTTTAATGCAACTTTTGGATACTGCAGTGCCCGAGTCATTATATATGATTCGTCTTAAAGTTTACTGGGTTAAATTTTTTTTTTCTTGTCAGTACAAAATCTAAAGGATTCAGTTCGTCTAATTTTTATTTTAGTCATTAAAAAGCTCCTACCTCGATGGTCGTCGAGCTTTTGAGACTTTCTAAAAGTCACAGTACACCGTGAGGCGTACGTACTTAATTGACCAAAGATTGAATTACTTCTGGTCGATTAAACTGAAATTATCAGAGACAAGTGGTAGCTAATCAACCACTTGAAATATATACAACAAACTTTTATGTATGTATGTACGTATACGTACGTACATGTTGGATGAAACATTTTTACAGATGATTTGACAGAAATTAAGGAAGGAATAATTTTTACTGCGACGACAAAGCTTTTGAGTTCAAAAAACAAAAAAAGCAGGTAAATAGGCTGACCACGATGGGCCAGACCTCAAACTTCCCACCCAAATCTTTCGAGGAAACAAAAAAAAAGAACACTTGTATGAAGATTTCCTAAAATAATTATTGGTAGGTAATTTTCAGATGAGAGAGGTGAAAAAAATCTGATCTCTTGTATTCGTGCTCAACGATCCAGAAAACCTTGAGCTACCAATTTTTATTCGAATCCGTCGATCCTTTCTCGAGATATCGTCGATTGAATTATTTTTCTCAAAATTTTGTTCTTCGGATATCTCAAAAACTACTGGACTGATCGAATCCAGAATCTGATCAGTTCTAAGTTTGGAGAATCCGCGTCGATTGATACCAAATTCATAAGAATCCGATCATTCGTTCTCCAGATATCGTCGGACAAAAAAACTGATCACACACATCCATACATACGTACACACACCCAGACGTCCATCTGAAAATGGTCGGAGGTGATTTTCGTGACCTTGAAACGTGGAGGTCTGGTGAAAACGCAACTTTTCATTATCGGGGTGATTACAATAACTTCCCTCTTGCTAGAAGCGGGAAGTTAAAAAAGCTCGTTGGGCTTAGCATAACTTCAATAAGTTGAGATAGCTTTTTTGAAAATCGTTAAATCAACGCTACGTATATCCTCCTCATTAATAAGATATGATTTCAATTAAGGGTTGTTGCTCCTTGGCCTATAAATGTATACATATGTGTACATATGTATAATATACCGGACTTGTAACTTGCGGTAAGAATTCTGCGGTCAGTGGGCTCGTTCGGCGGGAGGGGAGGGGGTGATATAAAACTTGCATAACACCGGGTATATTGAGAATTATCGATCGGCAAATCGATGCCCAACGGGGCTCGGCATATAAGGGATACGGAGGGGACAGACAGACAGACATGAACAGGGCTCGTCGTAACATTATGCGACGGGACTCGCCGCCCGCGGTCCGGCCCCTCGGATCAGTCGCACAACTACCGGAGGAAGTTGTTATAGACTATATAGACTACATCCTGGCTATCGTCCGTATTATATTTCCAATCGAACCTACAACGACCATCCGTAGTCGGATGGGTGCGTCATCACGTTCGAAGACTCTTAGCAAAATTATAATACCTATGTACGTTACGTTGCGCGGTTTGAGCGCGAGCGCAGCGCTGACCGATTCTCAAAATCCCATTTTTTATAGGAATAAAAATTTACTATAAAATTATTTGATCATTTTTGATCGTCCTAACTCAACGAATTCATACGGAATATACTTGAGCTTTCTTTTCTTCCTTCGATCGAAAGCAGTTTGAGATCGTATGTAAAAATTCACAATTTTGACCATCTGGTACTTTGCAAATTCCGGACTTTAACCCGGCTCCAAGAAAAGCTCACCCTGGGAGTGGCAGTTGATTCAGAAATGTACAGATATGGTTTTACCGATACTGTAAAATATTTAGTACTATATGAAAGAGCATGAACTGATTTAAAAAAAGCTGAGTAAAACTCTTCAAATTATATTCACAAATGGAGCCGCAAAGATCGAACTAAAGAACTTGAAATTTCTGAGGCAAGGAGCTTTTTCAAACCTCAACCTTTCAAATGTAATGAAAATGCTTCTTGCATTACAGATATTGGGTCTTTCAATTCTAACTTTTACCAGGTCATTTGTAGATATAATTTGAACAGATTGACGCAGATTTTTTCTAAATCGAAAGCTCTATTCCCGTATTAAAGATTGTTTTGCGATTTTAGTCGAATCGTCCGTAAATGCCCCCCCGCAAGGACTTAACCCTAACCGATTTCTTAGAATTTGGTGTTGATAAATTACCCGCGGAATTCCGGAAATAGTTCAGCGGTATAGTTCCAGTCTGTATATTTAGTCAAGCTGAAAGCTCGCACGTTGAAAAAGTGCTAATGGTTGGTAGCCATTGTTCGAGGGAATGGAAAATACTGAAAATAGGGTAAAAACGGTATAGACGGGGAAAGCGTAATTTGGCGTAAGAAGTTGGTTAGTTACTGATGCGCTTCGGGCCGAAGGTACTTTAAGGCAAACGGTGCTTTAAAAACCTTGTTTATATGCGAGTCACGTTGTTTTAGGGTCTTTAGCGTGCGAACATGGGAAGTAACTGAACAAAAAATGACCAATTAAAACTTTGCGCACCGCGACGGTACGACGGAAAGTGTGCTATTAAAAATACGAGCCTGCGAAAAGGGGGGTTGGGGGGACGTCGAAGGAGGGAAAGGGATTAACTCTCTCCTTTTTACGATTTTTCTTTCGAATTCATTTTCTACGAAGATTAAAGCCTGCGGGGTGGATATCCCAAAAAAAAAATTCAGTTCACTCGATGAATAGCTTAGTTTATAAGTTAAAAACTAAAAACGCAAATGTGCTAATGACTTGAATCAAAATCGCGTTTTTTTGCGTTAATTTTTTGAATTTTTTTTCTCTTTCAATTATGATTCGTGATGCAAATCATATCGAATATCACTCGAGTGGAAGCTTTTTGAATCCGTACGTACGCCGTTGAACAGGAGTACACGAGTGGGTCGTGCTTATTTTAATTCCAAGTATTTTTTGCACCCACTTTCGAGTGTGTAGGTATCAGTTTACAATTTTAATACGAGATTTGCCGTTTCAATTTTTAATCCGAGATTATAATATCGAGTTTGCGCTTGGAATTAGGTACCTGCAAACCATAATTTGATATCGTAGCTATATGGTGCTTGAAGAGATTACGACGGTCGTATAGCGCGATCAAATGTTAATTCAAGTGTGGTATCGTATCGTATGCCTAATTCTAAACTCAATATACAACGCGACATAAATAAGAGAAGAGAAAAGAAGAGAAGAGAAGAGACTGTGCCATAAACATTCTCAATGCCATTACAGCCCGATCCCTCCCTATCGCTGATCACTAGCTCTTATTTTTTTAACAGCATTCGCTGCCGCTTCTGCTCCCGCTGCTGCAACAGGCCTTTTTAACGTTATATATGACGTGGTTTATGGACGTTTTAAACCAAGAATAAGAAGGCAGGAAGTCTACATCAAGCGACCCATGGTGCACACTCGCACACTTGTGTATACACACCTTACACGTATCCATCGAATCACAAAAGGGCCGGAGAGTGGCAGTGAAATTTCATTCTAAGGGGTTCCCGATCGAAGAAAAAAGTTTTGGAATTTTGAAGAAAATTTCCTTTTTTAAGGAAAACCGATCATCTATATTGATTCGTACCCGCCTTCGCGTGAAATGAGGTTCACTTAACAGGCCGAATGGGGGTCGAGCACGGAAAAATCGGTCGTTCAGTCTTTCACGTTCCTGACGAATAAACGAGATTAAAATTCTGACGATATTAGATGATATGCAGCCTCGGTACCATGCATGGATTTAATTGAGGGGCTGCAGTTGGACGGGACCGACGGTTTGACCTGTGGTTCACTTCGTGCTCTGCATACTTTATGAATGTGACAACTTTTTGTACAGGAAATATATTTTCACTGTTTGCTATTTGATATCCGAAACTGCTGATTTTGACAGTAGTTTCTTTGAATCTAAATCTAAATCCGAGTTGAATTAGGACACTTCCAAATTCTCCCTGAAACAGTGAATGTCATACACGTTTCTTTCCCTATCATCTGAAATCTGCTATGTTCAGGGTCTTCTGCCTCATCCCATCGGTTCCTTAGATTGCCAGGGAATAGCTACGTGTCTCAGAAGAGAGGAGAAAAAAACCGTATTTGTAAAACGAATTTTCTCTCCAATCAAACAAACAGGGAAACGATTGGCTAACCGACTACCACTTGGCTCCTTTTTGAAAACGGAGCAATACATGTCGAGGATTATCCTTTGTCACTTAATAGTTGTAACTGCACAGATGTACCTCTTTACAATCGTCGTAGAAGGAACCTGGCCAGGGGTCAATGCTGGTTAAGTTGACTTATGGCATCGACGAGACGTCTATACGTTGATTTCCTTCGGTACAAATCTGATATAAAAGTCTAACATTAATTCGAGACCGTGTTGAGTCAGGGGTTGCGTAATTTCATTCAGCACTCCTCGCACCTACCTCTTCGATTTTTCTCTGTATCGAACGTTTTTTGAATCGAAAGTGGTTGAGGGACGAAGCGAACGTAGAGACGGAGGTTTCGGTGCTATAAAGTTGAAAAGCACCGCTGGGAGGAGAGCTTCTTTTACTCTGGAAACAGGAAAAGATCGGAAGTAAGGCGAATGATTAAGGAGAAACTCGAGACTTCCATCGCTCAGGTTGGCGCCTTATACCTACCAGCCTCCATTACCTTAGGGATTCGAACTGCATGCACCAGTGTTTTGTTACACACACTTCATATCCGTGTATAGGTATGTGGGTATAACTATGTGAGAATATTCGGGTTCCTCGGGTAGAGCGGGAAGTGAATGCGCCGTTTGTATGCCACGCGAGACTAAAGCAGCCCCCCCAAAGCACCCGCGGGAGAGCCGCGAAAGCGTCGGAAAAGCGGCCGTGTTATACTTCAAGCTTGCAGGAGAAGCTCGGCAGTGCGACACGACGGCGAAACTTTATATTCATAGCGAGACTCCGGGAAAGATATGAGAACGTGATATATTAATTTACCATTAATGGAAACTCCGGACGTTCGTTTCGATTTTATGTCCTTTTCGATGCCAAACCTTCGCATTCCCATAAAACTCTGCCCGTACACCACGCACGGACTTTATCCAAAAATATATATATTTCCCTCAAAAATGGAAAGTGTCACGAGTCGAGCATCGAAAGTAGACTATCATTCGATATTTCTTCATTATAAGACGCGGAAGAAGGGAAACTCTTTTGTATTTCAATATCAGAATAGACCTAGAGACCTAACAAGGGGCATCTTATAGCTAATATTTTCTCGAAACGCACTTGAAACATTATTGAACAATAATTTTAACTTTGATTTGTATAAGTCGTCGTTGGAGTTGCAAGTGAAACTTTGCATTTCGACAGATATCGAACTTCCACTGCAAACGGTTCGTCAGAACCATGAAAATGAAACGCTTAAATTTTGTTCATGGGTGTGTTCTTCGAGCCACCCATCGGCAAATTTAATTGACCCGATTCACCACAAAAAAATTGGGTTTTTTATATTTCATTGTAATTTCGGACTGATGATTTTGTGTCTATAACCGATATCGGTGGGTCTGATGAATTGATTTGACCGTGGATGCTTCGATAGTCAAACAAGATCAGAAAAAGCTCTGCAAATTTCAAGATGCGTCAATTGATTCCGGAGAAATAATGTGCGGAGAAGATTGAAGAAATTGATTCAGAGCAAAACGGTTTGCAGGTTCATTCGGTTCAAAAAGCGTGTTGTACTCGTCAGATTTTATTCTCAAGCCATATATGCATCTTTTCATCCCTCACTGGATTCTCAGTCTTTTCTCGATTTTGGACCACGTGATCAATTAATTAGTCTACGGATTCTCCTGAAGTCCCATTTTTGCAAATTCCTGACTATCACGATGCCTCTTTCTCTCTGAATTTTGTGGAGTGAGAATTCACTCTTTGAGGGTGAAAATCATGCCACTTTTAATTCCAGTCCAGAAAGAAACGAAACTTCACTCTTTCGAAGCGAATTTTGACTCTTTTGTCGTGGGATTTTTACTCTGTTTTCACACCTGTGAAGAGTTGCGCAATTTTTCACCCCACAAAATTTAGAGAGTACTTATAAGTTACGATCGGACTTCAAAACCTGTGGATTTGTCTAGTTCTCCCGAAAATCCTAAATTTTATACATCTAATTCCAATTTTTGTCAAAATCTGGGTATCGGAATGAAATATCCTTCAATAAAATCTATCGTAAAAAAAGACAGCAAGAACACTTTAATAAAAAGTGTTATTTGTATGCTTTTGATCCTACACCCCTCACACGAAATCATATATTTCTTTTTTATAACGAAACCGATAGATTTTCGTCAATTCGTAGAAATCACGTATCTTTATTTTCAGGCTTTGGAATTACACTCAAAGCCAGATAATCATCGTCGGCAGTTACATCGATCCGTGTTACATCCGAGGTTAATAATGTAAATAGGTAATTTATCTGCCGGAGGAAGATGAACAGAAAACTGTCACCGTCGTACCGTTAAACTTGCTACACGTTTCCCCAATTTTCAAGATATGTTCTTCACCCATTAAGATGTTAATTGCAACGATCAAAGCTCGGAGATATAGATGTAATAATTCCGTATATTCTAAGGTAAAAATAGATCCAATTCTAACGCAACTTTCTCCTTTCTTATATGCACGTGGTTTTCTATTTGTATATCAGCCATTCTATTTTATGCTGCAAAATACGTCCGGTGAAGGTAGACCATCGAGTATAATTCATTAAACAGTATCGATTTCAGGCCTCGGTAAAATTGGACATATCGATTAATCTGGTTTATAACCGTCTTCGGCCAGACTTGCAACGATCGGCTACCTCTGGGTTACAACACCCACGCAGTATATGTACGCAGCACGAAAACTCCGACACGTGGCTAATATAAATTGTTCGAATCGAAATTCCTCCGCAAACGCGTCTGGAATACATATTCAAAGTTTTCAATGGTGCAACGGTACAGTATACGTACCCTTCCAAGTCACAAGTCACGCCGAGGTTTACCCGGCATATCTGGCCTTCAACCTTATAACCTGGCCTTCAACCTTGACTGAAAATAAGGACAACGTTCTATACCGTATCTCAATTCTTGAATAATTCATCAATTTTTATAATATCCGCTACACGAACTAAACGCAAAAAAGTATCGTTCACAGATCGTCTAGACATTCTAAGGGGGGGCTTGGGTACGGATTATTTATCCATTAAATCCCAAAACAAGTACTGTTTTTTTTGTTTTCAAATTGAATCTATAAACGATCAGACAGACAAGTTTGAATTGGAAGACCCGATATCTGTGATGTAAGAAGCGTTTTGATTACGTTTCGAATATTCTCCAGCTCATTTGTGGATATAATTTGAAGAGATTGACAGTTTTTAGGCACTCATTTTATATACGAAGTATATCTTTAGAGTGCCTCATGAATTTGCCTTCCTAAGGACGATTTTTGTCTGTCCGGACTGGTCGACACTACTGCGCCAACCCAAATCTCTTGTCTTTTGGAGCATAACTCTTATTTCAATTGAGGGTTATGCCCTTAGCAAAAAAACCTACGATTTTCTATCTAGTCTGATCGTTTACCTAGAAAGGATCATCATTTTTTTTTAGGTCTCTTGTCCGTTTGGACTGCCCGGGCCTACTGCGCCAACCCAAAACTCTAGTCTTTTGGAGCGTTACTCTCATTTCGGTTAGGGATTATGCCCCTGGCAAGAAATCTTAGGATATGACATCTATTCTGATAGTTTACCTACATACATAAATATCGCTATTTTTTATCCTCTATTAACTTGATACTTATGATACTGATAAATCGTGAGTGCCTGTTGAGTACAGTCCCTTGGGACTGCTCAGTCTGCCTTTTTTTTTTTAAATCAGTACATGCCTTCTAATAGTCCTTATTATTTTATGCCCGGATAAGCCTGAACAGACCATACATTTTTTACGAGAAAGAAAGCTCGAGAAAGACGTCTGTCATATCGTAGTTTAGTATTCAATTACTATTGTAATGAGATAATAAAGATGAGTGGAGCAATTATATGTCTAAAATATTGTAAGTATGTATAAATTAATTTCTAGAGTGGCTCTATGAATTGAATCAATAAAACTGGTAGATTAATATCCCCGCTATTACCAGAAACCGAAAAATTATCCAAATGTTCGAATAAACTTCGAATCTAATGACCAGGAATAAATTATATTCCCGCACTCCGCGATGTCTTTATTATATGCTGACCCGTTCGAATATTCATGTTCAATCTACGTTAATTTTGTATTTACCGATCGTATTTTACTTCCATATTAGAAGTCAGATATTGGAAAATGTTGTACTTTTCGGAGGACAATCTTTGCACCGTCAATTTTCAATCCTTATTTCAAAATACTCGAACAAACTGCATTGAAATCACAAATAGGCGTTATAATAACTAGTTTTCTTATCGTTATCCTCGATTTTCGCAATTTTGTATCCTCGAGAAGGTGGTTTGATGACGATATTAGCACTGTTTACGATGCACTTAGCAAAGCTGTTGCGGTATAGTGACTATGAACTGTTATTAGGTATTACGAAACTGCATTCAATTTGATAAACTGCTAACTGTAACATTATCAGATGAGAAAAGCCCTGCTCTATATACTTAAACAGACTTTCTTACAGTCTTTATGGAGCTTTACGGTCTCGAAGGGAATCTCCAGTTTCTCCGTATACGTCTGTCCGTCCGTCTGTCCGCCTGTCTGTCTCTATATACGTCCGCCCACCAACCGCGACATGCAAATGCGTGACTCTCTAATTTAACGAGCGAAGGTAGCCAGGAGATAGCAGCCTGAGCCCAAAAGAACCACAGAAATATATAGCCTCGGTGCGAAAAGCGAAGGAACCCATTAGCGGGGTGAAGAAAAGGGGGGAAATAAGAAGAGGAAAAGGAACGGGGGGGGGGGAGAGGGGCTATGGGACTAGTGCCTTAACTAATTCACGCCTTATAATGTAGGTATATGTATATACCTACCTTTGTACATAACCGCGCTTGATACATACTTCTACATACATGGGCATCGTACAAAACGGAATGAAAGTCTGCAGCTTATGTTCATTTTCACTTATTCTACATCCTCCCAGACGCTACGTGGCGAAGTACATTTTCTTGATGTACATGACAGGTTAGGCTCACTTGACCTCCGGTACAGTATCTCTAACATGTATAGTATGCCGGCTACGAATACACAGGACCATGTCGAGCGACGCGTCTATTTATACGTAACGATATAGCTTATGAAAATTCTGCCGTGGGTCATAGACATGAAACTATATTCGACGCCTGCAGGGCGGAAGAAGATCGTATCTCGGAAAACCCGTGAAGAAGATCGTAACTCGGAAAACCGGTGAAGAAGATCGTATCTCGGAAAACCCTTGAAGAAGATCGTAATTTTATTAACCCGTACGGGTTTTCCGAGTTACGATCTTCTTCAAGGGTTGACTGAGTTACGATCTTCTTCACTGGTTTTCCGAGTTACGATCTTCTTCAAGGGTTTTCCGAGATACGATCTTCTTCACCGGTTTTCCGAGTTACGATCTTCTTGAAGGGTTTTCCGAGATACGATCTTCTTCACCGGTTTTCCGAGTTACGATCTTCTTCAAGGGTTTTCCGAGATACGATCTTCTTCCGCCCAGGCGTCGATATGAAGCCTGTACTTGAATTCGAGGATTGACATCGATTTCAGTTAAAAAAAATATTGATTTCCATTCGATATTTGAGTACAATTGTGACAGCGCTTGATTAATCATGTTACGATGATCGTTGAAATTTTGTCGAGGACATGATAATTATTTAAGGATGTTAGTATCATCGTATAGCTAATTTCGGTTATACCACTAACATAATCTTCTAATAACAATTATTTTACCTTGTTCCTATCTACCCAATGTAGTCGTAGAATCTGATTACGAGAGCTCGCGATGATGAGGCGTATAATCATCGCCCAGCAGGCCGTCGTCATTAGAGGAGATATTAATTAACGGTATAATCCAGGCTCATTATCATTATCGCTTAGGTAATGGAGTTATCGTTGTACAAATTGTTATACCTACCTAGCCGACTACCTACCTACCGCCTACCTGTACGCGCCCAAGGGATGGTGTCATTTGCCTTGATGGAAGTACACGTTCTATGTATACATAGATATTCTTGCATCGACAATTTCAAGAGACTTTGACACATGTACGCTAAATTTATACCCCGTATTACCAACCTGATTACCTCATTACCGTTGGAAATTTGTTCAGGATAAAAGCGTGCCTCTATTATAGTTACCGGCCCGTCACGTGGTTCCATGTTTTTATTCAATCTACCCCTGAGCAGGTGGGTACACATAACGTAAATTGAATTTTCTAAGGAATTAAGTACGGGCTCAAAAAACAGGTCCGGGGGAAACTCTACTCTTGTCCGAATTTTGTAATCATATATATTTTTGGAATATAGTTGACAAACGTGACGGAAACGATATTCGAATCGCTTGCTTTCGGAGTAATGAAACCGTACTACGGTATGATGATTAATATATATTCTATTCTTGCGGTTTACGATTATTTTACGATAATTTGCCACTTTAAAGGCGAACTATACAGTCGCCATTTGTCGTTGTGATACGCCAGAGTGGAAAACATTTACGTGAAATTTGCGAGACAATCTGAGAGGTAGAAGATTTCTGCTTATATTTTAGCTGCCCGAGAGACCGAGAGTATGCAATGTACAGTACAGTATGTATATGTATATGTATATAATATATGTATGTACGTAACTGAAGGTCTACGACGATGCTAGGCTATACATGTAGATATAAGAACCATTGGCAGACGTTGCCAGAGGGCTCGGAGGCAATACACTACCGGTTGATTTGGTGCGAGCACTTTGCATTTTTCAATCTCAACAATCGAGCCAGAAGTTTTACAGTCAATTTATTGTCCCTCGTAAAAATTGCATACGTACTCTTTCCCACGGCAGCAGGTACCAGGTATATGAAATTTTGAATTTTAGCAAAAAAAATATGTCCCTTAGACTCCGGTATGCCGTTTTAAAGTATGTGACGTGTTCCTTGTATGAGGTGTAATTCTTTGCTATTTTGTTTTTGAAAAAACGAAATATAGCTCCCAAACGATTGAGCCAACTATCTTCAAAAAAAAAAAAAAAAAAAATATATGGTTACTGTAAACACTTGAGGGTATTTTCTCTAAATTTTTGAAGCAAATCAAAAGTGATATATTGGTTGAATGAAAAAATATTTTTGTGTACTTTTGATATAAATTGGTATTTTTGGGATTCGAGAAACCCCCGAAATTTTTTTTTCAGAAAGTTGATTTGAAACTGCAACTTTTTTGTCTTATAAATTTTCTTGTACAATCTTATACTTTTGAGATACAGACGTCTGTATAGAAAAAAGATGAAATTTGGAAAAACTCAAGAAAATGCGATACAAAAATTCTGAAAAAATTCACATAAATTCTTTCGATACATTTGTCTAATAAGAAAAAATTGTGATTTTTCTCGGTCAACTTTTCAACCGTTCGAAACGGGGTTTAACACCTCATATTCATTCCTTCGGATTTTGGATTGATTTTTGTAAGATAAAAAGTTGGCTTCCTGTTTCAAATCCTCAATAGTAACGTGAAATTGTTTTTCAAATGACTGATAGATGACTTGACTTGTCTTGTACGGTTTTAAAAATAAACTTTCATGCAGATGCCATTCCCATCCGTATGAGCGTACGCGTCTTCCCACGTCTTCTGATCCTTCCACAGTTTCTTGAAGATATCAACGGCGTCCAAGATTGAAAACCATCCGTGTCGTTCAGCTGTCTACTTTGCACACCTACGTTTAAACCGTTGACTTTCGTCTCTTGACTAAGCACAGACACTTATACCAAGGCTTGAAAGTAATCTGTCTTCGATCCTGTCATTAGCTACGCCTAGCCACGAGTTTCATCGACAAATTACTTCGAGAAAAAACATACCGAAGAAAAAGAAGAAAGTAAAAAACGATGAAAAAATAAAAGAAGATAAAACAACCCGAAGGGTTGTTGATTGAAGAATGTTGAAAATTTTGGATCAATCGTTGATGTGATTTTTATCATAGATATTTGGGTCTCTAGAAACGTCCATCTGACGAAAAGAGGATTTTTTGAAGCTCAGATTTTTTATTTAGATGATTGAAAAACAGTAAAAAAAAACTTTTTAAACTTGAAATTGTGGCAGTAAAAAATGTATTACTCCCTTCACGTTTGCAGTATAAAAAATTCATCTGTTCATCAGAGAGAGCTTTGGTTTCTGAACCATTAGAGACCCAAGTATCCGAAATCGAAGCACCGGTTGATTCCAAATCCTTACATTAAGTGCTTTTAGTTAGACGCGTCTAACTTCGAAACTCGATGACTCGCAGCTATTAACTTTACCTTGATTAAGCTTAAGAAGATAGTCGAACCACTGCGGTGAAACTGGTTGATTAGAAAACAATTTGGACAGGTGCCAGTCCTCAAAAAATACCCGTATAATATAAACCCTCGAATGAAACATCCTTTTTCAAAAAAAAAAAAAAACTATTGGCAACTCTCCGCTGCAATGTCTCCTTGCAGGGCTTATGGACATTCATAAGATTGCATAATACATTATTCCATTCTGCCACAGTGATACTATTTCTCATTTTCTCGGGAACTAAATAAATCATATGTAACTGTGAATTTACATTAACTTTACTTGCTAACGGAACCGCCGCGCTGCGGCAGGTATGTACGTACGTACATAGATGCATACGTGGATATGCATACACCTAACCGAGTTGCCACTACGAAGAGAATATGAGAAGTCAGCAACCGTTTCACCACCACGGCGGCGGCTAGATTGCTGCAGTAACAAATGAATGAACGGTGGAATGGGGAGTATACAAGTGGGTACTTCCCTCTCTAATTGGCGGCTGGTCTAACGGTCTAATGGTCTAATGGCCCACGATGGTCTCGTGGTTTGACCAGGCAGCACGGCGGTCAAGCCGGGTTCTGGTTCACCCGACTTGAGGTCGAATTTTACGAATCCGTATATACACACTTACGATACCTGACGTTCTTGTTTAGTTAGGTCTACTTTCCTTCGCACAGGCAATTTACCTGCCCGCATAAAGTCCAGTCTCTATTTTAGTGCACTGTAAACATTACACGGTCGTAAATGAGCCGAAACGCTTTTGGCAAGTTTTCAAATTTTTCTACTCATCGTAAAGAAAAAATTTTTTTTTTCCCATACTTCTATCTTTGACTAGTCAACGGAACAAGACGTCTACTTCATACTCACTCGTGCCATACACAGTGCAGCATATCTTTTCTTCACTGCAACTTTCAACTGCAAGGGTGTGTAGAAATAAATAGAAGGAAACTCGAGGCGGGTACATACGTGAGTTATAGGACTGCGGACGGATGTGTTTGTTACTTGGAGTATGCATATTTAATAATCTGTCTTAGCCATACCTCACGTATTCATATCGCATTAAAGATCGGCAGATAATGCGAGGAGAAGTAGTTGTTACGGGAACTGTCAACGCGAGTGGTATGGCCCATGTTGATAGAATATAGATTCTCACCTCACACGGGTATAGGTACAATTACTCGATGTATATACAGGCAGACCGAGGTGGACGTAAGTATGGTAGCTGCAGCAGAGGCTCGGGACGATGGTTCCATACATAAATTACATCCACGTACCAATCATTATGAAGAAAGTAATAAGTTATGCGTATATATGCGATGTATAAATATTTACAATGGTAATTGCGGAACGTAGACGCATTTACATTTCAATGACTGTGTATACGCTGTTTTAAATTTATTTGTAAAACGACGAATGGCAAAAATATATATATTGAAACACTAAAACATACTGACGATTTTACCTATTACAGTTTTTGGAAGGGGTATTCGGGCATAGTTGATTAAAAAAACTTCAAATCGAAGAACACAGAAGTTTCAAAATTTCGAAAGCCATGTCTTGTCTGATTCATCCGTTCAGGTTATATTCTTCAGACATTTTTATCAGAGCATAAAGGTACTCGAATAATGAGTAAATGAAATGGAATGAGGGTACGAGCTTATACTGACAAGATTGGCTCTTAAATTTCGTTCCGAAATACGAAATTCCTCCATCCTAATACCCGGATAAACATGTATAAAGCGAAAGGCAAAGGTTTGTTATAAACGATGCTATAATTTTCCGTTGATATGTTTATACCCACGTGTTTGAAGGTATAATACACATCCCTAAAGACAACACGTAATAAATATGCCATAAAATTAGTAAGTACGTACTACAGGGTGAAATCGGCACGTAAATCGGTAGGCACGTACACCGCCGAGGATTGAGTTGTTGTACGAAATCCCATCGAGCTCAAGAGTGATTCAGGCTTTACGTATGTATAGCAGCAGGTTCGATGGGGTTATATTTGGGTCAAGTGCCAGAGAAAAGCACTTGAACAGCTTTTCTAAACATTGATGAAATATCGGGTTACGGTGTGGGCGATAGCCTCACAGATATACCGCCTTCAATACCATACCTATGACAATGATAATGCGATTGATATAAATACAGTGACAACAGCAATGAGAACAATTTGTGAAAATTCATCGAAGGGAGACAAATCCATGGCTCTATATTCCGTCGTGTGAAGCAAAAGTACAGACAGCCCTGCGAACGAGTTCTACAAGACAATATTTGACGTTCTCGAGCTTCCTATCGAATTCTATTTCGCAAACAGTTTATCAAGATGTAAGAATACTCCGCAATTCTTATACAGCGGGACAAAAGTATCTGTCATGAAGTGTCAGACGATAGCTCTGGATTTTATGGATTTCGTTTAATCTGCTTTGAGCTTTAGCTGAGGAAATTTGGAAAGCAAAAATTTTTATATTTTGCAGCTGCAGTGTTAGAGAAAAATTTCGTTCATACGATTCGAGATAAACCGTTCGAATTTTTGATCCGGACAAAAAAAAAAGTTCGGTACCTCAGGGAACGAAAAAAATTGCGTACGAAATTTCGAAAATAGCATTTCAATGTGAAAAAACAAAAAACGAGCTTAAATTTACTCTTTTGTAATCCTTTGTACGCTTTTTCTCTCGCGAAATTATTCTAATTTTTGTGAAAAAGTTTGCGCCTCCCGTGGAAAATGTGCCGTAACTGAAAAACTGTTTCGTTTAGATGAAAAAAAAAACCCGTTGTTCCTTTGATATCTGAATCGTGGTAATTTCGCTCAGATCTCGAACGGAAAATACTGTAATTAGAATTCAATGATTTCGAATACACCTACCTCCGTCGACGAGAGAATATTAGAAGCGGAAACGGAAGCGGAAGCACCGTAGGCAAATTACGATTCTGCAGTTGTGCATATCCCGCACTGCGCTGCAGCAGTATCTCTGTTAAAATGTGAGTGTAAATATGCTAAGTGGAAACAGAAGATTTGCATTAAACTGGAGAAAAAGCATAAATATTTCAATTGAGAACTCAGCTACCAAGTAGTAAAAATTTTTTTCATAATTTTTCGGCGTTTTTCATAATTTAATGAGGTATAATAATGACATGCATGCAAACGTGCGACAAGTACTTTATTTTTGTCAGCGTCTGGTACGTGGCTGGCGATTCTTGAATAATCAGTAAATAGGAAACCACGGCAGGTAGTCTGGAATGCGAATGAAGATTCTTCACCGGATTCCCTTTCGGCGAGTATCTTCGTCTCGACAAACATTAGCGCCAATTATCTCGTACGTGCGATGTGATCTGCCAACCCACGTGACGGTTACTCCAGCCTAACTGCGGGCGCCGCAATCCGACACAATCTGCTTCAGAGTCACGCTGTCTCTCTCTGTCTTTCTCTCTGTCTTGTACCCACCTAAGTACTTTGTACCGAAGTCAGAGCAAATTCTTAGACATTCCTTCGCCCACCGCCACTTGACTGAAGAGACAAAATCATCTCTATTTTGTACCATTTATTTATTAACGCGTCACAGATTTTCATCATATGATTCAGGAGGTAGATGCAATGCAGGAGGGCTTTTGCAGTCAATATGAGGTCTGATTTATGTCGAGACGGAGCATGCCGGAAAATAAGAAACAATATGCAGGTAAATCGGCTGACCACGATGGGCCAGACCTAAAACTTCCCGCCCAAATCTTTCAAGGAAACAAAAAAACACATGTATGAGGATTTCCTAAAATAATTATTGGTAGGGGATCTTCGGATGAGAGGGGTGAAAAACATTTGACCTTGTATTCGTGATCAACGACCCAGAAAACCTTGAGATGCCAATTTTTATCCGAATCCGTCGATCCTTTCTCGAGATATCGTCGATTAAATTATTGTGTTTCAAAATTTTGTTCTTCGAATATCTCGAAAACTACTGGACCGATCAAATCCACAATCTGATCAGTTCTAAGTTTAGAGAATCCGCGTCGATTGATACCAAATTCATCGAAATCCGATCATTCGTTCTCGAGATATCGTCGGACAAAAAAACGTTAAGATCTGGTGAAAACTCAACTTTTCATTTTCGGGGTGATTACAATAACTTCCCTCTTGCTAAAGTGGAAAGTTAAGAAATCATTTTGAAATATCCATAGCTGAATGAATGGTGCTTCTCAATTCCGTGAAAACGTGATATTTCGATACACGTGCCTTGATTCCATCCAGCTCCTAAATTACATAGAATTTTCTAGCAGCTGTAACGCTGCATGAATTTCTTTGAGTGACTAATTATCTTCATATGTGGATACTCCGGCTGTGTGTTGAAAAAAACAAGTCATCGAACGATTGAATCGTATCGTATCCGGTAAATTCCTCGTCGTGATTAAGAGGCACGGTGATAGTTCAGGTGGATCTTTATATTCCCTATCGTAATAGTGAAATAATAACGTATGCTAATGATGTGGAATAACTTTATATATACGTGGTATGTGTTATAGACGGAGTTCTCTATATTCGCTCTGAGGTTATCCTCGTCTTATAGCTTATACCTACCAGTTAGAGGAAAGCTCCGGAGCCTTGCGGTTTATACGACGATAAAGAACGTGCCGTTGCAAAAGCTTATACCCAGATGCGATAGTGCTGTGAGACCTTAGGAATTGAGTAAATGGTATTTGCAGGTCAATATTCCGATCACACGTACATTACGACGTGAGTTCTAAAGAATAATCGATGCAGTCAAGGTTTAACCAGGTGTATAGACGGTTTTTCAGAGTCCCAGTAAAATGGTGTAAATTAAATCATGGGGGTTTTTCTGTTTGAGAAGGAGGTGGAAAGTTTTTCCGATCGATATAAGCCGGAAATTCTGTCGAGCTTTAGAAACTCCTCCTTATTCGACGAGTACCGACTCTCGGTGCGACTCCTGGCAATGAACAGAATAATTGAATTGAAACTGAGTCTCCTCCTGCTCCTGCCCCAGCTCCTCCTGCTCATACTACTTCGTCTCTTATTCAGACTCATCTGCCTCTCGAGCTAAACTCAACCGATCAGAGTTAGATTGGTTAAGGTTCCTTCTCTTTCCGCTACTATCCTCTGGTCATCCGGACCCTCCCGCCTCCCGCCTCTTTCCTCATTCCTTCGTCTCCTGCCCCCTCATATTCCCTTCATTCCGGTTCCCCCTAACCGTTCTATACCAGCCTCCGGGAGCCTGGAACGTCCGGTCCGGTATTTCTGACGGCATGAAATTCCTCGCAACAGTAGTAGGTAAGTGGTGTAAAAAATAATGAGAAACTTTTTCTATACCCATTGGGGAAAATTGAGGTAAACTAGATACGTGGTACTCCAAAGTTAGTATCCGTATAATAACGATCAGTCCTTTCTGCACATCGGAGTATTCTTTTCTCAAATGATTCTGCTACTTGCACGTTTTACATTTTTGTTTTTCGTGATATAAGGAAAGTCCTGGCTTCGGTTGAGAGTGACTTTTCTATTTTCAATTGAACTATAGCTGAATGATCTCAGAAACGACTCGATGACGTTCGTCAACCTTTTTCTTTCACATACTTGACGGTGATTCCGGTCATTGAATGAAAAACCGTATTTTTCGCGATGTTTGAATGAAGACCGAAAGAGTTGGCACATGGGATCGATGAATGATGGGCTTAGTAGGTGGATGTAAACCTCTCACTGTTCACTGCTCACTGCTCACTGCTCACATCCGGTAATAGCCGAATTGCTCGTTGGTTGAATTGACGTGACAGTAGATACGAGGATGAACGTTGGCTGACACTCACGAGTGCTAAGCTCGCCGATTTAACTGAATGGGGGAGAGAGCGAGAGAGAGACAGAGAGACAGAGATCTCCCTGTGGCCAGGAAGGACCAAGAACAGATCATCCACGTGCGTGTGAACCGGTCGAGTAGAGACACGCCGATTGGTTTGCCGTTCCGATCAGCGTTCACGTCCCCCACGAGTACAGAACTCGCGAGTTCACCAGCTCACTAGTACTCGTAAGGGCGATCAAGTGGCTTGGATTATCGGCACGAACCCACGCACTGATCCATCGACGCCAACTCACAGCTATGCGGATATATGTTCATACGTCGTATGTGATTTGCAGATAATGAATATTTGTTTGCCAATTCCCGGGTCGGAGGTGCACATTCCGATCCAAAAATACAGATCCAGTCGTTCAGAATAGAAATTCGCGTTGTGACTGAAAAATTTTTCAATCCATTACAGGTTCATGTTTTAAAGGGAAAATTTGATTCTAGGTTTGATCCACTTGGGCTCATTGAATTTAAACGAGATAGACGACGGGTGGTGCAAAAGCGAGGAAAAATCAATTTTGAGAAACTGACACGTGGCCTTAGTTTCATGAGTTTTTCAGCTTTTGACATTTTATGATGAAATACAGAATAGTCTTTCTTCTAGAGCTTCAAACTGACATGTACGTAACCTATACAAAATTGTGTGACAAAAGGAGTGAAGAGTAGCTTTCACTGCAGATGGAAGTCAGGATTCATCTAGCGGATTTAGATCTATTCTACAAGGATACAGATATTCCGCTAACTTTCTCGATGCAGTTGAAAACGTCTTGAAATCAAAATCAGAATCGTGCTCTTCGTGAAACTATTTCATCGTAGAGTTCATCCGAGACGATCAAGGCTCGACAATTCGTCAAACTAATTTAAACAGCGATCACAACTGGATAGTAAATTTTCTATTTGAAGCATCGTAATTTGTCAAAATCAATGTTGCACGATTTTTATTCAAATTCACTCACGTAACCAGCCGCATAACTCCTTAATCGTTGTGTGGTGTAGCCATGGACGTGCACATGACTTGACATTAAATATACGTTCACGGAACGCGAACGGATAATCCTGATGCGAAGTGACGCTGTAAGAGATAGTATAGATGGCTAATGACTCTTCGATGGTTGCCAGAATTAATTTAAGTTCATCATAAGCTCGGTACGGTATCTACATACATCGATTCCGAGTATATGAACCGCGTAACTTAATCTTTCGCCGGATAAGTACAGGCGCGAGGTATATGATGTAGGTGCGACGTCCTTGTAGTTCGCAAACTGGCCATTCGCCATGTTACAAGGGTACCTCACGCGAATGAGGCCCGCTCATGATTTTCGTCACGATAACTTCCCGACGATTAGCTTCGGATGATTGATCAATGAAGACGTATTCTTCAGTTTCTTGGACATTTATATCCTTGAAAAATAGAAAAGATCGATCGTTATTTGTCTCAACCCACAACGACGTTCCTCGGATATAATCGATTACCCTGTTTCTCCGTACCTACGCCTAAAATTAGACCATATACCGTAACGCATATTTGCTGATTATACGTGGCAAATCGTTTCCTTAAAAGTGATTCTGAGCGAGTGCAAGGTATACCATTAGATCGGTGGTAGATCGATTTACAAACTCGTGATAAATTGATCGAACGCGGTTTATTTATCGCAGCAATTTCAGATTAAAATCGAATTAAACGTAACATGGAACACGTCTCTCAACTGTAACATGATTTACTGTAATTTCATGAGGTTCAATAATAGAATACGAAATATCTAACTAGTTTACGTCTGGCATGATCGATTTACCGATTGTAATCGTACATAACACAACGTGATCTTTACTTTAATTTACCCCCGTTAATGTCACGTCATTCGATACTATTTCTGAGCAGCTGGCTTTGGGGATGAATGATGAAAGAAAAAATCTTGCTGTGGGCAGCTGCAGGATAGATGCTGGGCCTATAGCCGCACTTGAACAGTTCCCGAAGGTACGCGCGTCCCTCTTCTATGATCCTGGATCGGAATATACGCGCGGGTTATCGCGCGGTCCTAACGATCGCCGTAAACATGATCTCCGCGAGATTGTCGACATCTTCACAGGGTTTATTTCCGACGTAGGCATCTAATTCCTAACGAAAAGTCTACCCGCTGCATCGGGTAATTGGTAAGCGCACTGAGACGCGGTCTTTTAACAAGAAGGAGATATATATATATATATACCCTGTGCGTTCTGTATATACCTATACACGTGAGATTTCTTATCTCAAACGTTTTAAATAAATAAATATTCATTCATTTACCGAATAAAATCGGTTTATTGTTTCATGACCGAATCATGACGGTAAAATGATAGCTATGTGCTGCATTTTATAATTAGTTGAGTCCTTTGACGTCAGACCACTTCGAATGTATCACAGAACGCGTAAGTTACGTTCGATTCCACTAAAACGTATTACTAACTGTACAGTAAACACTCAAAGACAGATTATAGTCAGAGTATGTATACATACATATCTTGGTCACGGTATTTCGTATGTTAATATCGTTTACCGAAATGTCGAGAATTTGTGTATGTGTTTCAAGAAGGTATCTACAATATCTCGAGAACGAATGATCGGATTTTAATGAATTTGGTATCAATCGACGCAGATTCTGTAAACCCAGAACTGACTAGATTTTGGATTTGATCGTTCAGGTAGTTTTTGAGACATTCTGAGAACAAAATTTTGAAAAAACATTTGTTAAATCAACGATATCTCGCGAAAGGATCGACGGATTCGAATAAAAATTGGTATCTCAAGGTTTTCTGAATCGTTGATTACGAATACAAGGTCAAATTTTTTTCACCCTTCTTCTCGCCCTTTTTATCTGAAAATTACCTACCAATAATTATTTTAGGAAATCTGCAGTATACTAGCTCTCTGCAACAACGGCTTGGCGAAAAATAGATTCCAATTCGCATTGTGTACATATTTGCAATTTAAAAAAAAGTCCTAATATCCTCTCCGTGGATTCCAGAAAATGAGCGTATTCCTTTTTGCTTTTTTTTTCCTGAAGCATGTAATCCGAGCAAGTTTATTCCCTAAAACGTTGTTAAATATTGACGCGAGGTAGACGAAGTCTTCTTTCTATTCGTGCGGTAGCATCGCCCACGATCGGGGATACAATATTCATTGGACTTGAGAAATATATTATTAAACTATGGTTTTCATGGGGCTGTTCATGCTGTACGCTAGTAAGGTACGAAAGGTCTATATTCGTATATATTTCGAACGTTTCTCGCGTCACAATCTTATCGACAGTATACAATAAAGGTGTTTGGGGATTTAGGAATTTCAAAAGCTCGCTATTTCCAAATCTCTTTCTTGATTTTGTCTCAATTCCATGACACAGATACCTACGTGTGCAGCGACAGAGAGAGACAGACAGACAGAGAGAGAGAGAGAGAGAGGAGGTAGAGTAGATAACACAAAGGAGAGAAGTGAACTGGGTGAAAGAAGAAAGGCTGTCTTCCACAAGGTCCAACTTTAATTTGCATTTTTATTCACGTTCGTATTTGCATACCTAAACGTCACTGTGATTGGCTATTGTAAAACCGGCTCTATTTTTTTTTTCTTCTATTTTCTTTTACACCCCATTGCCTTTGCACTTGATTGATCAACCCCATCCGTACCAAGCCGGACTTGTTTGTATGCAAATACCGAAAATCGTTTGCTAACATTAATTCAGTTGAGCCTTGGATTTCTCTGATATACATATACACCAGTTCAGCGATACGGTTCTGCTTACACAATATACTGTTATTCTGTGAATGTTCTACTCTCTGTATCTCTGGGGCTTCGAAATATCTCATTAGAGAGACCGCGGGAATCCTTGATTCCTCGTCATTCTCTATAACGGAGTATTATTACCATTACTGTTTCTCTTAACGTGGAATTTGATAAGCAGATATCCACACATCGGCTTCTAGCCCTCCCAGGTATACCTCTATACATTTAATACCCACTCAACCCGCCACGGAAAGTTTAGAATTCCCATATAGTCCGGATCTCCATAGCCCGAGGCGTTTTTGTATCGATAAATTCAGAGATGGTTCAGAAGATTTGAGGCTCATTATGGTTCATCGGAAGGATAATAACGTTGGCAATAGAATTTCTCGACGTATTCTATATAGGCTATGGTGTAAAATGTCGAATATTGTTTCGATTTCACTCCATTTCAACCCGAGAGTTCGACTGATATTTTTTTGAGATAGAGAGGATGAAGTTTAAAGTAGAATTCTCTTAGCTGAGGCTGCAGAGACCGTCGTTAAGTTCCCGATCGCTTTGATAGTCTCCGCACGTTCCATGCCTCGGGCTGATGCTTTGGCGAGTTCGCGCCGTGGTTGTAAAAAACCGAAAATGCCAGTTGGCTGTCAGAAAAACAGACGATCCGTTCAGACACGTGTATATTGACAACCTGTGCATAACTTCTTCCCGCCCGGCCTGAATCGTCGATGTACAATTTTGGTCAGGAAAAGTAAAAAAAAAAAAAAAAAGAAAATACTATCAGTCAATTTTTGAAACCACTTACCGCTTGGTAAAAGTCGATTCAAAGCAGACGATAAGATTCGAATTTCTAGTTACCCTGAACTCGTCAATGGAGTAGAAAACGTTTTCGTTTATAATCCGGCCAATGCCCTTATGGAAAATGAGCTGAAACTCTGTTACAGGTACCGTGAATGATTCCAATCACCAGATCGGTAATCACTTTAGGTATGTATACTGCGCAAGCTGGGACCCATCACTTTGAGAGACACGGGGACTGACGTCTTACTTGTTGTGTAAACTGAACCGAGCCCAACCCCTGCATAAAGGTTCGTCGATATCTTGGTATAACGTGATTACTTTAGCCCAGCGATGTATGTATGTATGTATGTACATACATACATTGTACATACATACATACGTACGAGAGTAGCCTCTCTCGCTTGTATCTTTGTTTTATATGGAGCTGCCGAGACAACGTGCTATGCCTGCTGCGGTTGCAGTCTGTCGATATATCCTGGCCATGTTTCGTGTACTTTCATAGCCATGTGTAATACGTATATAGATATGTATATATATTCTATACCAACGCACGTAGTGGGTATGCAGGTACATCTACCGTGCAGGGAGTCTCTCAGAGTCTTAATACAAGAAACCAATTTACATATTCAATCGGGAGTTGCATCGGTGGCGCTCTCGCTTTGTGTTTTATCACCGGGTTTGGCTTAATTCACTTTCATGCGGGTGGTTATAGGTAGGTACCAGAGACATCGCGTTATCATCGAGTACAATGGAAGATCGTGGTGCAGGGGAGCCATGAGTTCAAAGGTCAAATAGGTGCCACTGGGTTGGGTTGTCGCGTTAGTAAACCTCGGGTAGATAAGACCTAAGATTTGCTCTTTTTTTGATCAGGAGGAACTTAATACCTTCGCTTATGTGTTGCAGAGGCTTACAGCGTATTCGGTAGAGCCTGCTTGAAATATGACCGGATTTGCATTAAGCTTTAGATAAAGAAGGCGTCATTATCTCGATTCTTTGTAAGCAAACTTCAGGTGAATATAATGAAAAAATACGCGGAATACGAGTTACAAGGTTCAATACCGTCAGGCTACTACAAAAGTTTTTTAGCTTCCAAAAACGAGATCTTAGAGATCGCAGATTAGACTGTTTGGTAAGGAAACGTTGCGCTGCAGGTGAGATCTGACTGATATTACCTTCCATTCCGAGCCGGAAGCAAATCAAGCACTTTCGCTTTTGTTATACATACTCTGGTTAGCATATCGGTTGAACTCATCAGAGATTTACCAAAAAACCGGTTGAAAGAAGTCAAATACACTTTTCTGCTTAAGGGGACCAGTACAGCTCGGTTTGGGAAATTTGGAGTACTCTAAAATTTATTTATTTGTCAATCGAAGCTTATTTCACATCAAAAAAAAAATTTTTTTCGAAAAACTTTGTCGTAAGTTTTCAGGCACATCGCGGGTTCAATTCAACCTCTCAAGGTCTTGCTTTTTTCAGACAACAATTCTACAGCTTATGAACGTAGAGATCGGTAAAAACAAAATTCGTGTGAAAAGTTACGATCAATTATCCAAAATTTCCAATATTTAGGCCACTAATTTGCAAATAACTTGGCCAACACGAAATTATAAAAAAATTCCCTCGTTCACATGACGAGGATTTCTTTTATGAACAAAATGAGCCCCCAACGACCTTAATCGGAACAACGATTTTGAAGTACTCCAAGAATTTTGAAGTACTCCGAATTTCCAAAACCAGCTGTACTGGTTGCCTCAACGGAGAAATATTCTATTGAGTCATAACGAGTCCATGTGAGCGTTCTGATATCGATAACTGAAATATACCATATCGTGTCATTTTTATTACGAAAGTATTCCTAAGGCTGCGACCAAATTTCTTCAATTTTAAAAAGCTACTCCGTATTTGAAATTTATGTATAAAATAGTGACGAAGTGTGTCGCGGCTAGAAATACTTCCGGGTTTAAAGTCGACGACAGCAGAAGCTGAGTTTGTAAATAACCGTTGCCGCTGGGTACACGCACGTGTATATCCTCTCGAAGAGATACTATTGTTGGACGAAGGTACGATACGAGATGAGATATTAAAGGAGCTTGTAAAAAAAGAAGGGGTTTTATAACGTCGGGTTCGGCCGTGTCTTGACCGAAGGCGATACGACTCTACTTTGTCCGTGGTACGAAGCCGTGTATTATCGGCCCACACGGTTACTTCGAGGTGTAAATATGACTGAGATGACGCGTTATTCCATGGACCTAAGGTAGAATGGAAACCGGTAAGTTTGGAGCACGTCGAGCGAGCTAAGATCCTCTGAATTACCATCTCACCTACAAGATTTAAAACCACAAATTCAATTCAGTACGCTCCGAATAATCCCATTTTCAATTCTATGGTATACTTCAAAAAGTACATAAAGTTAACGATACATGTCACGTTCTCAGATGCTGGACAACATTTTATTACCTAGTAATAATAGCCGCAATACATAGCGCGAAATCGGTCTCTTAAATTGTGCGATTTGTCTACCACCTTGATGCATGAAACATCGTGCCGAAATCGTTCTACCAAGACGTCATAAATTTTGAGGAGCACAAATCCTCGGCTACGATTTCATTCTGATATGTTGCCGATGGATGCATGATTTTTGAGCTCGCTTCTCGACGCTGCAGCCCTTATCTGGATTCAATTCGTACATCGATTTTAAAGGTGAGTTATATACCTGTTCAATAGAGCTGATCGATAGCTCGGAGGCATCAACCTGTGAGGTAAGGTAGCTGGAAGAGTAAATTGCCCCGACAAATGCAGCCTTATAAATTCATAGGCCATCGATCTAACTAAAATTCCTGCATAGATCGTCGGGCTAGAGGCACGTGGATAGGTAAACTTTCTTACAGACCATGTAGCGAGCATTAATTCATCGCTGTAACCGGCAGGGATTTAATGACACACATCGCGGGTCGATTCAGCACCTAAAATTTGTCTTAAATTCAAAATTTTCAAAAATAAAAAAGAAAGAAAATTTATTAAAGAGGTGCAGAAATTTTACTGAGAAATTTTACTGGATTTTGTAAGATACAGAACAAAAATTTATAACAATTTGATTCTGTGTTGGATTTTTAGATTCAGAATTTTTTTCTTTACGTACGGTGTGCTTGCATCCGGATAGAAACTCGGCGGTATTAGATGCACACTTGTATGCCAGGATCTTATGCTAATTCACGATCATGGGTGGCCCTCACTTCGACCAAATCCTCCCCGGGCAAATCCTCTGCTTTAAAGATTCTCGAGAATCACTGGGCGAAACGAAAGCTGCTCTCAAGCTAATTGCAGATGTTCTATCGTATCGGCCCCTGCACTTGGCGCTTTCAGGCGCAGTATTATCACGCGTATTCGTATATACCTACCTATATACATATATGAGGCATTCCAAGCTATTTCGACCTCGCCGTGACCCTCACGATTTTCAATTTGTTTTCTCCTGTCAGTCATGGTACGGTGTCATAAAAAATGAAATTTGCTAAGTTTTAGATTCGTTTAGAAATTAGTTTTTTTCTATTTCTTAGCATTCCCTCAATTACTGGAAATCATTGTTAGCTACAATCGATTTCGATGAAATTTACACAATAAATTCTTTTCATAAAAGATGAAAAATTTTACGCCTATACCGAACATCGACGCGCATTCAGTTTCGCAGATACAAGTTAATGAATTATAAAAAGAGATAAAAAATTCTCGTCTTTTTACAAAGAATTTACTGTGTAAATTTCATTTTTCGTGAGCCCCTCACCACGATGGACTAACAAGAGACTAAAATTGAAAATTGTAAGGGTCACGGTCAGGTTGAAATGGCCTGGAACGCTACATACACATTCTCGTTTGTATTTCATCAATATCTACGATTTTTTTTTGTTAATCCAATTCCCTTGCCATTGTGTAAAAATATTAGAAAAAATTACTGATGGAATCTAGATAAAAGAAAAAAAATAAATAAAAAGCGTTTGTGAAGCATTGTTAATTATGATTGATTGATTAGTGAACGAGAATCGTCGCGTGGCTGTGGCGTGATTACGAAATAATTTCATTCACTTTGGTAGAGTAAATATAAAGATTAGTTAAGATAGGGGAAATTTGTTGAAATTTTAGTTGATTTTCTTGGCTAGTTCCTCTTGTTTGCACGACTAGCAATCCTTGAGATTCTAGAGATTGTAGAGTCTGGCAACGAAACGAAATGACGCAAATTTCTGTGAAAGCACGTTTCAGCTTTCGTACCTAATGGGTTGCGCCCGAGGCAGAGGCAGAGGCAGAGGCAGAAGCGCCAGCCAGCTTCCCCTTGTCATGCCGCTCCTCATCTGCACCCTCGCGCAAAATGACAATAGGTATACAACGGGTCTTTCGGTTTAATTAAAATGCACTTTCCAAATGCAGGTGTACCATAGCTGGTGCACTATAGCCCTTGGTCTTGCCGACAGTCCGGTAATGCATGCACACAGTGACACTTTATTCATTTTACAGCTAAATTTCAAGCGAGGGTTCAAGGGGCAATAATTTCTCAAAAAAACAAAAAAAAAAATGTTCACCAGCTCATTGTCAATTTGAAATATTGTCCAGCCTGATGATAAATGAATTTACACAATCACGAAATAATACTCGAACTTGAATCTGATCAAATTTTGGAATTGATCGATCCAGTAGATTTTATCAAAAAAAAAAAAACAATTACTTTCCGCTCGCAATACTTTTCTTTTTCTTTTTTAACCCAAGACGGTCACATGGGGTGTGACACACCCCAGACCATTTTCGAGCTACTTTTTGCAGAGTTTTCAATGAAGAAATTATCCTTTTACATCAAAAGTCATCGATATCTTGTACATCATTTTTCCACTGAAACCTGCATGTTCATAGTGCAAAATTAATATACTATTTGGAAAACCGATAAAAACTAATATAGTCACCAGAAAGAGAATCCTTTCAGGACTCAGACCCTGTTCGAATTTTGTCGATATGTCAAAAACCAATTAAATACAGCATTTTTTGTAAAAAAAAGGGCATTTTTGGGAATTTTTCTTCCCGAATTTTTTAAACATACTTGAAACTAAGATTTTCGTTATATTCTTGGATAGGTTAATCGAAAAACGTTTGAAATATGTTCTTAATTTTTTTTGGGGCCCTTAGAATAATTCTACGAAATTCTACAGCGCTTCAAAGTGCTTGGGGTGTGTAACATCCCAAGTGACCACCACGGGATTCTCATGAGGTGTGACCGTCTTGGGTTAATAAAACCTTTTACTTACAGAATACTATTTTTTGAGCCTGAAAAATCGAACGGGAAGTTCTAAGGCTGGCCCATCGAGGTTGGCCGGCTTACCTGCTTATTACACTTCAAATCGAACAACTGTAATAAGTGGGGAATTTTTTGATGACAATGTGGTGTGAGGTGATGTATAGAGAACACCGGAACTATCTAGTCGTATTTGTATTTATCACGAGTAGATATTAGATATGACGTCACTTCCTGGGGGAGAACGGAATAACTTCATCAACCAGCCAATCGACTGGCCCCCCTTAGAACAGCACCAGCTAGCGATTTACGAGAGCAGTGAACGAGACGTGTTGCCTCTAGCCTTTAGCCTTCAGCTCTGCTCGAACTTCGCTACTGTTAAACGGGTTTTATTTTATTACATTGACGTCCTTTTTTGCGATGAAAAATTCACCGTGAAAATTGGATCTTCTCCGTTCTCCACCGCGTCAAACTTATGTCTTGTATTGGAACTGAACTGGACTAAAATCTTTTCCTGAGACGAATTCAAGGCGATGAAATCTGCTGCGTCCAAAAGCTTCCGTAGTTTTTTGCATGTGTGAAAAGAGGGAAAAAAATAAATCAACTACGGTCCAATCTGATATCTGAAGACTCGGAGCAGCCTGTGGCCGTCTCTTTTCCAACTAACGAACATGTGCTTTCCTACTGAACTAAGGACGTACGATATACGGAGGAAGGAGCTGGGCTACACGTAAAAGCCACGAACTGAGACCATAACTCAGTCGCTCACCAAGTTTCTCACCTTTCCAGAGCCTGTAACTCATCCGCGAGATTATGTGTAACGTTTCCCCTTGGGCTGGGCGCATGTGCAGTTGACTGCCGCCCACAACTACGGGGACCACGACGTACTCAGAACGAATAGCAAAGCTCAGGATCGGGTTATTTATTACAGGTTTACATACACGTGTATAAATGTCTACTGCATTTCGACCCCTGCATGATATGCACCGGCACAATATATATGTAGACGTATATTTACACCTAGTGTCTGGGAAATTGGAATATTTATGCAGTGTATCAAGGCATTAAGGCGGTATATGTACCCATAATGTACTACGTACGTCGTACACCTTAAACGGAGGGATTTTTTAAGCACTGGCATATGTCCAAATTTTTTTTCTCAAACAACCTGCAGTTTTATTACAGCACTTTGCTGATCTTTTGAACCACAATCAAGGAAAATTTAGGAGTTGTGAGTCAATAGGTCTCAGAGTTAGATGCAGTCAATGTAAAAGCTCTTAATGTACGGACTCGAATCAACTGCTGCCGTGATTTTAGATATTTGGGTCTCAGAAAGCAAACCTATGACTGACGACTTTTTGAAGGGTTGAATTTTGGTCCAAGAAAATTGAAAAATGGTTAAAAAGAAGTCTGTAAACTTGAAAATTTCGTAGTATAAAATTTATTACCCGAGTTACGTTTGCAGTATCAAAAAGTCGTATTTTCATCGGATAGAGCTTTGGGTTTTGAACAATTGGAGAATCAAATATCTGAAATCCTTGCATTAAGTGCTTTTAGCTTTGACTGCATTTAACTCTGAAACCCTATGACTCAGAACTCCAATTTTTTACTTGATTGTGTCGCAAAAGATTGGCGAATTACTGTCGTAAAAGTAGTTGATTAGAGAAAAATTTGGACAAATGCCAGTCCCCCAAGAAAAAAAACCCTATTTATTCGAAACGTCCAAAGTTATTCAATTTTCTAATGCTTTGATTTGCTGTTCTTCAAATCTGTCAATTCAATCAAAAATCGTATAACCCACAATTAACAGAAATCATCAGGAAGCTCAAAAGCAAAAATATATTTTTGATTAGTCTCTAGAAAAAAAAAATAAAATCTGAATATAACTCTGAAAACCGAAATCTGAAAGTGTCTGAAATTTTTCGGCAATTTCTTCAATGATACTCAAAAAATTGATTTCGAGAATCTTTGAGAATAGATTTAGAAATAATCTGCAGAGTCTATGGGACCTTCTACAAAGATATTCTGAAAATTCTAAGAAAATAACCAGATCTACGAGCTCCATTAGATAAAGGTAATAGCCTTTCGCATTTGATTCGTTAGCACCTTCAATCAAATACTAAATACTCATAAAAAAGTATATCAAAGAGAAAATTTCAATCTTTACAATCTTTTGTCGAAAAGTAATTCGAGATTGAAAAAAAATGAAAGAAAGAAAACAAAAAACGGCTCGTCGTTTCACGTGTTAGATTAATGGGAAAACAATGAGTCGATTGAACCATAACCCTTAGAAAACTTTTACTTCAGCCCAGATTTTTAAAGGTTCAATCTTGGACTGGAGAAAATAATTTGAGGGTCGGGAAGATCAAGAGAAGAAAATAAAATGATGCAGATTTTCTTCTTTTTTTTTTTTTTTTTGACACCCTGATGTAGGTTACTGTAATATACGATATCCCATGAAATATGAAACGTAGAGTAAGAAAAAAAAAAAGAATAACAATAATAATTTCTCAAGCTGTATATGCCAGCCGAAGAGGAGAGAAAAAAGTTTAATAGTATTCCTTAAAATTGCGAATGGTCTAACTCGGGTCAATATTTAAACTGAGTAAAGTAATGATAACGAGGTTTGGAGCTTTCTACTACGTAGTTAAACGAGAACAAAGTTTGATTCGCGGTGGAAATTGGTAATTAAACGAAACCCCTGAGAGATAGCTGCGAGCACGGTGGAGTATGATAGAGATGAAATGAAGGAATCCCCTCGTTCTTTTATTGACTTATTCTCGTAATAGCCACGGAGCTTTTGTTACAAGCAAACACTAGCTACCTACAGTTGAGATGAAAGGGGTGAAGGAAAGAAGAAAAAAAGTGGTCGGTGCAGAAACAAGGGAGAAAAATGAGGTAAGAAATAAAGAGAATAACCGAGCTACCGCGTTCCGACATTTAATGCTCTTGGCTTTGTTGTCGTTAACAGTTTATTATTTAAGGTATACTCAAAGATTACATCTCTTTCTTACCGGAAACAAAGTCCGAGCTTTGTCGAGCTCAACGAACAGAGTTCTTAGCTTGTTACCTCGCTGCGCCTTGAGACGCGACAAAGTAAGACCACCGTGAATTGCTGGGGTTAAATCCTAAGCGAAAGGGAAAGACGAGAGTTGGATCAAGGCATATACGAGTTTCAAAAAATAATTGAAAAGTTGAAAGCGGAGCATAGGAGACTCGCAATTATCGTGGCGAAAAGAAAGCTCAAAATTTATTCGCCAGATCTCAATAGTTTGTTGATACCTAATTTGGATGTTATCCTGTTTCCCTGCGGTTCAAAATCTGCGGAGAACAGATATTAGCCCTCAGCGTCAAGGATTTACGCTTCCGGAAATTCATTTCTACTCACCTTTGGCACTAGTTTGAAACTAGCAGAAGTAGTCAGTTTCAGCTGGCACGGCGCGTACATCTAAGTAGAAATTGGAAGCAATTGCAGGTAATTTTGTAGAGCTTCTCGAGAGTCAAAGGGAGCGGACAGACAGCTTGGTACTTTATCGAATTTACTCCACCCAGCTCAAGACCCATGATTCACTTCGGTGTGACGGATGAGGGCGAGTATAAAACCCCACGGTATACCGAATCGTGGCAACAAAATCTATCACCTCTCTTGGCATACGGAAGAAACAAGTTCACAACTTCAAACTACACGAAGACATCTTCAGGGTGTGCAAAAGTTTACAGGAAAAAAAATATATTTACACTGCACCAATCTATCTACCAGGTAGTTGCGGTGTACTGGCTATAAGGTGAATGAAGCAAAAAAATATCGCGGAAACCCTTCTTCGCAGAATTTCACTGGGATGAAAGAGTGATTCCGTTCATACAATTTCACAATAGGCAATGTACTTCAACAGCAGCAGCAGCAGCAGCAGCAGCAGCAGCAGTACGTCTGCGCATGTTAACGGGATCAGTACAGCTTTGTTTGGGAAATTTGGAGTACTCCAAAATTTATTTATTTGTCAACAAAAGTTTATTTCACATGGAAAAAAAATTTTCTTCGGAAAACTTTGTCGTACGGTTTCAGGCACATCGTGGGACCAATTCAACCTCTCAAGGTCTTGCTTTCTTCAGAGAGCAATTCTACATCTTATGAATGTGGGGATCGGTAAAAAAAAAATTCCTGTGAAAAGTTACGGTCAATTATCCAAAATTTCCAATATTTAGGCCACTGATTTGCAAATAACTTGGCCAACACGAAATTGTAAAAAAATTCCCTCGTTCACATGGTGAGGATTTCTTTTCTGAACAAAATGAGCCCTCGACGACCCTGATCGGAACAACGATGTGCCTAAAACCTTACGACAAAGGTTTTCAAAGAAAAATTTTTTTTTTGATGTGAAATGAACTTTGGCTGAAAAATAAATGCATTTTGGAGTACTCCGAATTTCCAAAACCAAGCTGTACTGGTTCCCTTAAGCAACTTGACGCGTGCAGGTCCCAATTCCTCTCTTCATTAGTGAGTTCTAATCCAAGTTAGAAATATCCGGGTTCTACCTCGGGTCTGTGATTTCAATGAAACTTGACAGAATCATATTATACCAGCAAGCGAGTAATAATATCGGGTGAAATAGTTTTGAATATTGTCAAAATAGCCAATGTCACGTCTTGTTCAATATTGAGCATTTGCATATAATTTTCAGAAAGGATCTTCTTACCTACACGAGCTAATCAGCCGTATTCCATTAGCCATTTTCATTCCAGTCCATCGTTGTAAATGAAACTTCCTCTTGAGTGATCAAAAAACGAAATTTTCTTCTCCTAAAAAAAGTCCGCGACAAAGAGCCTATCGGATATTTCGAATGGAATATTTCTCTCTCGTTGAATAAGAACGTCTGAGACGTATGGAGCCGTAATACATAATGTTCAATCAATACACTGTACAGGTATATGCTTATGCGTTGGTGAATTGATGTCTGACGTCTGACAGGTAACACCATATACACGTATACACGTAAATCCATAAAATATCTGTGTAATGTGCTACACACACACACAGGGTTAGATCCCGTCACGTCTTGTCGTTAATGCGTCCCAATTTTCACCCCGATTCTGATACTCGGCTGTGGTTCCATGTAGGTACTATATATAAGGTGCATTACATAGCCTAGGTCCTGTATAAGTAGTTAAGCTATGCCGCATAATAGTGGCGCCTATGTAATCCCTTCGAAGAGGCAAGGAGAGGTACGTGCGTACGTGATGTAGGTATATAACATGCTCACGGATAGAGGAGACAGAAATTAGGAATGCGGGGTCATCCACGGGTTCAAACCTTGTCGCGTCCTCCTCTCTCCCTCCCTCCCCCCCCCCCCCCCTACATGACGTTTGTAATTCACGTACACTTTCTTATGGGTTGCCTCGTACTCGGCATAATTATTATAAACGATACAACGGGAAGAATTAGCCTAAAGAGACACGGGGATCGGCGTTTGGACTACAAGGTAGAACTGTCGTATGTATTACGTGCTTGGGATTTCTATGTCGTAGGTATACGTCTATCGTCAGGTGATTTTTTTCTAACCACGATTCACAAAATGTTCTTTTTTTTTTCATTTTTAACAAGCAGACGAGTACGGTCACTTTTTCTTTTCACTATACGTTTACTTAGAAATGGCTTGAAATCAAAAATTTTCTTGTATCAAAATTCGCATTCATGGAATATTATTAGTTTGCTCTGGAATCACATCGATGTAGAATATTCCCTCAAAATTTGACGAAGTTTTTATGATCAAATCGACCTGGACCCCACGAGAACCACTTTTTCTTCGTTACAATCAATTTGAGCAATGCAAAGTAGTCCACAAAATGTCAGATAATTTTTCAACCATGTCTCAAAATACTGTAGCAATCATCCGTGAAAAAACTGAGCCCATAGAATATTTGTGGAAAGTGTAGCACTGATTTGAAAAATCTTATTCGATACGTCCCCTTAATTAAAATATATCTCACATTGTTCTGATCGTATTTTTTAAGTCCAAATTATTTCGCGTTTTATGAAAGGTCGAAGGGATTTTCAAATCTATGGGTTCTTCTTTCTTCCCTTTTTTTTTTTTCTTTTTTTTTTCATGCAAAAAGGGAAAATGAGGAAACGTACAAGGCTGCCAATAAAGTCTTTGAGCAAAAAAAAAGGAGACGTTACGTTACGATTCCTTCAAGATTGAAGCTCCACTGACTCACTTTATTTCTTCGTCTTTGTCAGAGCTTGTTTTATTTCTTATCCTAAATGATCAACCAAGGTTCTTCGACGCGATGATATTTTCGTACATAAAGGAGGGAATCGAATGCAAATGGGAAACGAAGAGAGCGTGTGACAGCCAGCAGCTATGTATTTTTTTTTTTGATTTCCCAATACCAAAGCAAATACTTTCTTCAAGGTAGAACGTTTTTATTCATAATATATATTTTTTCCTTTTTTTTCTTATTTCCTTATCGTCAGCCTCGAGCGAGACGAAGGGGCCTAAATATTTAATTGGCCCTAGCAATCCAAACGCGCGCATTTGTTACTCGGCTTGGAGCTAATGCTAAAGGCCATTCGAAGTATATATACGCTCTTTGATCGAAGCATGGAAAAACGCGAACTGCTTGAGGCATAAAAAGGTAATTATCGGCCGGAGGTATAATTTGAAATTAAGCCGGGCGTATTTATTCGAGTATTCGTTAAAGATTGACAGCGACAAAGTATTTCATTCGACGCATTGTTCTTCATCTTGTAAAATTATTGTATTCACAAAATTTACCATATTCGTTTATGAAAAAGGACTGAGAACCGTACCTAATATAAATTCACAGTGACACCATAAAATTGAAGAAGAAAAAAATTTCCGTCGCTAAATAAATACTTCACGATACAAAGAAAAATCTTGTCATTTATAACCATACGTAGCTACATCACGACGTTATTCATGACGGCAAATTGATTTGCAAAAAAAAAAAAAAGAAAATGAAAAAAAGGATTCAAATTGAAAGGAGTTCTTTCGCCGAAATCAAAGAGCCAACCGTATTAGATGTATTGCGGTATCGATCAGGGCCAAGCTCACTTACTTTGCAATTCTGTAGACATTTCAATCGAGGTTCTTTGCGATCGGACTTGAAAAAGGCCAAGTTAAAGCCTGACGTATTCATTTCTTTATTTTATATATAAAGCATTCTCTGTCAACTCAGCCACCAGAGATTTTCGATGTTTCCAAAAATTCTGAAATAATTCGAGTGTATCACCTGACGTGAGAAAACATTTTGTGAATTATTCCAGATTTTTGGGTTGCTGAAATTCAATTACAATTTTCTCTATTTAACTTGATGAATTGAGCTCAGAGAAAGAGGAGTTCCGTATAAAAATTTCTCGTTTTACTCAAATTATTGCAAAATTTTTTGGAGACATCAAAAATTTCTGGTGGCTGAGTTGACAGAGACTGTTTCACGTATCAACATGAAATTAGAACGTTTTGTATTCTCTTTGCACGCGTATAGAGATTTCACGGAATTATCACATGCACCGTGCTGCCAGTGTATTCCCAATCGATTCAATTGTCAGTGATGAATAGGATAGAATTGATTCCTGCAGATATTTCATAATATACAAGATAAAATTTTTCATTCCCTGTACATTTGTCGATTTTGAGTATTCCGAATCTTATCGATGCTTATTTTCGGCCGTGTATAGGTAAGCAGAATCAATCAATCGTGCAAATTAATGGCGCGGAAATTCGCGATAAATACACTATGTCAATGATATAGATCACGCTACGGATTTTTTTTTCAGAAATTTTCAAACGTATATCTGCATTTCGTACGTGACTGAGTATAAAACGAAATATTGTATCAAAAATTGATTTTCGTTTCGGATTAAAAATTGAAAAAACAAATTAAAATGACTCTTCGATTCAATGGAACAGTACAGACTGTAAATTCATACTGCAAATCGAATTTGAAGAGAGTTTGAATTCAAATGATACAGAATAACGATGATTACACTATTTTTTTAACATTTCAAATTCGTTTCATTTCTATAATTCAACGTTTGGCAACGCACCGTAAACCAATGTGTATACCGTGTTTAATTATGATCATTTGATGAGGGAAAGCAATTAAATAAATTGAATATTCATCCAAAAGGGCAACGATTTTGGTCAAGCCAAATTATAAATTAAAGTTAGAGTATCCTTTTTTTTTTACTCGCTTGTGATACGCGACTAAATTCTCTATTTCTTCTTCGAAGGTTAAAAAAAAACTGAGAAAAAATCCCGGAATGGAATTGAAAGAATTTTTATTACGGATTTGGAAACGTAGGACAGTATAAATACCCACTGCACTGTACAGTACAAAGTTTATTCTGTAAAAACGTCTTAATTGACTAAAACTTTTAAAAAGTCAGATTAAAACGAGCTTTAAAGTCTGCAAGGACGTCGTGTCGGTTCAACACGTTTTCATCGTTGAAGTTTACGAGATAAATATGTACCGGCCAATCTGAGTGACATAAGGGGTAGAGGTGGGTAGGTAGGTATATACATATATACATATATACATCACGGCTGATTATAAGTAAACTTTTTACGCAATTTATCACGAGGTTAATTAAGCGTCAGGTAAAGAAAAATCGTGACGAGGTATACGAGCGTATTAATGTCTCAATTCCTCAAACCCACACAAGAAACTTGAATGGCATTTACAAGCTGAGAGATAATCGATGAACTCTGCGTTCGAAACGGAGCCTACTTTAAATGAATAATTCATCTCACCGAGGCCTTCGAATTGGGTTTACCGCCGAACCTTTCCAATTAACATTTCGACTTCTCAATAATAATTGTCAACGTCGCTCTTGAACTTGGCACACGTTTATTCGGAAGCAAACACCATGGCCCAGACTCCACGGTTCCTGGCAAAGAAATAGACGATTCTTTATCTTACCCTCTTATTGCAATTTAACTTGACTATAGCCTACCAATTTTAGCGCTATGTTCTGAAACAGGGGGAGAAAATGGATGGGAGTAAAAGCGGTTTGGGAAATTCAGCAGGGATGGGATTCCATCGGGGATGAACTGGGCAGGAAACACTGGGTGCCAAGAGTCAGGAGGAAATCTTAAGCAACGAAGATTCATTTCAAACAAAAATAATCGCTTTTATAAGTACGAAAAAAATCCCACGACGAATCGGGTCGTCGAACGTATCGAACGATTTTCAAAAGTGGATGAAAGTTTGGTTATAGTGTAGGGAAAGTGAACGTAATTTTTTTTTTTTTGTCTTTTAATGATGATTTAAGACACCTCTTAGATTGGATTTTCAAATAAGTAATAGGTATATATCAGTTAACGACCAAGTTTGTAACCTTAACCGTGTTAATTATGCCACGGTAGGTATAACTGGTAATACTGCACCGTTTGAGGTTTCAACGATATACGACCGAAAGGTAAATAGTAAAATGAGGTAATTAGGAAGTATATTACAGCCGAGAGACTCCCACAACCCGAGAAAAGTTGGCCTTCACTTATATCATACTGAAGCTCATTTTAAGGGTTAAAAAGATAATTCAATTACGGCGATAATTGTGAGTTCTTATATTACGTTGGGCAGTAAAGAGGAAGAAATAAAAAAAAATTAAGAAAAATCTCCTTAGTATTCATTTTTGAGAATAATGAAAACCGCAATGAACGTCGATCTCTTCGTTAGATTTTTATATTTATTTTTTATTACCAAATTTCATCACGAAATTGTAATTACTGCAAAAATCGTACTTTTCGAGACTTCGTTTCTTTGTCATACAAAGTTAGCTGCTTCCGTCTGCAGAAGTGATTATGGAAATTGAAGTAAAACAAAGTTCGACATCTACCTGCTGCAGGTTAACCAATGAATTCGTCAGCCATGAGATTCTCAGAAGTTTGAGAGGGTCTAACCTGCAACGAACCTTGTTATACCTGAGTTCTAGGTAAGGAAGTTACATACAGTAATCCGTATGTGTGGGTAGACACCTCAATCGACCAGAATGACTCAAAAGGCTTTGTAAACATCTTTACAATGAGCCATGTCACGAACAAATGAGCTGTTTTACTGGCTTGAATTCATAATTTAAGAGTTGGATGCAATAATGGTGCATTGAACAGATATATGTATGTATGTATATGCTCTGCAGTTGCAATGATCTGAATAATGATACACAAGTTCGCAAACACTCCCACTCGAGACTGAAGAATACTCTGAAATTAGCCTCTACTGCGATATTCGCAAGAAGGACAGATATTTAACACTATGATGGAATCATACCCAATTAGGATAGACAATTGGTACTCGTTGCGATGAATTGATCCGAAAGCGTACGTGCAATGCACAATTAATAAACCAGTACAGGGTGGTTTTGAAAATTCGGAGTACTCCAAAATGCATTTATCTGTCAGCCAAAGCTTAATGTCACATAAAAAAAAAATTATTTTCTTGAAAACCTTTGTCGTAAGGTTTTAGGCACATCGTTGTTCCGATTAAGGACGTTGAGGGCTCATTTTGTCCAGAAAAGAAATCCTCATCATGTGAACGAAGGAATTTTTTTACAATTCCGTTTTGGCAAAGTTATTTGCAAATTAGTGGCCTAAATATTGGAAATTTTGGATAATTGACCGTAACTTTTCACACGAATTTTTTTTTACCAATCCCTACGTTCATAAGATGTAGAATTGCTGTCTGAAGAAAGGAAGACCTTGAGAGGTTGAATTGGACCAACGATGTGCCTGAAACCTTTTTTTTATGTGAAATAAGCTTTGGTTGAGAAATAAATAAATTTTGGAGTACTCCAAATTCCCCAAACCGAGCTGTAATGGTCCCTTTCAATGATAGCGATACATTTGTTGAATTCGCGATGTACTATTCTTCGTGAATAGTAACAGTTCTATGATTTTCCAACTAATTAAATTCGCCAAATGTCGTATTACTATGCAATTTTTCGCAATATAAAGGCATTCTGTCAATATTTCAAAAAGTTATTTTGCTCAATCGGTGATATTCGCTTTTGAAGTGGTCTAGTTGGTATCGTGACAGAAAATGCCTGAAAAAAGATCGCTTTGAACTGTATCCACGACTGAATGAATGGTGCGCGTTTCCCAATTACTTCGAAACGCGATATATCGCTGTATGACCTTATAAATTGCATCCAACTCCTGGATTTCTGTAATGCAATGAATTCCTCAATTAATTAAATGTCAAATTTGTGGGTCAAAATACCTTTAATGTGTTAATATTACATTTATAATTGCTGAAAAGCTAGGGTATTATTTAGTCATGGGGTTTAGGCGCAGAACTCAAAGTTCCGCGAGGGTACGTGGTGAAATTGTTTAGCAAAGTTTCGATCGTACAACAAGATTTAGTATCTACCTCGATCGCAGAATGTTTGATAGGCAGGAGATTATATATAATAACCAGGTGAAAGGGATCCCAAAAGTTCACGGCATCATTGACGTGATTAATTCTCGCCTGGGAACTTCTCCAAGCCGTTAGATCAGCTCGTAAAGCTCAGTTTCATTAATTCCGGGATAGGAATCAGTCCTACAGTTCTTCACTTTGTGCTAATTATATCCCAATATGACCATACGTTATTAAATTTATTGGATTGACGCTGTTCAGTTTTACATGAAAATTACGCCAATGAAAATGAAGGAATTTATTCATAATCAGGATGAATTGGACTTGAAACCTTTTGGCTTGTTTTATGTCTACCGCCTCTTATTCTATATACAAGATATAATTTATATTACGTTTTTAGTCGTTGTATATATGTATAATGTGTATGTATATATAGCTGGCCTCCCTGCAGAGAACAGCAATACGTACAAATTAATTGAGCTCGTCGTTGTAGAAGCACAATTTTCAGACAATTAAATTTTCTCGTAGAACGATTCGCAATCTAGCACCTTTCGACGTCACTTCCTTTCCATTATCAAATAAGTTGGCGAAAAAAAAAAAGTTAAACAGAAGCAAAAGACAAACTCAATCCTCATAGGCTTCAGATCAGTAGATCCTCTCAACGAGCTTTAAATACTTGACTTTACGTATAATCTTACCTCACGTTACGAAAAGCTCATTTCATCATCAAAAACTTTCAATTTTCATCAAAAAACTATTTTGAAACATTGATACAAGGATGAAAGCAGAATTAATTGATTAATTAAGCCTGGTCTTATCTCACAGAGTATGAAAATCGCAATAAATGGTGGTAAACTTTGAACAACCCTCCGTGACTCCTTTTGTACAAATTTCATCTCGGGCTAATGATCTTCAAACGATATTCTTGCATGTGGCAATCTACTCGGAGCCTTAAAGGCACAGGAAAAAGAAAATGTAGTTACGCTAGTTTCGGATTGAATTGTACCTATTGAAGTAGTCAGAGTTTCAGGAAGTGTTTACGGTTGTTCTATACACGTACCAATTGGCATTAGTTCCAGAGCTTGCAATACGCCATCAAAAGTTGCTTCTACTTTTAAAATACCACCACAATAAATTTCGAGTACCTTATAGATCAGGTTAATGCCTATTTAATAATTTTTTAATTATTTATTCAAACGCTCAGGGTGGAGGAAATTCAGATTATCAGATAATACGAAGATTTATCTACCAAATCTGGTCACGTTAGGGAATATACGGTTGCGTACCATCAGGCGTGCCTCGAATTTTCTAAATAATATATTTGCAATTAATTTCGCTTGCTTGAAAAAATTACAAGGAGTTTGAACTATAAAAGAAATTAATTAAAGATATGGTACTGTTAATTGGCATCGGTCTATACGTTCATGAATACCACTTACAATTAGTTTCCATTTCTTACGACTGAAAGAATTTAAACTTTAAATTTAACTGCTGTGCTATAGCTTCGTCGTCGCTGCTGCTGGTTGTTTGAGATGAACTTTTCTTACGTCCTTACAATTTGCGTCTAATCTTCTCCTCAGACCAGTAATCAGCTGTTACCGTCCGAGGAACAGCCTATTATCCTTTTTTTGTCAATTATACTTTTTTATAACTCTGGAGCAATATAAAACCCGGTCAAACTGACCCAACTATATCTCACGGAGAAGCGGTTGCCCAATTCACATCAGCACGAACGCCCCAAAAAACAGGAAAAAAAAAATTTATATATAAATAAATAAATTGACGCGATTAATTGTACCGAATATTGTACTTATAACTATACAGTCATGTTTGATTCAATATCTTCTTTCTTTATTGTTATAATAATTTACAAACTGCCTGCAGAATTTCTTTTTTTTACTTTTCTCAAGTGTGCTATGGCTTCCAGTCGTTTTTTGAACTACTAGAATCACTTCGAAAATGGAAATGTGAGTTGTCGCCACATTTCCACGTTTCGAGGTCCAGAGAATCACCTCCGAAAATTTTCAGAGGGACTAGGTCCGTGCGTGTGGGATCAATTTTTTGTTCGACGATATCTCGAGAACGAATAAACGGATTTCACCCTTCCTCATATCAATCGATGCGTTTTTTTCTAACTTAGAACTGATTAGATTTCGGATTTTATCGGTCCATTAGTTTTTGAGTTATCCGCAGAACAAGTTTTTGAAACAAAAAACTTCAATTAATTATATCTCGAGAATTAATCAACGGATCTTGGCGATTCTGGTCTCAATCGATAGGATTTGCTCCAACTCAAATCTGGTTAAATTTCGGAATTGATAGATCCAATAGTTTCTGTGTTATAAAAAAAACATGAACTCTTTGAGAAGAAATGGGCGATTGAGGTCACCCGACTTACCTACATACATACATTGATATCAATATCGAATAGGGAAAGTAGCTAGCGACCAAAACTTGCATCATGCGTCAGAAGTCAGCTTGTAACTGCCAAACGGTTTGTTGTTGTGAATATTATTGACAGCGATATAAGAATAGACGCGTGATCCTCGACGACCAGGAAGATACCTACCATAGTGTGAAAGCAACAAAGCCAAAATTGGATTAGTCGGAATATGCTGGTGAGTGTTGTAGCCATAATTATAACCCTGGTAAGCCCGCGGTAGAAACCGTCCGAGGATATCGCTGCAGGTGATTTCAGGAGCGATCTTCGATGGTACAGGCTGTTTTAAATGACCGTTAAAAGTTCCCGGAGCATGAGCGGTATAACGATTTCCTAATTGATAATCCCCTTCGTTATAATCATCAGGATTGTTGTAATTATCATAATTAGCCCCATATTCGTTCGTCTCAAATATCGGTTTGATGTCCTGGTCACTGTGCAGGGCAGATGCAGGTTGACCAATTAAAACCGTTTCCTTTGACCACGGACCGCTACGGGGTGGTATTGACTTTGTCGAAGATGCTGGTACGGATACGGATACTTTGTCAATTCGGTGTCTTGAAATTCTCGAAATACCGTAGTCTCTAGGCGGAGTTAATTGCAGACGTGGCTTTTGCTGCTCTGTATTATTCTCTTGATCGTTGACCGTGAGCATTTTACGCCTCGATAAATTCCCGCGAGTTTGATCGGGGGGAGTAAGTTCTTGAGTTCCAAATCTTCCCGAACAGTGCAGAAAGGAAACGGGTACTACTCGACTGTCATGGCTCGGATTATTTCCCTTTGGTGTAGAACTGTAAGCGACAGCTTCCTCGCGGGACAACTGAGACTTTGTTATTGGTTTCACCTCGTTCGCGTTACTTATTGGCGATCCAAGTCGCCGGGTATTCCCGGTCTGAGGAAGGTTTGGGACCGCAGATTGCGAATACCTCGGAGATTCCGTGAAACCCCGAGAATACTGGCGCGAGATTATTGGCTGATATTGGAACCCGTTTCGTTGATCGTGGTCTGCCGCTAAAGGTATGACTTGCAGATCGTTTTCTAGAACGGCTTCGATATCACTAGTTCGTGCCCGATTCTTTGGCTCGAGATTTGGCGAAGTTGGAAGGTACAGTCGAGACGGAAAATTTGTCGATACCGTAAGGGTTTTTGTCGACGATTTACTGCCCTTTGCCAGGACACAATGCGATACCTAAAACAATAAAAAACAAAGCAGAAAATAAGAAAAACTGAAACGAAAGAGAACCGTGCCTTTGCGCCGCTTGCGACCGTTCAGACAATACAGAATTTTCAGAACCTCTCTGAAAATATATGCCGAATGAAAAGCAACTTATGATACAATATGCATGAAATTCTAATTCTAATTAATTTTTCAGAAGCTTAATAGACCCATCGAAAAAAAAAAAATGGTTACACCATTTCACTGTGCTTAGAATTGTGTGAAGAACTTTTTTGCTCATAGTTGACCCAATACTTACAGAGATTTTCGTTGAAATTTATTGAACAGTTATCGCGGTATGTCGCAATAAAATTTCAGACCAGTATCACTCGACTACTTGATTTCAAAATCGTGCTTTCAAATTGTGTAAAAAGCTCCGTGCATTGCGGAGTAGAATCCAAAGAGATTCTATAACTTCTTTATGAAAACAATTTTTTTTTGTCTCTCCCATTCCGAATCCATCTCTCGACCGATTTAGCTCAAATTCAATACCGAACCCATAAATTATTCAGGGTATTTCGTCTGGGCAGATGGACGAAGGGAAAAACGGCGGGAATTTATAAACGTAGCACTTTTTTAGGACACTGAAAAGCTGCAGGTGATGGACACCTTATTTGTGATTGAGAAACGACTCTGAAGACACCCTGTATACATGAATATAGGTATGTATGGTTATAGTCGTGACTTCGTACGATTTTATGTACATGATTAATACACGTACATACATACATATAAGTATATACCTATCTACCTATATTGATAGCCGAGAGGAACTGACCAGGCGACATTCCCCCTTTTGTTTGACCACTCCTTTCATTCATATCGTATACCAGTTCACGAATGTATTAAAAACCTCTCCGGTCTTGTTCGTGGTGGGTCTTCCGATCTCACTGTTTTCTTTATTTTTTTTTGTTATCTTGTCTTTTTCATTCTTATTTCGGGGCCAGTGTCCAATTGTATAGAATAAATAGCTTACTCGGGTAAGAGAGACTCTCATTTTATTTTCACCAATTTCAGTGACACAAGTTCTCAGCTATATTTTCGATTTTCCGTGTTCCGTAGTCCTTTGACTGTTCTAATCAGCAAGATATGAATTTTCATTCCACATTTTTATTTATTACTGAGTGATTAGAAAAAAAAGAAAAAAAGATAAGTAAATAATTCGATTGATTATTCCTACGCTGTGTGGTTTCTTTTTTTTTTAATTAAGGATTAGAGACCAAAGTCACAGCCAACTATCTGATAAAGAATTTCTATTTCTCTAAGAAAAGTTTTCTTCGACTCGATATTTAAAACTGTTTAAGAAGATCTACTGAAACTTTCAACTCATTTATCGTAATTTCACGTTTCGCTGACTTTAAAATCGACTCGGATGAAAAACTCGCCGTGCAGGTTATATATAATATATAACGATAATGTAGAAAATGCAACGTTTCACTAAATTTATATATTATGTACGCCGTATAAGTTTTAATTGCAGTTTGTTAATTAACGGTAATACCTAATCTTCGACGAATCTTTGTCTATTTGATTCGAATTTATTGCAGCTTTCAAGACTGCAGAATGCATTATTAATTGTTTACCCCGAGCTTGATCGAGGTTCGATTTTTTTTTGTTCGTCTTATTCCACACGATCGTGCGATATGAAGAAGTTTACACGAAGTGAATTGACGACAGTGCATAAAATTGAATAAAAACAATTATACAAATGAATATAGATAAGTAAATGAAATGAAGTGAAAAACTGTTGACGTTGCAAATTTTCTACTATACTAACAGCAGGTCATTAATTTCTTACCAATATTATACCAATCTTGGCAACGATGTGCATGTTTCGCTCGAAGTCTTAAGATGTTACTGAACGTCGACTCCTCTTCGTCTCATTTATATAAAGTCAAACGACACGGAGTCTTAATGGCAAAGTGTTGTTTAACCGGCGGAAGAATCTTGTCGATTCTTTCGATGTTAATACTTTCTCTTTCTATTTATGCACTAGCATGAGGAAACCCCTGTACAACATTCATTGCGGAAAGTTTAACATGCAGCTTCGGTTACGAATTAGATAAAAAAAAAATAAATAAATAATAATAATTCAAATTTGAAATCGGCTATGGCGATTAGTCAAACCAAAACTAAAACTTTATTATTCTCTACTCCGATTGCGAACGATTTCGGAAAAGGTGAGCCGGGACTTTGACATCTTTTTCATTTTGATTCTACAAGTTCAAAAAAAAAAAAAAAAATCGAATAAAATGAAATAAAAAAGGGAATGGCAAGTTTTGAATTCATTCCCACTCGGCGTCTCGATTTACGAGCCTGATTCCGATTGAAAAGATTTTTTTTCTATACAATCAATTGCAACGAACTCTAATTCTTGTATCAATTAAAACGATCGCAAAGAAAATCTGGCGACTGCGATTTCGAGCTTGTTCTGTATTCCGGCTTAAACGGTAATCGCCTCAAGGTATATCAAGATATTCGCCACATATATAGCTGCTGTTGGTACGGTAGCTTCCAAAGATATCAGCTGGTGGTTATACTTTAGTATTTTTACCGATAGTATCCTTTAGTATTCTTGCGCCTTTACTGGTTGTAAATAAATAAAATGTGTCATGATCGGTAAAGACATGGATTTCGGGTAATGTATCGAATGATGGTAAGTAATTTTCTGCAGGATCATGTATCACTAACGTATATTTTATCACGGATTTTTACACAGCCGGTGGTAATTTGGTTCTGGCCTCCCAAAAGTCGTCATATCACTGAACGATCATTTCTCTACTCGGCTTGTAGATCCCTACTTCAATCAGTATTGGTAAAAGCTTGTCGTGTAGCCACAGTCGATCTCATAAACCCTTAGCTATACAAACTTTACGATACCCTTACTAATAGAGTAAAATAATTTTTTCTGTAAGAAAACGCGAACTGATTTCAAAAAAGCTACGTCAATCTCTTTGAATTCGATCCACGAATGAGCTGGAATAGTTTTAACTAAAGAATTAAAAATTCGTGCGACATTTGGAGCTTTTCGAAACCTCCAATATTTAAAACGTAATCAAAGTGTTCCCTTTTTTCAGTTCAAACTTTTCTGGCTTGTAGTTTAACTTTTTCTTTTCTCCCATTAGACTTGAGCAGTTATTGAAAATTGTTAACTCTTGAACGCATCCGCAGTTTTCTTTGATATTTATGAAATAGTATATCAGCTAGATCGATGATTATATCTACCGATTTCGCACAGAGTGTAAGCTTGTGTAAAAGTGGTTATTTTTAAGAAATTTCTTCTCGAAACTAATTTGCGACAATGTGGAAAAATACCGATCACAATTGATCGTATTGATTGGTAAACCCTTGAAGCGGAAGGCTTATCTTCCTCTCGGCAGGAGCATCCGGCTCGACTGCAGCAACGCAGAAAAGAATACAAGGTTTCATCGAAGATAATAGAGTATATAATCAATGAGAATGTACAGTCCTCGTAGTATGCAACGAAGTAGAAAAGTACATTTTTCACCCTACAAGTTTTCAATCAAGTTCATACGAACAACTGTCCTCGGTTCTTTATACTTTACGGTAAAATCCAAGGATTATAGCGTAACGCGAAAGGATCCGAAAGATCAAAAGAACCAGCAGTAAAAAATATTACAGTGGTTACTGCGGCGTGAAATTCTCCTCCCTTACTACCCTGCAGCCAGCTAAGCTGCTGGATCACAAAAAACAAACAAAACGTACAAAAAATTAAAAGAAACTGAATAATTAGAATTGCAAATTTTGGCCGTGGGATTCGCATGGCATTGAAACTCGTCAGAATTTCTTTCGGTATAATGTTTACTGCAATTTACTCACTCGCGTTACAATTAAGTATACATAAATCAAGCGATTATTGAAAGGATTTGGTGTAATTAGTCAAGTGACGGTTTACAAACGTTCGATCGTTACAGAAAAAAAATAAAAATTGGATGAAGGTTTAGCGTTTAGCGTGTTTAGGGATTGTTTGAACGTGAAAATTGAAATGATCTCCGAATAAAAATGCAAGTGAAATGGTTCACCTTGATAGACCAGCCCTAATTTTTGTTTGAAAATGTCCTTCGAATAACTCGCAAGCCACTGCAGACCGACAAAATTCAAAATCTAATCAGTTCTAAGTCAGGAAGAACAGCATCGATTGATATAAGGAAGGATGAAATCGGTAGATTCGTTCTCGAGATATCGTACGTTGGACAATAAATTAATCACATGCCCACACACCCAAAGTTCATCTGAAAATGGTCAGAGACGATTCCCCGGACCTTGAAACGTGGATATCTGGTGAAAGTTCTGATTTTCATTGAGTAAAACTGATAATTCAAAGCCTTTTGAATTATTATTGATGATAAATTCGTATCGATAATTTATCTTCGTTAATTTTCTTTTTATTCAGAATTTCATCGATCGTTTATGACCGCACGTCTTTGTGCCGGTTCGTCACAATACCGTGAACACGATTTATGAAAAGAGAATTTTTTTTTCTTGTTTTTTTGTTTTTTTCCTTTGTAATGTGCAGCTAGTCGCGACGCGACGCTTCAAATCGATCCGATCGCATTGTTCTTTTATCAAGCGTTGCTGCCAGACTGTTACCTTGATAAAACGTCCTCCTCCCTGCAGAAGGACCGGAAAAATCGAAAAGTTTCTTCCTGTCTAACGCCCATTGTACGATTTTCCGGAAAATCTAGTTAATTGATATTACTAACTGTAATGGATGGCGGGCAGAAGACAGCTCTTATGTCGTAAATCTCCTAATTTAATCAAATATTAAAGTAGGTCTTGGTCGAACAGAGATTCGTATTATACATATATCAAACTTCAAAATCTATCGGTATACTTAACCAAAACCTGTTCAAATATGGCGTCGCTCCCGAGTCATTTATTTGTGAGACGTTCTAATAAATATTCTGACAAAAATTTAAACTAAACAAAATCGTCATGGATGTATAATATATTGTAGAAACTGTTATGAATATTACCGAACCATTAAAATTTAACACGATCTTATAAAAATATAAAAGGCGAGGATCTTTGCCGATGGATTGGATCCCATGCGGAACCAAATTTTTATCACTTAATTTTAGGATCGGTTGAATTTTGACGTGGCGTGAATTTGTCGTGACTAGAATATAATTTTAGATACTGAACTGAATCAAAACTGTGGAGGTAATAAAAGGTGTTAGAAAATATCATGTATGTTAAATCGTTACGGTAGTAAATCGTCCTAAATGTCAACCGTATAGATTTTGATTGCATATTGCGCAAGGCTAGAGCCACCGTAGTCACACGAATTTTAGAAGTGACGTGATTTGAAGAGCTTTAATTAGTCACCCTAAATTATTGGAGACCAAAAATTATGAAAAATAAATTTCACAAATCGCCAACAGCATGAATTGCGACACAAGCGATTTGAGCTGCTTCGAAAAGTATTAGTTGTATAACGATCACTTTTTAACGATGTCATCAATCAATTCTTTAACCTTTGAATCGAAATTTGCAATTTTGGTAACAAATTGTGGGTTTTTTGATAGACGATCAAGAGATAGGCGCATAAGAAAGAATAGTTTTTAATTCATCGAAAGACCCGTTGGACAGTTTTTCTAACTTCCCGCTAAGAAGGGAAGTTATTTTTTTTGTTTCTTCTTTTTAAACGAATCTTCAAACGTCGATAGAATTTATCGTCGTTTGTCGTTGGATGAATATAACCGTCGAGCTATTGATGAAGTATATGGCAGAATATTATAGCTGGGAAGTATCAGATGTGAATTTCAGTCACGTTTTCAGCTATGATTGGAGTTAGCGTTATTTTAGGATACAATAACGGGATAAAATGGAAAAAAAAAAGAAAAAAAAATTATGAACAGGTACCTAAATCATATCATAAATTTTTGAGGATTGGTCAGAAGGACGATCAATAATAAAAGAAAAACAGGAACAAGGAAATCTGTTAATTCCAATCTTGACTCTGGGCGAATTTCACTCCGTAAATTTATCAAATTAAAATAGCCACGTGTAATTTAGTCAAATTCCGTTAATACGGGAACAACTTAATGTTTGACACATAAAGGCCAGTAGCGCGTGGTCATAATGTGTTTTTATATATTAAATTTATAACGACACATAGATTCGTGTCTATAAAAAAAAAAAAAAACTAACATTTTACAGGATTGCGCTTTTTATTTTCATTTGATTTGTTTTTTATCATTTCTATCGATGCCATAATGTCAATTTTTAACCACCGTATAAATACTCATAATCATAGGTAATAAAGCGAATTTGCATATTTAAATGAGATTATATATGAACAACTTGGAAACCTTTTTTTTTAAGTTTATACAGCCTCTTATAATTATGTTCGATTTATGAATATTGACTGAAGCGGGTGAATTATAGGTAAATGGGGCAACCGGTAAGCCTACAGTTTGGCAACTTTATACGTAAAAAATGTTAACATTCATTATCTCATTTTGTGGAATTTTGATGTTATAAATCGCAGTGATTTGTACCTGCGTCGGGTTATGAAAAAGGCATTTTTAACACTGACTCGATTTTGATTTGATTTTGATTAATTTTATAGCCCTCAATGTCGGTTTAATTGCCAGTGCTCCTCTCCGGATAGCTTCGAAACTTGGACTGCACGTCCGGGTGATATAATATCAAGTATCGGTAATTAAAAATGAATAACAATAATAACAATCATTTTATTATACCCATCAAGCGAAATTTTGGAGAAGCTTTCGGGAGAATAAAAGAATTAACGAAATTAATAAACGTGCAGAGAAATCCAAAAAGTTTTGTCTGTTTCCAATTTTCTTTTTTCAATTATTAATTTTCAACTTCCCGCTATGAAAATTGAAAATTTTCAAAAAACAAAAGGGAAGTTATTGGTTTCGGTCCGATTTTCGAAAATCGAGTTTTCATCAGATCTCGACGTTTTGGGTTCCTAGGAAGCTATTCTGACTATTTTTGGATGGACGTCCGTATGTGTGTGTGTTTGTGTGCGTGTAAATGAATTTTTGCTGTACGATATCTTCAGAACGAATCGACCGATTGGAATGGTTCTTACGGCGATCGAAAGGGTTTATCAAGACTTAGATCGGATTAGAGTTTCGAGTCGATCGGTCGAGCAGTTTCAAAGTTATCCGAAGAATAAAAATTGGAAGAAAAGATTTTTCATATTTTTAGCGCATAACTCCTAAACTGTTCGTACGATTAGTCTCAAAATTTAATCAGATTTGAGTCTTGGATAGCCCTTTCGATTGCCGCAAGATTTATCAAAATCGACCAATTAGTTTGAAAGATATTGCATGACAAAAATTACTTTTTTGTTGATAGACGTGAGTTGATTTCGAATCTTTCGATGTCGAATCTGTCAAATTGTTTGTCAATTTATTGTAACGAATTTGATACATAGCGGGAAGTTTAAGGGTTGGCCCACAGTTCAACCGGTTTCCTGATATTTATTTTTTTTGCAACCTTCGACCGTTCTTTGATCGTATAGTCGAGTCTGCAGCCTGCTGTCTGCATTCTTGTGCATCTGTATATGACGGGGAAATGGTATTAATTAAGTTTATATTATATCGCTAATTACCCAGTGTCCACTTTCGTTTTAAACCTTTCTCGCCACGTCGCGTTTGCACACTTATATGACCCGGAAGATTTTTGCTCGCGGCAATATAGCTGCTCTTCCTCGGGGGTCTGGACTCCAAGCGGAAACAGGTAACAGGTAACAGGTAACAGGTTGCAGAGGCGAATTAATTCTCTGGCAAGCCGGGTAAGTCAGGTAAACTCAGGTAACTCAACCAAGGCAGCAAAGTACGAACAAGTATGCTGACTGCTTTTACCAAACTGCCTATTCGCTCCAGTACATTGCTGGCCGTCAGCTTGGCAGCACTTCCAAGTCCGTTAAACTCGGTTAATAAAATAAACGGCATAACATATTCCTCTAACAATAATTATCCCGTGTACATTTTCCTAACAGTCCATACATCCGCCACGTGTCTAAAATCCCGCGTTTTTAACTTGCGAAAATTTTCCCGCGGTTTTTTTCAAACACATTTTTTATTGGTCCCTATTTTTCTCCGGCAATATGTGATTCCCTGAGTGTACACACACATATATCGATATAAAAAAATAAAACGGAGTAAATCCAAGGTTTTTAGTCTCCAGAGTCTCAAAACGTCGGAATCAAATTTGAAGAGTGATTAAATAACCGTTTCCGCATCGATCGAGGTAAGCAAGTTAATAGTGTTTTAGTTGAAGCTCATGCATAAATGCATAGGTCTGACCTGGATTAAATTCGCGATTTATAACGACAAATAAGAGCGGCTAAAAATTTCTCCGCGAATTTTTCAATCCTTATTTAAACGTCATGGATCTGGGGTATACAAGGTAGTTTCTACTTTAGCTGACACCGCGAGGGTAATGCCCGTGTACCGTATTCTGAAGGATCATGTATTCCGCGATGGACTCGCCGCGATATTGTGATTTGAATTTATTTGTCTAGTTCCAGTATGAGACACCGTGCGTGTGTTGGCAGAATTCCACGAAGAAGAGCCTTATTCTTATCCTCTATACCAAAGTTCAAGGCACGGTGTGGCCTGTCCCTATTGTCCCGACGTGAGAATAGCTTCAATTATTCAACAAGGGTCTATACACATGAATTACTCGTAATTAGGTAGTCGTCTTGATAGAATCTGCCTAATTATATACATACTAGTCTTTTATAATTAATCAAAAACTGCTCGTCTCTATATATACATACAGGGTGTCCCAGAACTAAATGTCCAAAATGAAAGGTGTCCTAGAGGAGGTCGAACCGAGTAAATTGGCCCGAAGAACATGGGGTCTGCGAAGTCGCGTGCGCGAGATATCACAAGTTAAAAAAAAGTAGCGCGTTGCGCCGCGTCGCGGCGGCGCAAAGCGCTACTTTTTTTTAACTTGTGATATCTCGCGCACGCGACTTCGCAGACCCCATGTTCTTCGGGCCAATTTACTCGGTTCGACCTCCTCTAGGACACCTTTCATTTTGGACATTTAGTTCTGGGACACCCTGTATATATGTACGTATACTAGACTGGGCCAAAAAAAAAATCGACTATTTTTTTTTTTCAAGTATATCGAAAATATTGTTTGGGGTGCCAAAAAAAAATTATTGTGAGAATTTGAGTCCTTAATATTAATATTGAGAGGTCTATCATCGCAATTTTAGATTTTTTTTTCCTGAGCGGGTTTTTGTCTCAGAACTCCCGAACCATTGAGTTAAACAAAATTGACTCGCAGATATTTTTTGAAGGAAATTGAATGCTCTACAAAAAAGGTCTGATTGAAATTTTCCGTCAGATGAACCGTTTCCTTACAATCATGCCTTAAAAATTGGTATAGTTTTACAATTTGATCTTTCAACTTTGGAATTTCGTGATTCGTGTAAAAATCAGTACCCGGAAAAAAAACCGATAAATATTTTTATGGGGAATCAAATGCTCTACAAAAAAAGTCTCTTAACATTTTTGGCTAAATTCACTCCATCAAAAGTTATTCAAGGTTAAAGTTGAAGTCACTTCAACTTTATGGCCCAGTCTAATGTACACCTATATATACGCGTTCACTCATCAAGAGAAGCAGACTAAATTCAACTAATTTCAGAGTCAAAGTACTAATCCGAGAAATTTGTAATCGCCATTTCAGTATCGTAAAAGAAAAGAAAAATATCCCCTGTAACTGTAGATCACATACCATAGCAAAGTAGGGACAGGTATGTATAAGGGTCGAGTCTTTGTTGGTTCAGCATAGTGGCTAGACGCATGTTAAAAGCTTTTGTACAGAGGGTAGCTTTGGAAAGAATTTCATAGGTATGAGATAGTTTTGGTTAAATATAGGGGAGAATAAATCTGTTTCAGGTTTGAAAGGGTATGATCGACGATTAGCGAGTGTAAAATATTTTTAGGAAGAGTGACAGGCCTGTTGCCCTCCAGCTTTTGATTAATCTGTACAAAATACAAACCTGCGTTTTTTTTTTCTTTTTTTTCTTATTTCTGTTTTATTTTATGAGATGGAAGTTCACGCTTTCAATGGCCTAACACAATGCGATGGGCAGCGTTGCGCATCGCGTATAGCTAACCCAGAACAGTTACGAATTACATACATATACATTAGGAGGAGGGTTTATTTCGCTTGTAAATCTGGCCTTTGACGCTTGTATTTATCTAATAAACTATTTAATTAGCCAGTGGTCAGGCTCGATTATTAGATAACTGAGAATGTTCCCATCTTATTCTTTGTAATGGTAGGTACGTGTTTTAGAATTTAACTTTATCCATCGCGTTTCAAAAGAAACTAGAAATGAGATATATGTATTAGCAGTATTCGATTTACCGATTCAAGTATGTGGGAAAAGTTGAAAGATATATTCAGCGAGTTTTATACTTGATCTTTTTACGTATGTAGTACATAGATATAACTAGGTATAAATTAGACGCGAAGAAAGTTAATTGATGAGAAGGTATCCGTGTATAGACACTAAGTAACTCTTCGTTATTAACTGGAATGTTATGGCTATTGTCTTATCGTTTCTCTGGCTACCGAAGTAATTATATACCGAACGAAAGACCGGAACGTTTGTAAAACAGACGCTCAACTCCGCGTTACTTTATCATCTGTAATGATCACTATATAGCTGCCTCCAGGATTACGAAAAGTGCATCTATTACTTTTACACCTGTGTAGCAATTGCTGAACATTTTTAAGCGAGGCTTGTACAGATGGTTCGAACATGAAGAGCTCAAGATAATAATTTTTACTAGGGGAATAATAAGCTTCCGAATTTCAGAAAAGTTACTCGAATCTCTCCAAATATTATATTAAAATTAGCCAGAAAAGTAGCAATTTTCATTAACCCAAGACGGTCACATGGGGTGTGTCCTCAGGCCATTTTCGAGCTACTTTTTGAAGAGTTTTCAATAAAGAAATTATCATTTTACATAAAAAATTATCGAAATCTTGTACATCATTTTGCCACTGAAACCTGCATGTTCGAAGTGCAAAATAAATATACTATTTGAAAAACCGACCAAAACTAATATAGTCACCAGAAGGAGAATCCTTTCAGGAATCAGACCCTGCTTGAATTTTGTCGATATGTCAAAAAACAATAAAAATACAGCATTTTTTGCAAAGAAAAGGGCATTTTTGGGAATTTTTTTTCACGAATTTTTTAAACATACTTAAAACTAAAATTTTCGTTATATTCTTAGATAGCTTAATAGAGAAACGTTTGAAATATGTTCTCAATTTTTTTTTGGGCCCCAGAATAATTCTACGAAATTCTACAGTGCTTCAAAGTGCTTGGCGTGTGTAACACCCCAATTTGTTTTACTGTATGGTTAGAGTGATCTGCATAGATCCTTCTCAACATTCGATTATAGTTTTCAATGTATTAGCATGACGCAATGTTACCTGTTAACGATAACGATACATGTTACCATTCGTTTACGATCGCTAAGTTTACCGGAATTTCGAAATCAAGCAAATCTCCTGCGGCAAGATACACGAAATATATATATATACCTTTATTAATACTTTTTCTTTCTCATTTATAGTTTGCCAATATATTCTATAGCTGTTGGATAACTTTTTGCCAGCAAACCGGTACTGTACGTTCATAATCTATACAGAAATATCGAAGTCTGGTAATATGCTGTGCAGACTTGCGAATACTTGGGTCAGCCATTCACTTTTGAATGGTGGACTGGTACACTTGAGTCGCAGGGTCGCACCCGCAGTTTAATGTATATTATATACGTGTGCATGTGGTTAAGTAATTCAGTATGTTCCAAGCAGCAAGTAAACCAGCTGGGGAAAGTTACATGTATACAATTATCTGTATCGCAGTTCGCATGAGGTTGATCTTTTGATTTCAAGGTTGAAATTTATCGCTGCAGGTTAAAATTTTATATATACCTATATATGTGTCACGTATATATCTCCAGGTATATAGATGAAAAATACTTAACGAGGAGGAGAGTCCCCCCCCCCCCCCCACCCCCCCTTTGCTATAAAGATATCAGTTTTTCTTTGAAATTTCACAGCTCGTTAAGTACCACTTCTTTACTTCTAACTCAGATGGCAAAAACTTTGTTTCATTTTATTCCATAATAATCGGTATATATACCAAGTATACGGGAAAAATCCTCGGTCGATAAATCTTTCCAGAAAACAGTGCAAGGATTACATTTACGAGTAACCATTAGGTGATCTCTCAGCTAATATTCGAATAAATTGAACTTTATTACATATATATATATATATATATATATATATATATAAGCGGGCATGTATACGTACTTGTGCTTCTCACAGTCGAATATCGTTTCTTAAAATAAATTTCAAGACCCCATGAGTTCAGAAATTCGAATAATTGCATGTTTAGCATCAAGAAAATATGTAATGTATGTCGATTTTTTGAAAATTTTCTATATAATATATATATTCATTCGTTACATGTGTTAATGTTGAGAATCGTTTAACAAAACGTTTACTTTGAATACTGAATCAAATTTTTTGTTTTTGTTTTTTCTTCTCAGGATAGAATTACTCTCTCGAGAGAGAGAGAGAATGAGATTTTTAGAAAACTAATTTTCAAACAACATTAAGAATTCTAAAGTCTTATACGAAATCATAAATCTCAAGACCTTAATTACCAGCAAAGATTAATTCTGATTCAATTATTTTCTGCAAATGATTTATATAGGGCACAAATATTCAGCCGGGGAAATGTACTCTATATAAGGTGAATTTTTCTAAAATGTATAGAAGCTGTATAATACTTCTTTTTGCTTTTGAATTTTTTCTAATTTTTTCTAATTTTTTCTAATTTTTTTTTTTCTAGTAATTGTCAACTGTTTGCTAATATTTTCTTATCGGTTCCAAACATTAGAACCGGGGCATATGTTACGCCTCAATAAATCGCTCCGATACATTCACTCATGCATACACCTACACGCGAGTGAAACTCCAATCTTCGAGTGGTGGTGATAGCTAAAGCTATTCGAACTAAAATTGAGATATATAAGTATATTCGAAAATTTAAATTACATCTGTGTACTTTTTGAAATGACCAAAATTGTGCATGCTTAATTATGGCGTATGACCAGTTCGTCTGTGTTTTAATGATCATTTTATATCTCTTTTGAAGTTTCGAATAAAAACTCTTCGATTCTTTTTATTTTTCTGAGAGAATCGAAAATGCCCGTTAACGAAAAAACGGTTTTCTTTTTTTCTTCTTTTAGTTCATCACGGAATGCCTTGAATAAGGAGGATCTCGGTACTGTTACATTATACAGCGTCTACATTTATGTATCTGAATTTTATTACTCGTTGGATTTGTAAGGCGAGTCCAGCGCGTTCGTTAGTTTTAATCTCTTTTGAAAATCGATACGATCGGTTCGTAACACGCGAACGATTGGCGCATTAAGTCCCGTGAAATGGCCAATAAATTAAATCCTTGTCAAAATTTCTAATACGGATATATTCCCCCTCGTTCGTCTGTTTGATAATCTAATGTATGCAGAATCTCATTCCAGAGCGATTTTCGAAGCAGAGTGTTTGTTCTGTAAGCCTTGAACTTGATCCGCATATATTTGACGCCCTGGCCTTGCACGCTGTATTTTGCACCTTGAATATCCGCCACGCCATTATAAAGCCACATTAAATGCATAAAATAATATATCCACACGGATAAGCTGAGCCGGAGGTTTTTCCTGTATCGTGTAAACTAGGGCTTTGAATAGGAAACAATAAACAGCTCGATGCTCCTTGGTTGTAGGTATGTGTAGAATAATCTATACGCCGTAGACTTGAGTCTTCCGTAGCTTTTATCTAGACCATACAATTTTCTACCTATATTTTCTATCCAGCCGAGACACTTAACAGCGAATAAAATTCCCCTGAAACGAGGCGAAGACTTTCTTCAAGATGCAACTTGAATTTTCTGCCCGGTAATTTAACCTGACGTTTTTTTTTTTTCTTCTTTTTATTACCTAGGACACGACCGGTGCGCACAAGTAACAGACCGGATTGATTAGGCTCTGTTAAACTAATTTGCTAGTCGAATAAGAGATAAAATCGTATAAGTTAGATTTGTACTATCGGAACAGAGCTTCTGAATTTTAAAAATCAGGATACCGGTTGACCCCTGGGCCAACCCTAAAACTTCCCGCTATGTGTTAAATACGTTACAACAAATTGATACTATTGTGTTTATAATACGTTGAGAAAGGTTATAAATGTAGTTAGTTTCCGTATATAAATTTTTTGCCGTATGATTTTTAATCAAAAATCGAGTTTTTTCAAATGTCAACATTTCTAGGTTTTGGGGAGTTATATTTAATGTCAGAATATATCGTTCAGTCTCAATTAGATTTAAGTCCTGGTATACCTTTTCGATCGCCGCAAGAATCATTCAAATCGGTTAATTCGTTCCAAAGGTATCGTACGACAAAAAAAGAAATTTTTGTCGTGCAATATCTTTTAAACCAATCGTTCGATTTTGATGAATCTTGCAGCAATCTAAAGGGCTACCCAAGACTTAAATCTGATTAAGTTTTGAGACTAATCGCACAAACAGTTCAGGAGTTATACGCTAAAAACATGAAAAATCTTTTTTTCTAATTTTTATACTTCGGATAACTTTGGAACTACTCGACCGATCGACTCCAAAATCTAATCAGATCTAAGTCTTGATAAACCCTTCCGATCGCCACAAGAACCATTCCAATCGGTCAATTCGTTCTAAAGATATCGTACGACAAAAATTTGTTTACACACACGCACACACATACGGACGTCTATCAAAAAATAGTCAGAATAGCTTCCTAAGACTCCAAAACGTCGAGATCTGATGTAAACTCGATTTCGAAAATCGGACCAAAACCAATAACTTCCCATTTTTTTTTTAGAAAATTTTCAATATTCATAGCGGGAAGTTGAAAAAGGTATGCGAATCTCTTGAAATCGCACATCTACAAATGAGCTGCAGAAGAGTTTAGACCGAAAAACTCAATATCTCCGATACGAGGAGTATTTTGATCGTGTTTAGAATGTTGAGGTTCCGAAAAGCTCCTCCTCTGCAGCAGAAGAAAATTTATTTTTCGTAAGTTTAGCGTGATATGTCGCCTCCGAACGACTGTCGACGTCTAGTGGACGAAAAAAATTTCAAACCGAAATATATCGCTCTCCTCGATTCGTACGAGTCTGGATAATGACGTATGTACCTGTTCGATAGCAACAAATATGGCGGAATAACCATCGTTCTAGATATTGTAATCAGAGTATTATCAAATCAAACTACCATCTCGAAATGAAATGATCAAATCGTGCGGCCATTGTCAGGGAGGATTTCTCTTTTCGCTCACGATTCTCCCTTCCGAACTGTCACCTAAAGAGGTACTAGACGAGAATTTATTATACCTTTTTCTTTCCGTAACATTTTCCCCAAAAGGATTCTTTCGCGGTCACGGTTACGAATCGTGACATCAAACTTCTCGCCTTTATTCCTTCTGCAAAACCATGCGGTCGGAAATTTAGAAATTTCTTTAATTAAAATCTGGCCAAATCGAGAACGTCATAATCTCGATTCTTATCGGCTGCAAGATTCGTTCAGAAATAAATACTTTGAGGGAAAAAAAATTGTCAACGAAGAAATATAAGGAACTTGAAACTTGACTTTTCATTTCAGGATCAGTTTCGATAAATTATTTCCGTTCGATTCTATGGTTAAGAAAATACGTCTTAAACGAAAAAATGCTCTCTTCTCCCGATTTTTAACCCCGAAATAAGAAAATAAAAAAAATATATATTTTTTATGGAGCAGTATAAGCTTTGCACGTGATTCTTCTGGCTTCGCGTTTACGGTTGAGCTGGTAATTTTTTTTCCCGAAGAAAAATTTGCAAATGCGAATAGTTCCCTAAGGCCAAGACGGCACTAAATCACGTGAAAGAGCGCATACTGCAGGCGGAAATGAAACACTCACCGTCGTCGGTGCAGAGGAAAATAAAAAGAGTTTAAATTTACGGAGTTGTGTCCTTGGGCACAGAAACACCGGATGGACGGATGGGTGGATGGGAGGAGACGATCTACTTGACAGCTTTCTATTGTCCACAATTTCTATCCTTAACAAATGCTTAGGCACAGTCACGTTCGACCATGATTCGATCAACCGAGTAGTCTGAAATATTCACGAGCCCGAAAAGAAATTTTTCCGTGCAACGAATTGGAACGAGAAATGTTTTAAAGAGATCCTAAGATCGTAGACCCTAGTTTCAGGTCAATTTTTCTTTCGACCAATCGGCGGTGCGAAAAAAAAAATTAATCAAGACCGTGTTTGGGGGAGTTTAGAAAAGTATCCTTTCCCGGCCAATATAAATAACTTGCAAATTCTAATTTACCTCACATACGAAATTTGCACACAACAGCTTTGTAGTTCAAGCCGTGTGTTGGGTATTCAATTGCTTTTATATAGGATACGTGACATCAAAGGCCAAGGTCAGATCGGTATTGGATTAATGTTGGGAGGTCCTGCAGCAAGCGACCTTCGAGTTCCTGAATGGATTCTAGAGGATAGTAAGCCCAAGGTTACCGTTATTGGGTTCGAACTTCGAAGGAATGTAGAGCTAGGTCATTTTTACCAGATACTGTTCGAAATTGGTATTTGCTCGAGATAGAAAAAGGTGATTTATTGCCAAGTCAGTTATTGTCCGCAGGACGATAGTCGGGCGTCACCTGCATGGGTATGAGTATACATATAACCATACAGATATGTAGAAAGGAAAACGCAAGCGGGACGATATGTTTTTCTCTCCATTTCAGCTCCATCGTATATTTTCATATCAAAGAATTATAAAGGACATTTTTCAAATAATCTACGCACTTTGAGTAGCATCATAATCACAGATGCAAGTAAATAAATTCTCAAATCAGACACCAATGATTGCGGGGGCTAGCACCAATTACCATATCAAGAGACTCGGTAGAGTCCCGCGCCAAGTACATTAAAAATAATTTTTTAACGCACTGCGCTGGACGATCTAACTTTACTAGGATAGTATTTTCTCATATCTATTCAAATACGAGCTGGTTGATCGTCAGTTATTACTATACAGACTTTGATTACCCACGTGAGTATATTGTGATAAGTAAGTATTTATCTATCGTTTCACGGAGGTTTGAAATATCCCCGTGGTTTAGAAATGTGAGGTTCACATCCGTTTTTCGACTAATATTTGGGACATTCCATCTCAACGCAGCCAACCCGTTTTTCTTTTTTTTTGGTCTCGAAAAAATTATTCGGTATGGGCATTTCGAAGGACAATATATCCATGACATTTCACCAAAATTTCATCCCCTCACTATTGTCGGTTCTCGAGATAGTGATTAATGCATTCTCAAATTTGTAAAAATCATAACTTTGTAACTGCTGATCGGATTTAAACGATTAAAAAAAGAATATCTTTTATTTTTCTTGCTCTTTTCGAAAAAGAATATGCCGTCATCGCGAAAAAGCTCATTAGACGGTTGTCAGGGTAATTTTTCGTTTTTTTTTTCCTACGAAAGGGCCACTCCGAATTCCACTCAATATTTGTTCTCCTGATAGAGGGAGACAATACGCAACTCCACAGGATTTTTTGAACCTAGAAGAGGGCATCAGTGAACAGGGAAAAATTGTTTTTTTTTGTCAATTTTCGTTTTTTTTTTCATCTTCTTTGATAGTCTTATTATTTTTATTTCAAACTTCATCTGCAATCGAACTTTTTTCATTCAGCGGGTGGAGGGGGACTTCAATTTTTTGCCTCCTCAGTAGAAAATTTCACCACTTTGAAAATGATTTGTAATATTTAAACCGTCTCCGGGGTGGCTGAGTTGACTTGGAATGTCCCATTTATAAATTTATCCATAAACCGTAAATTCTCTATGAAAATATTCTAATCCACTGTCTTTAAAAGCGCATGAAACGCTCGGTTCTACTTTTCCTAGCTATACTCGTATATCTACATATATTTATACAGTTAGAAATCCTCTGTAAAAACTTTGACAGACCTTGAATTTCGTACGTACGAGAAACGACGGTCACATATGTAAGTAAGCTAATAATTTATTCGGACTGTCGTTAAACTTTATACGACATAGAAAGGACAAGTTTTTAAAAGATAATGGAAAAAAAAAGTAGAGATTTATAGAAGCTACTGTCACCGTTCGAAAGGCGCTTGTTAAACTTTTAATGAGCCTCGCTTCGAACTGGAGCTACGTCCTGCGATTTACGTTGACCATGAAAAATTAAAGAGTTTTCAAATTCACGAATAACTTTTTCTTTTTTTGCTCAATCCTGCCTAAAAAATTTAATTGGCCACAACAAATCCTGCTAGGAGAATTTCTTCGCCAGATATAAGGCATCGGTTTTATTTAAGGGAACCGGTACAGTTTGGTTTTGGAAATTCGGAGTACTCCAAAATGCATTTATTTGTCAGCCAAAGTTTATTTCACATAAAAAAAAAAATTTTTATTTGAAAACCTTCGTCGTAAGGTTTTGGGTACATCGTTGTTCCGATTAAGGTCGTTGAGGGTTCATTTTGTTCAGAAAAGAAATCCTCATCATATGAACGAGGGATTTTTTTTTACAATTTCGTGTTGGCCAAGTTATTTGCAAATTAGTGGCCTAAGTATTGGAAATTTTTGATAATTGACCGTAACTTTTCACATGATTTTTTTTACCGATCCCTCCGTTCGTAAGACGTAGGATTGCTGTCTGAAGAAAGCAAAACCTTGAGAGGTTGAATTGGACCCACGATGTGCCTGAAACCTTACGACAAAGTTTTTCGAAGAATATTTTTTTTCGATGTGAAATAAACTTTGGTTGACAAATAAATAAATTTTGGAGTACTCCAAATTATCCAAACCAAGCTGTACTGCTCTCCTCAAAAGCAATTATACCCCTTCATGAGCTCGTTAGCACAAATTTCGTTAGAATGATTATCTGAGAAAAATTCTACGCTCTTGTTTTAGCTTTTCCCAAAATTTCACACGCTCGTACTGTATCTAGTAGCTAAATAAATTGTGATCCAGGAGCGCGAAATGCTGTCGAGCTTCGACCCATCACCTGTAAACTATTCAGACTTGACCCCTGGAGTATCTCGAAAAACCTGTCCACCGCTGTTCTTACCGCAAGGAGTACTCTGGTTATGGCAGAAAATCGCGAGGCTTCTGACCTCTCGCTGTCTTCCGTTTACTCCCTCTCCTTTCCTCTTCCTCTCTCATCTCGCCACTACAGGATTTCAGATTACGGCATGTAGGTCGGCATTGTCCGCGTACGCACGTACGCGTTTTTATCGATGGATGGTTTTTACCGCTATTGATTTCAGATTCGAAACAATCGATTATTTATCAGTTAACGATTGATAAAATTTGTTCGTACTTTCGTTGACGATATTCGGTCTTCAAAGCGACCAAAAAATTTTTGTGAAACTTTTCCTGGAGCTATATAATTTAACCGGAAATCAAGCGAATTATTTTGCTTTTGATTTTCATCATTTCATGCAGCTTTTCGATTACTCAAAATCGATTCCAGCGAAGGTTTGGGACCGTTTGAAATTTCATTGAGTACCCGAAGTCGAAGACGATGTGACATTACAAAAAACTCTGTTAATTACATAAAAGCAATAACAACCCTAAATCGAACTACGGGAAGGATATGTCATGCCACGGCGACGTGATAAAGCGGAGTTGGGTAAGTTGAGGGGAACCTTGGCACGCAGGGCCATAGCTCGTTGAGTCTAGACTGCAAACAGTCTAGTAAACGCGACATGGAAATGGTGAGAGTCTCGACATCACCGCGTTGATCTTCATCCCCATTCTAGCCCTCAGACACCCTAGACATACCGACGCCTCTAGCCGCTGTTGATGCAACATACCTGCGATTCTATTTCCGTTTTATGTTTCCGTATTTCGGATACAGAGTCGAGGTGTATGTTTGAGCATAAATTTTTGTACTGAATAGACAATTATTGGAAATTATTGTGCTCTTCGCCTTCTGACTTCGAAGAAAAATGAAATAGAAAATTGCGTCAATCCTTTCAAGATCTCGGAGCGTGTATTCAAAAGTCGAAATGGAATGATTTTAAAGGTTTTCCGAAAAGCGAAGGATATCGGAGTTTTCAATCAACGGGCTTCTCAGTTTTATTAACCCAGGAATTCAAGACGGTTTTTCAAATTCCATGGCTTCGCAGAGAAAATTGTTATTCGCATAAAAACGACATCTCTCTAGTTCTAGGATGGAATAGAAAAGAAGTCGAACTAAATATTCGTTACGAATTATGTGGTACACTCTTCACTATACCTACCTACACGTGATATACCTAAATCAACGAAAAATTAACTAACTGTTAAATTATCTGTGAAAATATGTATTCAACTTCTGTTACCTCACCGATAAATATAGGATAAGCTTATTTCACGAGTGGAATATTTTTATCCAGTTATTCAATGTATCGATGATTAGTTATTATTTACTAACTCGGCAAAGGCATACCAAATTTAATAAAGAATACCGTTTTCAACTTGCCAGTTCGCAGGTAAATTATCGTATATTGAATCCACAGCAGAAAGGTACAATTTGTTTAATGATTTAGTACCTCAACAGTATCTCCGCATAGGACCACACCTCGGAAATAATTTTTTTCAAATCATAATTGGTACCCTTTGAAGAGATATTTTATTGATTCATTTTTCTCAAAGTTTACAAAAAAAAAAAAAAATGGCTTAAAGTCAAAAATTTTCTTGTTCAAAAATCAAATTCATCAAATATCATTGGTTTGCTTCAAAATTACATCAATTTAGAATATTCCCTACAAATTTGAAGAAGTTTGGATGAACGGTGCGGCCTGTACCCTACGAAAACCACTTTTTCTTCGTGGCAATTAATCAATGCAACGTGAGGTCCATAAAATATGAAATAATTTTGAAAAATGTCCCAAAGTACTAGCAATCGGTTGTGAAAAATCTGAGTCAATAGAATATTTCTCGAGAACGTATAACAGTGATTTGAAAAAAATTATATCCAAGCCTCAAATGCAATTTGATGAAATTGCACTTCTGTACAGAATTTGAGGACTTGAATTTTATACAGAAATTCATCAGGTATGAATTCTTATTGGACCATGGCTCACGTGTCTAGGCAGTAGAATCGGTGCGTTCGCTGCACTCGAACAACGACAGATTTAGGCCGACGATAAAAACGCGGGTAGGTACATACAGTACGTTACGTATGTACGTACACATTGTTACAGCAAAACATTACTAGGACACTGGCTCGCCGAGGTCAAGTACGCGTAAACCGTAAGACAGGTAGTTAATTCGGTCTTCCAAGCATCGTCTGAGTTTCAAGTATTTCTATGATGGAATAAGAAGTAGAGTAGCCTGAGCTAGCCTTTGGCCTATACCAATTCGCTCTCTCTTCAGTCGAAAATAAAAAAAACCAAAAACATAGCTCGCGATAAGCTGTCCAGAAAATTTTCACCAAATAGTATCACGCGATGAACTATACGATTTGATGAATACCAAATCCCGCGATTTCGATTCAATACGTGTATAATTTCAGTTGAATACAGAAATGCCCGAGCGTCGCGATTTCGCCGACCATGACAAGTGAAAAGAAGATTTTTCTCCAATCCAAGTACGCTCCATCGATTTATCTATTATTTTTGATTTACGTGTGCTCGAGAGTCAAGAGATTTGAGGGATGGCTTACCCCTCAATTGTGCACTGAATCTTTGTTGCATTGAACAAAAAAAAAAAAAAAAATATAAAGGATATGACTCACGTACGGGTAAGCCAAGGGCTTTCTAGGATCGCACAATATGGCAGAGAAGAATCCTCGAGCTATACTAACCCGTGATAACTTTAAAACTACAGAGTACACAGCGAGCTACAGGTGGCGAACAAATTGATGCTGTAGAAACTCTCGTAGGTACTTTTATCTCATAGACAAAAATTGGGGTTAAAAAATTGCCTACGATTTTTTTCTTCTTCTCATTTTCAATTAGGTATGTATCCGTATTCCTGACTTGCTCGAATGAAATGAACTTTCGAATTGAACAAGTGTATTCATATTACTTTCATAAACTTGTTGGCATTGTTTTGAGCTCATTTTCTGCAGTACGGAATGATATATCTTGTCGAAATACTGAATTAATATCAACATTTCTAGTTTCATGTATCGCTGATTTCAACATCTTGGAGTTTGACGTATAGTTGAGGCCGTTGTGCAGGTACATAATATACATAAATTGCGATTTTCGTAATTGAATCTAGACCGAGTTGCATGATTTTTCTATTCGATTCCGAAATGATGCATTGCAGGAAACTACGTTGATAAGGATTTTTGCAATCCTCGCTGATCCTAACGATTATTTTATCCACGAATAAGAAATAAGGTGTTCTGCAATAACGCTATACGTACATACTAATTAACCCGTGCGTGCACGGATTCAATTAACCTAGTTAATTAACTATTTTCATCCACAGTTTTGTCATTCACTCATATATCTATATACAGTGTACAAAAATCGCTCAGTTTTGCACAATAATTTACAAAATATATTCAGATATTTAATATATTACCTACCTATCCCCTTGCGGTACACGCGAAACAAAAAAAAATCGATTATGACCAGAGAACAATCATTAATTTTCTAAATATATTAAAGAGCAAGGGAAAAACGCAATTTTAAATATTATAATAATCGTATCAGACTTGTAATTAAAATGAAAGTTTAACAAAGCTGTATTGAGAACGGAAACCTTCGAGCAATTAATATTATCCTTTGAATCTAGTATTCAATGAAATAGTTTTCGATATACATATCCGACATAAAAATGCGTATCGAATTAGAAATTATTCATTACAAGAAAATTATCGTCTGACAAACATAAAATAAAAAATCAGTCTTTTTTCAAACGTTAATCAATATTTTGGTTGTTTAATTATCAGAATTGACAATCGATCAGAGCTTTTTATTTTCTACTGACAATTTCTGAAAATGATCTTTCCCATTCGTCAAAAGTTATGATCGATATGATAATCAGCGTTAAATTACATATAGTTTGAATGAATTATTAATTAGTGCCTGTAGCGTATATAGTCTGCAATTATTTTAACGTGTTATTAAAAAATGTAAGACTTTCGTATGAACGCCATATATAGTCTGCAGTCTTAATTTTTATTCTTTTCAATGGCAGAATTTTCCGTGCGTGTCAAAGTATCATTTTCCTTTCGCTCGGCATAACTTGAGCGTATCTAAGTACATAACGTGATCAAGGAAAGACCTGTCCCATTCTCGAGTTGAATTGAGTATATTATTGAGCTCGTAATGGGTCCATATGTACCTAATGACAGTTAAGAAATTCACTTGCGGAACGGAGAAAGCAAATGTGATATTTATACGAAATCAGTTGATTATTTTCTAGAGGTTTGTCGTTTCGATTGTGACGAAAAAAAAAAGGAAAAAAAATTTAACCCTTCGTTGCCACCCTGTGTGAAATTGACTCGGCGCCCAACTCTGGAATCACATATCTATCGTTACTTGCCCTACGATGGAGATTTTTTTGCGGACATGTTATAATTTCATTTCTTATATATATATAACAACTGTTGCTACATATTTGACAATGTTCAAAGTTTCCATACGGCAACTATTTAAAAATTAGTTGGCACAATTTGACCCGATGTGACAACGAAGGGTTCAGAAAAGTTAATTTTTCAGTCTCGAGAAACTTGGAAATCTTAATAAAGTTTTATGAACCGTTCACAAAGACCGTAGCTAAGTTAATGTTAAGTTAATGCTGAAGATTTACCGTACCGCAGGTATAAGGTATATATAAGCATATGTGTAGAAAAATTTAATATACATACCTACCTACACGAAAGAAAATTATATGCTTGATGACCGTAGTGTATCTCTTGAATTACTTAATTCCCTCGCGTTCGCTTATGCCGCCTTACCGTTAGTCTGAAACGAGATAAAAGATTGAATGTTTTGAATGCTAAACTGTTTTTATCATAACCGTATATATATACACGTGGTAGGTATAGATACGCGGGTACGAAGTTGTGGATATGTAAATTTGGTGAAATTCCTACAAAATAACTGGCGCAATCAATATTCTGCCGTATTCGCGTGTCTTGCAGTTCAATCGAGCGAAACTCGCTCGGCTTGTTCTTATGCTGTTACAGTAATATGCATGTACACGCGAATTATACACGTATGAAATTTACGTACCTATATTATGTTACGATGTACAAAACGTTCCACCAAATTCAACCACCCAAAATTTCTTACGCTTAATTCCAAAATTTAGAAATACAAACAAAAATTGAAAAGAGATCAAGATTCAAGTTTTATAAAAGTACTAAGCTTTCGGGTCGAATTTATACTCGAAGTAAAGAAAGTTTATTGTCTACTTTTTAAGACCTTTGAGAAAAAAAGAAGCGAAAGGAAAAATTTTGCGACCCTTTTAGACAAATTTTTGAGCTAATATATCTGGAATTTTTTCTGCAACCAATTTTTTTGCCCCGCTTTTTCTTTTGCTGCTTAGAACATATTGCACGTAAACTTTTCAGAATGGCATCCGTTTGGGATAAACATTCTTGTATAATGCTTCAATCTTAATTTTTTTTTTTCTACAATTTCTCAAGATACTAAAAAGAAAAGTTTCGGGTGGCTGAGTTGGCACGAAACAGCTCATAGGGATTCTCCTCTTCAGAATAGTTCCACTTACTGCATTTTAAGTGAAAAGTAAAATGAGTAGATTCCGCACATGATTATAATCGCACGATCATGGATCACCGCAGCGCGGTAGCCTGCAGTTTAAATCTATCGGTTGAAAGGGGCAAGGCAGGCGTTGCCAAAATGTAAATCGGAGAAAATTTTCCACTTTCTCGCTGAGCCTTTTTCTCTTTTTCCTTTCTTTTTTTATATTATCCCTCGATCGTAAAATCGTGGCGTTAGAAACGAGCCACCTATTTTAAAAGATTCGTTTCGATCAGAGGCTTGCAGATTTGCAAATTTTCGATTCAACATATTCCGCAATTCCTTTAACACCCCTTTATACGGAAAAATATAATTTATACCTCAACTTCCCAACCTGTAACGATCCTCGATTTCTCTCATCTCTTAGTTAAGAAATTGGCTACACTTTCCGAAGAACAAACAAGCAAATATCAAAGTCATTGGCTTCACTATATACTTACCGAAGAACAATCTGCGCCGTGCCACGTGTATCGATCCGATATCTTTTTGCGGTGGACATTGAATTTACGATGATGTCTGCTATAAGAATCGAATGTGAATAAAACTTTAGCACGACGACAGGACTACCAAGTATTTATTAACCCCTCATATATGTTTGGACGAAGGGTGCGTCACAGGGTTAGCTTAAGGCTGCAGTTCATCGACCTTCTTAAAAACAAAGGTTCAAGTTCGGGCACAGTTCGACTTCATTTTCTGGACCGATTTTGAAGGCTCAGGGTTAAAGTTTAATTTTTTTTTTCATACTCGATCGTGACGTCAAAGTGTCTTCGACGCCTTATTGAAATCTCACCCTCACAGTGTCGCAATTAAAAAAGAAAGAAAATATTTCAAGGAGCTTGCAATCCGCGCAGTATAAGGTTCAAGATTTTTGTGAATCAATGTGACTGAACTATTGCAAAAACTTTGCTAATGCAAACTTACTTTTGTAATCGTTCTGAAATATATGACAATTAGTTTAAGAGAAATCTGTTTTGGTTGAAATGTTTAACACCCGATTACTTAAAACAGGCAAAATTCTCACGTATGGTAGGTACCTAGCTTTATCGAGGAGACCGTGGGACCCAAAATATAATTAAGTCACATAAATGCATAACTTAATGAAAAACAAGATTTCATCTGAATTGGATTTGCTGCAGTCATAATCAATTCTCTTCTCTCCTGAAAGTGAGGTTTTACTTTCCAGACCCAAACAGACTGTGTCCCGTTAATGGAACATCTGAATTACTCACAATTAGCATAAAATTCAATTAATTGATCATTCTTTTCTGGAACAGGTTTTCCTAAATGTGGAAAAAAAAATCTAAGATACATAAATTTGCAATTCAATTTTCTGACATACTACGATTCAAGAAGCTTACAGAGCGGACATTCTGGACTGAATAATTGATAGTTTTAATCTAGTTTACCGTCATCAGTTTCATCATCTGATTGAAATGACTAGAAGATTAGAGACCCATTTTTTGGGGGTTTCTAAAATCTGTTAATGCTGTTAAAATTGCAACACTGCACAGTGAAACGAGTTTATCACCCTCGCGGTCTCGTCGTGAGAATCTGATTTGTGTGTAGGTATTCAAAAAAGTTCGATTCTTTCTGACTGCACAGTCTCCGTTGCTAATCATGAATTTTCGCGTCCATTTCGTTTATCCGAAGAAGTTGTCGGATAGGAAATTCCTAATAGATCCTGTAAGTGAAACCGTTTCGCGTTACGAATGAAAGCGAATATAAACTCGGCTACGCCTCGATTGACCGATCATCATTTAAGGATCATGCAAATCGTTGATTTCCTACAAGATTAATCGTAGCTTGCACCGATCTCTACTCGCATCAGTTTCCGGTGTCCTTGTCGGTCGTTGAACTTACCGTTAAAAAATGGTATGACGAAATTCCAGTATCGTATCGATTTTTTCGCTTTACTTTTTCGCCTACTTACACTCAAGCCTTGGCAAAGTTCCATTGCTTATCGTCATTAGTTGATCGCAATAAAGGCGAGTGATTAATTAATGAATCAGCGAGATTTGACTGATCGTCAGTAACTTCGCAGTACACCACTTCGCTGAGAGCAATACCAACTTTCCCTCAAAATTTTCTGCTTATCATCCTTTTACAGTTTCTATTTTAATCGCCAGACAAAATAGAGTATGGAGAATGTTGAGATTTTAGTAAAAATTTATATCTATATAGATATAATACAGCGGTGACCGATTTTAACAAGCGTGAAGAGAGTGGACATTAGTTTCATTAGTCGATGAAAGTTAATAAAATTTAATGAAGAGAATCGACTTCAGCTTTGCTTTGGGAAAAACAGCTGAGAAATTAATCGAAGGTGTCGTGAATCCATCTAAAAACTGATTACCTTAGTAGACTGACGAAGCACATGAGTCACTGTGATAATTTGCTATTTAGAATTACATCACAATATTTCTTGTCACAATATTTCTTGTCAGGATTTTCGATCCTTTGTAAAGTTACAGCTTCTGGTTTTGTACTTATTATATGAAATATGAGAATTTGGCAAATTATGAGATCGACGATATTTCTTGCAAAAACACTGCGAAAACAATTCTATTTGCAACGCAATTCCTGCATGATAGCTGCAGTGTATTCGTTGAACATTTGATCCTGTAATGACACAACTGTAAAAGGTGCTTTCCGGTATCCTCCGCAGACTAAGTGGCCTGCAGTATCGTGTTAATAATCCTATTCCAACGATCGTTGAATTTTTTTTACTTTCTAAGGTAAAAGTATCACAATAGATCGTAATATCAAATTGTTTAGAATGTTTGAAAGAAAAAAAAAAGAAAAAATAATAATGTAGCAAAAATGGGAAATGATTACTTACTGAAAGTACGTCCAAACTATATCCAAGAAATTGACTCTATTTAGTTAAACGAAATTGCGGGTTTCACTGTTGTGCTATAATTTGTACTCCATGAAAAAAATAAAAATAAAAAAGGAGCTATATCTGTATGCATCGATCATTTCAAACGGTGAGAAAAGTTGCTAAGTTTACGGGTAGGAAGTAGCTAATACGAGGTAACCTGTACCTGCCTACTGTACTCCGTGTATAATTAATTATGAATTTCATGGTAATTTCAGAGATCGAAAGTTTTGCTAGACTTTCATATTATTGGCTCTACGCTCCGGCCCAAGTCACACAAATATTAGGAGATATGTTTCATCGTTAGCAGTTGAGTTATAGTTCAAGTATAACGCTGCAGATTTTTCATAAAGACCGTGTACGAACCGGTTAAAAAAGAGAAGATAAAAGAAAAAATGATATTACTCATACGATCGTTTATTAGAATGATTGCAAACCATGTCGAGAAAAAAAAAATTGCAAAAAAGCTTCAGGTGGATTTTCGACTGGAAACTTTTTGACGCCTTTATGATTCAACCCATTTACTCGGGCGGTTTTTTTTCGCACCGAAAATTGACGCTAATGGTTTTTCAAGTGGTCATTCTTAGAGCACTCAATTGATCAAATTGAAGTATCAATTCATCAGAAGTACGAAGGTCACTCTTCGCTGTCTTGACGTGCAGTAAGAGCTTTTTAAAATCCGTAGGTATAGCAACGCTTGCATTTTGGCTGGTACTTCAAGCGGGAATTTAAACAGTAGCCAGTTAACAGGTTGAGTACAGGAATCAGCTGATAGTAAACTTGAGAAATGTGATTCGGCAGCAAGATACACATGACCGGTAAATTGATCGGTAAACATTTTATCGGTAAGAGATTTACATAAAGTGTAAAAAAATTCAGAGCCAATTCAAGTCCTTGAATTCATAAAAAGGATTAAAATTAAATACAGGAGCTCTGCGGCCAGGTGAAAGAAAGCCACGACAGTATATATACATCCGCATTGGCGATGGTCACTGCCCGTTGAAAGCGAAAGGCTGATCGGATTCGATGACACTGTTCTCCCTCACTTCGTTCCTTATAATTTAATATGAAAATATTTATCGACTGTCTTTGGATGACGGTGAGTCTGATTTTTTTTGGGGGGGTGTTGGAAAAAGACTTGTCAATGCCGAAACACCGACGGTCAGTATTTTGAAAATTCTACTCACACCGATCGTTCCGTTTCGGTCATCTCTTGGGCGTGGGGAGTTTATAGTCGACGGCGACCACTCCGGGTACCAATCCCGATACCAGTCACTCGTGAAACGTGAAACTAGTCGAAAGTTTTACCCAACCAAACCCAGCTGATACACCGAGCTAGTGGTCATAGCCAATCCCTCCTTGACGTGGTCTCGAAAATTCAAACTCTGGTATAACCTGCAGTCCAGTTGACCACTGGCCAGTTTACACAGTGCGGAGCTTCGGTGTGAATCTGCTAAAGATCGTCTTGACAGTTTTTTATTTATTGTCAAGCTCCCGGTAGTTTCAGGTGTTAACGAACGACTCGTTGGTGTTAATAGCCCAGCAGTTTCATTACCTTCTCGTAGCTACTCGACAAAAATTGTGTGTATGGAGTTCGTTCGGCATATAAATTTGCATTAGATTTAAAATATTTAAGAATTTTAATAAAGGTGAGTCGTACCGGGTGCAGGTCAATTAGTGAAGTTTATAACCGTAGTTTTTTTTACCTTCTCATTCTACATTTCCAATACGTAATTGTGAAGTTTTAATTCATGGTGATGGTTGAGTGAGAGTGTGATGCGTGAAGAGATTGGATTTAAATTGGATATAAAACCGCGTCGGGTGAGATGATACAGAAGGCACGTTATATATTAAAGATGTGATTTTTATTGATTTTGGTATCGATGTGTATCCACTCTTACGAAAATATGCATATAACCACACGTAACTCTTCACAGTGAAAAAAAAAAGGAAAAAAATATACTTCCTGTTTTCTCAAATATAGTTAGAAATTTCTTGAAAAATTCAATTAATTAATTGAAAGATTTTAAAATATATATATATAACTTATATGGCCAGAGCTGGTAACATGCGACCGCGACTATCATAAAGGGAAATTTCTCCTGCTATGACACACGATTTGTAATATACAGCTATATCGCGCCTTGTAAGAGAGTCGGAAATATCTTGTTTTTAACGAGTAATTACTATTTAACAATATAAGACAATTATGGACCTTCTTAACACATCCAATGGATAAGCTTATAGATCTCGATCTCGAACGAGGTACATACACTTCGTGGAATAACCATTGAACCGAGAAAATAATTGCAATAGTTTCTATAAAACGTTTCGAAACTGACAATTGCATTATCCAATCGACTTTCAATACATGATTAAATAGAGTAAACAGATACGTACAAAATAATCATCGGATTTATAGCAATTTACTTACTTATGCAAATTCCTCTCGATAGTTTGTCATTATGGTAACTATAACGCTGTCGTTGTTGCTGAAAATCTAATCAGTTAATTATTTTATGAGTTTGAAAGGTGATCAAGATCGTTAGTATCGTAAAAGTAAATCGGCCGAGCTGCATCACACCTATAACTTTTTTTTTGTTCATTATGTGGTTCGAATCTGAATCCAACATTTCGAAAAAAGTTTGATAAAAGGGATCAGAAGTTATCCAGGCGAAAATATATTCACTGCAGCGGATTATTTTCTTGATAATTTTTTGAATAAGTCTGAAAACTTCAAAATTCTCAAATACTCTGTAAAAAGTCCCATAAACTCCGATTATCTCTGAAACTATTTTGTAAAGATTCTCGAAATTGGAATACTTTGCGAATATTGTCAGAGATTTTGTAGAATATTTGTAAACATTTTCAGAAAGTTTCACTAAGGTTTCAGAAATAAGAAAATCATTTCTGTAGATTTTTTAGAATTCATCCAGAAATGTTAAAAAAAATAACCCCGGGGAAAATAATTCTACGAATTTTTAGGGAAATTCTAACTTTTCGTAATTTTCAATAAGGAATCTTAGTTATTTTTCTAGTTTTATCGACGAAAACAATAAAATTTTCTGAAAAACTACAAAAATCTACAATTTTTTGCATGAAAAACTATGAAATGTCCGAATTTCCTTAAAAATTCGTAAAAATCTTTGGAAATAGAAATTTTCACCAGGGATTTTTCGATTGAATAATCGAAATCGTTTCACATAATTTGATATCGAGGTTATACTAATGCAACTAAATATCTGGTGATAAAAATAGTTTTCACTATATTTTGCAAAAGAATTCTACTCAATTTTAATTTTTTTTCTTTCTAATTTAAGTGGAACTCTGAATATTTCTAAAAATTTTCTGCAAAATCTGTAATAATGCTCAGCATCAAGTGTTTCAATTTCGAGACTTTTTTCGAATAGTTTTAGAAATAATCAGAGTTTTTCAGAGTTTCTTTTCCAAATTTTGATCAATTTAATCGATCCAATTCATCGTTTCTAATTGAGTTCCATTATGCTTTTAAATTTACAGAAATGTTCGCTAAAGGAGTTTGAATCTTGGCGACCAGAGGTCAAGATGTCAGCAAAACGGTGCGTCGTCTTCTGGCGGTGCTGGGTTACGGCCTTCGTGGTCTTCGTGACATTCACTACCGGGGCATCAGGTGAGTCTTAAGGCATGAAAACCATCAGAATTGTGACGAGCAAATGGGTTCATTCAGGAAATTTCTGTAATCAATTCCAGCATGAAATTGCTCTTTTTTAGGGAACAGATATTATCTCGTTCACGAATCACAGCATCAAAAATACAGTTTACAGTTACTTGACAGTTTTCCAGAATTGTATCAGACGATTTTTTTAAATGCTCCGAAACTTCGTCATTAGATTTTCGTGGTTTCTCTTTTTTGCGGCATATTGGGTAAAATATAATAAGCAAACAAGGCTGTACGCCGCGTGTCGTAGGAATACTATTTTACGAGCGAAACTCGGTTATACGTGTGTCTTAAAGAATCAATGAAACATCTGCAGGCGTAGGACGTAGAATCGAGAGGTAGATCGCCGGTCTAGGAAAGTAGATATTACAAAGTGGGAAGCGGCGTTATGACCAAGTCATTTATTTATCAATGGGTTTAAGATTCTCACAATTAGCATTTCGTATCGTGAGATCGAGGTCTCTGTACCACAATGCTGCACTGCGCTAATAATTCCGCCGCCGTCTTTCTCTAATAAAACAGTTATCTCATTAATTACCACTGTCAAGGATGCTAATTTGCCACTGATAAAAAAAAACCTAGATCTGTAACAATGGCGACCAACCAGAGTAGAAATATTACTCTCTATTGTTTCAATTTGGTATTAACTTGATATAGTTGCGGTTATGAGCTCGCTCAGACCCAGAAACTAAACTTGAGAAAGCTTTACAGAGTAATCTACGAATAATGCTTTTCATATTAAAAATTATTTCTTCCTTTGCACATTAACATCACGAGCATTCTCTGTACCTAAGGAACTAAAAGATTCAGTTCAATGTTCGAAAATCATTCGCAACATTCTTAAGGAGAGCAGTACAGCTTGGTTTGGGAAATTTGGAGTACTCCAAAATTCATTTATTTGTCAACCAAAGCTTATTTCACATAAAAAAAAAAATTTCTTCGAAAAACTTTGTCGTAAGATTTCAGGCATATCGTTGGCCCAATTCAAACTCTGAAGGTCTTGCTTTCTTCAAACAGCAATTCTACATCTTATGAACGCAGGGATCGGTAAAAAAAAATTCATGCGAAAAGTTACGGTCAATAATCCAAAATTTTTAATATTTAGGCTACTAATCTCCAAATAACTCGGCCAACACGAAATTGTAAAAAAAATCCCTCGTTGACATGATGAGGATTTCTTTTCTGAACAAAATGAACCCTCAATGACCTTAATCAGAACAACGATATGCCTAAAATCTTACGACAAAGATTTTCAAAGGAAATTTGAATCAGAAGAAAAAGTGGTTTTCGACAGCCACTTCTTTTTCTTCTGTGAACTCGATCTGTGCAAGGCGTAGCTCCACAAAATCTGAAATAATTTCTAATCAAGTCTCTAATAGAAGTAATTGGCTGTAAAGTAGCTGAGTATATAGAATATTTCTTCAAATCTTCTCATTTATATAAAAAATAGTAATTTTCATGGTGTATATGGGTATACCCTAAAAATCGAACAACCGAGATGAAATATCTCCACATGTGGGTACGTAGGCTTATTTATTGAGGAATGAACCAAGTAAACTTAGGAATTATGCATTAACTTATTTCATATAGCTGTGCGGGGTTTACTAATTATTACGTGCCTTACTGTAATTAAACGAGTGGAGAAAACAGCTTGATTTTATCAGCGGAAGCGTTAAAGGCTAGTCGTACATAAATCGGTAAAGGCTGAGTCCGCGGTCAGCTGGGGTCAGCGATCGGTGACCGCCTAGCTAAGTTGGTGTATAACATACATCACAGTTGGAAATATTAACAAATCGAATCGTTGAAAACCTCCAAAAAAAAAAAAATATATATATGATCGCCGCTTTGTGAGTTCATAGAACCTTTTGATCTCACGGATTACGAGGTGTAATAAATAAACACATGTAGACATCTCGAGATGAAGGCATTAATAAGGATGTAGGTATCAGGCGTGAACAGAGAAGGGGAAGGTCGAACTGCCGTAAAATTGCCAACTTTCTAACGTTTCTCGAGCATTAAAGATGGATGTTACATAGCCAAGTCTAATTAAGATATAACCGAAGTGAACTTGATCAATTCGCTGCTACTTGAGGTACTAAAAAATTGACGATCCCACGTGTCTGAATCGTCGGGTTTTGGATCCTTTTTTTTGCTCTCTAAATAAGATCACAACGAACGATCACAGTTCGACTTTTTGTTCCAAAAACGTAAGAATACCGAGACTTGTGTGTCTCTTTTTCAAAAATCAATTGCGGTAATATTCAGTAGTACATACGAATATGTATTAGAGTACAGTAGTAATATAACAGAGGGTTATCTACGAGAACAGCTGGGTTATTGAATGCGTTGAATTATACATGTGATTTATCGTCCGTTATAAAAGGTAGAGTCGACCTTATATACCGGCTTATAGGATCAGGGCGGTTGTATTTCCACCCTATAACATTATCATTTTGGTAATAGTTATGATACAGTTAATAGAATAAAATAGCACTATCGTGGAGAAGTACCTTTGTGACACAGGACGAATGATAATCATATTGGTAGAAGAAAGAAAAAAAAAAAGAATAGATAAAAATTTTCCCAGAGTTAGAATTCCTTCTGCGAAATATTATCGCCATTTTTTTTATAATCGTTAGTTCCATGGCTAGGATTTCATGCTTCTCCCTAACCGAGGAGGAAAAAGGTTCACGTTCAACGATACTGATATTGAATTTTCTTAAATTTTTAACCAAATAGTGAAGAATAAGAAAATAAAAAATTTGCCTAGAATATAAAGTTTTTTTTTTTTTTTCAAACTATTTGTGTCTGCGGTAGTGAATTGATTGAAATCATAACCAGCTACGTCCAATTATTATTCGAATAGTAAATTATTTATTTATTTTTTGTTTTTTATGACAATATCATTCTCGTCGTGTGACGCGTCTGTTTGCACACAACCGTAATTAAACTTTTTGTTTATTAACTACCGAATCTCTCAGGTCTAGGTATATATTTAACTAAAAGTAAGAGGAATGACACGCGCGATGTTTGAAAGCAAAAAGAAAAGAAAAAAAAAAAAGACAAGAAAAAATTGTTAAACCGCGTAAAACTCTAAAGCTCCTTTCACCGCCGTCTCGTTTCAATCCGGCATTGCTGTGATATAGCATTATAAGTGCAATTAATACACCCAACACGCACTAGAAGTGACATTATAAAACGTTACAGTTTTACTATACTCGCTTTTTATAGCTACTAAATCCGTGTTACTCGTAATCTGGATTAAGCGATCAATTGTAAGCAAGACAATCTTTGCGGAAGACAATTGTAGTCGGAGTGCAAGTATTGGAAACTCCATCTCCGATTCAAAGTTGTATCGTAAATTTAGTTTCAACTGTCTTTGCATTTTACTAACACAAACAAAAAAAAAAAAAAATTTGTTCAATCCACGTGAATATTTTGAAGACGCATTTAAATAAAGCGGGCCCAGGTATGCAGATGACTATCAAAACTGTAAATGGATTTTTACCGTGGGAAAGCGTGAAATTTTGAAATCTGTATATTGAAAATATAATCAAATTGCTCCTCATAGTACGTCACAGATTTTGGGTCTTTCAAATTAAGAGTTTTCCGGTTCATTTGTAGATGTGATTTGAAGAGATTCACTCCCCTTTTTTTCTGTCTTTTAATTTAGAAGCCTTATTTCCATATCGTAAAAATTGCTTACCGATTTTCGTCAAATTATTTTCATATGACTCATATCATTATATAAGTATATCCTGTGGATTGAATAAAGAAATTGGCGCGAGACTCTACCGAGTCTCTTGATTCGTTCTGAACAGGTTCACCTACATTTGGACATTGCAATTGATCGTTATGTATGAAAAAAATAAATAAATCACTAAATGACGTGGGTTTCTTTATACATATACAAATATACATATATCTATGCAGCTGTTATGTATATCCACACGATCCGTATAATATAGTATAATACTGTGAATATACATAGCATATAACACTGCAGAGGATGTATTTAATCAAGTGGTAAAGTTTGCGTAAGAATTTTACTTCGAGATTAAACCGTGCTTTGCGTCTTCTGACTATGAGATAGAAGAAAAAAATTTATTATATTAATATGCCTATAAATTAAGACAAAAATGAAAGTATACTAACGTCGGGTTGTAGTTATTATAGGCCTACGGTTTAACTTTCAGAGACAAATAATAAAATATCTTATGCCATTTGTTCCTTTTTTTTTTTTTTTTATTTTTACCGTTGGAAACTATTAGGACGAAATACTGTCGCTGTCGCAATAGGATCGTTGCATAAGTCTGGAATCATTTTTCTTACTTATATAGGATGTAGTAGTAGTGGCAGTATACGGTCTACCGTATATATAAAACCATTTTTAAAAGTGTCACGAAGCTTTGAAGATTTCATAGAAAACATTTCTTTCCTTTATTTGAATTTTCGAAAAATTCTATTTCTCAAATTCCGCTACTTATGAATTTTAAACCGGCCGGGCCGTTGTTTGGCTGCATATCGGATTTTATCCGAATGAAGGGAAGAGTCCAGAGAGAAAAGATGATTATTTGAAAAATCGTACAGTATAACGATTCCATTATTTCAGAGCAGAGATTGAGAACTTTTGATACGTCAATTAATTCCTGTAACTACTGATCACAGATTACCTTTTTGTTCCTCCCTCTTCGCAGGATGTCAATTTCACCCGACTGGCGAATACCTAAAGTTCGTAAGGTTGCCGGAGAATTTACCAAGAGGGCACGAAGTTCTTACTTTGGAAGTTCATCCGAGGAAGCATCTTGCCATAATGCCAGTTGACAAGGTTGGTAAACTCTCTTTGACGACTCGACAATCTTCCAAAATCAGTAAAGTATCTCGGGCGTTCCTATATCATCCATCGAGAAATTTCGACTTATGATATTCTCCATTATCTTTGGAGACAAATGCACGAAACAATAAATTTGAGGAAGTATTTTATATTTACGCAAATCTAGCTTTTCTATTATATCATTCTGCCAATTTGTATCAAATGATTGTCTACTTGGATAACCCGCAATCATCAAATGATCCGTAATTTACGTGTTAAGAAAGTGTGACATGGGTAGCTCGTATGTCATTTCAATGGTAAAAACTACCCAAGATATTTGACATATATTTAAGGCCCCTTTTTTTTACCTCAAAGAAAACGATTTAGGACTAAATATTGCTTTGTAGAGTGCAACAATCGAATTGGAACAGGCGCACTTTTATGTAGATATAGATATTATGTATAAAAACGAACACGGCATGCTCTATTTATTAGATGCCGGAAGAGTAGACCATAAATTGTTGAAATACTAAAGTTAACGTTTCTACGAATATCAGAACAACATCATTCCTAATTTTTCAATATTCTTATTTTCATTATTCTCTATATGGTTCACCTTCCAGATGGTGAACCATATTCTTCCATTTATCCATCAATTTTTTATACCTTTATTATATATTCTCAGGAAAGAGATGCGAGATATTTCACTTACAAGGAGCTGAACAGAACTCATGTGGCCATAGTCTTGGCACAGTCATTGACGAATCTTGAGGATGCAGAGATGTCACAAAATCTTCTCAAATTTCGTATCGTATGTGACGACACGGGTGCTGAAAATTCACAGGTATACTACTCCTGCGGACTTCCTTATTCATTCTACTTGACAACTGACAACTTGTAATTACATTACGTCGCGTTACGTAAATTATTCCACATCCTAAGCTCTCGTATGTCGGTGCGAAAGTTTCGATAATATAATACGAAGCTTTCGGATTACACGAGCTTCTGTGCTTTTGAGCAAATTTTCGAAAAAGCACCAGGTTCTTCTTTCCACATCGAAAGGGTTACTGTAAAAATAACACCTCGAGCGATGGGTAAAAGCATTGCTAACTCAATTATCTGTGGGAACGTGAATATCATTGCCTAATTTTTTTGGGAACAATTTTTACCAATCTCTTTACTCCCGGATTGTTTTAACGAAGAGAAAAAGGAATGGATGATGTATACTTGAATTTTCTCGTGCCTATAAAAAGCTGCATTTTACTAAGTCTGGGTCACGTGCTAGCGGCTGGTAAGATCTTAGGAATAAAGCAGCCAGAAATGGTTTATTGATTCCCCAATATATGGGGCACGATGTGGTATTCAACCTAGATTCTCGTTCTTATACTCAAGTCAGTTCAATCGACAATAAAGCATTCAATTTCGTAGCTATATCCTATACGTCAATTTCCTACACGCTTACTATACGCCTGTAAAGATCGATGAGCGAACCTGGTGCACCTCTCCGATTTTCTCTTTATTAAAAAACATTAGACTGAAGAAAAAAAAAATGAATATTATTTTCTTCAATTTACTCCGATCACATTCGATTCTCCAGGTGTCCTCGTACTTATCGGTGACCGTTTACGTCGAAGACGTGAATAACCATTCCCCAGAATTTATCGACGCACCATACCACGTGACGATTGAAGAACTGACACCAGTTGGTGAGTTAATTAATCTCATCATCTTATTTTCGGAATGATTTTCGCTGATATAATCGTAAAAATTTCTATCACTTTCAAGGTCGAACTATATTCAGCGGGATTCGTGCCAATGACAGGGATAAACGTAACACACCGAACAGTGACGTTCACTATGCGATTGTCCGCGGTAATGAGGAAGGGAAATTTTCTTTGGAGGGTGGCAACAGAGCCCAACTTGTGCTTCGAAAAATGCTCGACTATGATTCGGGGGACCAGGACTTTACCCTTACCATCATGGCATCTGTGAGTATATTTTGCAAGAATTTTCAATGAAATTATTTACATTTCGCATCGATATTTGCCACTTCTAAAATCAATGACAGTATTTGCGGTGATGTTCTTTCAAAGTTCGAAGTCTTAAAAGTTCTTCGATTCATTGCGAAAGTTTTCATTTACTATTTTCCCATTCAATGACCAATTGACACCGTTCTGGCGTCTGTGTGCCACATTACGAAACTATATCGAAGTGCTTAGAGTTTAGACAGTAAAACGCTATTAATCACGATAACGTTTAATGAATATGTTTAACTGACAGGATCGCGGTATACCAACTAAAAGCAGCAATACTACTGTCACCGTAGTCGTATCAGACAATGACGATTTGAACCCAAAGTTTACCCGAGATGTTTACAGGACAGCGATATTCGAATTTTACCCAATGGCGGTGAGTGAATTGAACAACTACATGATTATAAATACTATATACAGAATTGCGCAGGAACAAGGCTGGGTTGTGAAAAATTAAAATTTGAACAACCAGCTGCCTATTATAGTACGACGTTGAACAAATCTTGAAGAGATAAATATTAGGTATTATTTTCAATAGTTATGTGAAAGTAATCTGTTCGACAAACCGATCATGATGGAGTAAGATAATCCGAAAGAAAAGAAAAAGCAAACAATTATAATTCTGACGAGGTACGATAAAGTATCTCGTCATCGATCGTAAGAATAACTTTTATCAGGCGAGATTGCATGGCAATTAAATACAGGCACCTCTATCTTTACGTATCTTATATTGTTAGAGAGTATAAGCTGAATGTTTCAGCCTTTTCCTTTCTTTCAGTGAAAGGTAATCTTTCAGATGACTTAATAGGGTAAGAAGTACAGTTAGACGATGCATTGAAATAGATTTTTTATTCGAAGGTGTATGGCAAAAAAATTCTATGCATATTATGTACTTTCATATTTAACATCTGCTTTTACTATCTGCGCATATTATATTGAAGAGTGAAAACCCCCTCAGGTATTACATAATTTGAATCTGTCGGACAATAAGTCCATTATAGTTGCAGTCGGTGATAAATTTTTATCGATAGTGGAGATCCAGACGATTGTCTTGATCGCGATATAACATCAATATCACATTCGTCTTGGACATCTTAAAAGAAATTTCTCTCCTCAGGATCGGCCGATACATTTGGAACTGAACTTTACACCTCCGATACTCGCCGTGGATCAGGACCGTGACATAAACGCAAGAATTCGGTACAACCTATCGGCGGGGAATGAACGGGGTTTCTTTTATCTGGATCCAGACAATGGCTCGCTATTCTTAGAGAAAGGTATCGACTTGGACGCGGAGCGTAACTTACCAGAAAACACATTCTCGTTACAAATCCAGGCATCTCAAGGCGACAATCCTCAGAGGAGCACTTCGGCACGGGTAGAAGTTGAAGTTTTAGATCTAAACGACAATTTGCCAGAGTTTGAAGTCGACTTTTACAACATAAGCATCGTGGAAAACCTCCCAAATGGCTTCAGCGTTCTGCAAGTGATCGCCGTCGACAAGGATCAAGGAGAAAACGGAGATTTTGACTACCAGCTGGAGGATAGCTCAGGAGCATTTTCGGTCGAGCCAAAATCCGGTTGGCTGACAGTACGCGATCAGACACATCTTGACAGAGAGCAACAAAGTTCATTAAGGATGAGGGTATTCGCTATAGAAAAACAGCTCAGTGTTGTAGAAAATACGAACGGTTCTTCCTTCGTAGAAGTCGAGGTTACTCTGCTCGATGCTAACGACAACAATCCAACGTTCGTACCGAGCAATCTATACGAATTTTTGGTACAGACTGATGCTCCATCAGGAACTGTAGTCGGCCAAGTTAAAGCAGTTGACATAGATTTAGGGAGGAACGGAATGGTTCTCTACAGCCTACAGAAGCCAGGAAACAGTTCTGTTCATACTCCGTTCAAGGTGGATGCGCATACAGGAGTAATATCCGTCGTTGAAAGTCCGATAATTGAAGGAAGACACGCGATCTTCGTCGAGGCAGTAGATCAGCCAGCGAATCCTAGTGAAAGGCGATTTTCATTGGCAGTCGTGACGGTGGAAGTCTTCCGCTCTGACAGTAAGTTTTGCGAAGAAACTAGGTGCCTTAGAACAACGAGGATGAAGAAAGACCGAACTTTATACCGCAATATCTTTCCCGAAGATTAAATTTGATTCCAAAGTTTAAACGGTTCTAAGAATATATATATATCGTATGTACTAATTATTCAACAAGTTTGAATTTATATGTTTTCGCCAAGGATCCAAGGTAAACATTAAATAACTTTCAAAGATGAGGGGAATTATTATACACCTTTGGTGAAATACGTATTAAAAGTTTTGAAAAATTGAGAAAAAAAAAATACAAAATATATAAAAACTATGCTGATTGCAGCTTTAGATGCTGAACTTTGGTTTTCCAAGTCGAGTAGCTCGATCTCGAAAATTTTTTGATACAATTTTCGAACTGTTCTGACTGATTCCAATGAAACTTGTCAAGAATCTTCGAAATGAATGCGAAAGTAGATGTAAGAGTGCGCTGAAACAAAATCGTACACCTTTTCAGATGAAAAATTTTAAGTATCTAGATAATTCTTTAATTAAAAATGTGAGTGGAATGCTCGGGATTTTTTTTTTTTTTTTTACTCGAGCTATTGTACTAGCGTAAATTTTTTCATCGTCCTTGTAATTAACCCGAGTATTAAAACTGGGTAACAAAATTTCTGCGCTAGGTTGTCGTGCTAGTGAACTTGCATGTAATTATTTAACTCGTTTAAAATCTCGTTTAGAACACAACCTTGGGGAACCTGATTTCATCGGAGCACCGTATGAATTTTGGGTTGGTGCTAACGTTGGGATTGGTACCAGCGTTGGACAAATTCGAATTAACGAGGCAGTGATCAAGGACAACATCATCTACGATCTTCTGCACGGCTACTACGAAGGAGGTAGGGAACGAAATTATCCATTGCATAACACAGGAGTCAGTCACAGTTACATTCTCTTTGAAAATCGCAACTCTATTTTTCAGCAAAGATCTTAATGCCTTCATTAATCAATGATCATGATTCGATTACTTGCAAAAGCAACAAATTGTCAAAAGATGCTATTTTCTGTCAAGGGGACCAGTACAGCTTGGTTTAGGAAATTTGGAATACTCCGAAATTTATTGATTTGTCAACAGACGTTTATTTCACATCAAAAAAATAATTTTTTGCAGTGCCATTCGCCGTCGAAGAACGTTCTGGAACTATAACGGTGATAGATGAAATCGAGAAGTACGATAGATCGCTGTACGATTTTGAAGCTCAGGTAACCGACGAGCAAGATCTGATAATGGTAACGAACGTATCGATTCACGTAGTCGACCCTGGCGACGAACGAGGAATATTCACCCAGTAAGTGTAAAATATATTAACGAAATTTATCATGGTGACATTTAAAACTACCGTTTGCGAGATGATTTGCAAAAGACCCCACGAAGTGTTGATTACATGAGAAAGTGAAACTTGGTCAACGCTCGATCCGTGTCCATCGTGAGACAGTTTCTAAGACGAAAGCTGAGATTGCGTAAGAATAGGATTAAAAAATAAAAAAGAAGTGTAACCGTCTCTTTAATTTGTTAATTAACACGACTCTCCTCAGTTTCTGTATACCTACTCCGATGGACATGTCTAATCATTAATTCACTTGTCATTTTAACTATCCACTCTTTGCCCCGCTTTGTTTCTTCGTATTTATTCGCCAAGTTAATTTTTGCCAGTCAAGTTTTTTTTCCCCTGCTATTAAATATACTTGCTAATAAAAAAGACCGCAGACTGAGTTGAGTGTAAATTGAGTTCTTTGTTGTCGCGTAAATTGGGCTAATTCATTGTATATCAAATTTTTTTTATACGTCAAATAATGAATTTCGTTCATTCCAGAAGAACTACAAAAGTTCCGCTCGTGTTTCACGTCAAGGAAAATTTACCCGGTGCTTTTATCGGCCAGATATTACCGCGCAATGGCACAAATTCTACCAGAAATATACGCTTCCTTATTGCAAATCAGCAGGACGTGTCAGATATTGCTATTACGTCCGAGGGTGCTCTATACACGGCGAACGGACTCGATAGAGAATTCAGAGAAAATTACAGCATCACAGTAATTGCCGATAACGTTAGAGGCGTCGGGATATTTCAAGTAAGTTAATCCCATAATTTCGCTAAAGTTTTACTCACAATTTGCACACGAGCCAGTGGGTTGGATCAATTGCGAAAGAAGAGGATGGAGTTGGATGGCCGTTATAACGTGTGCAAAGAGTTGAAGATGATAAACGTCGATATCGCGAATGAGAATATGAGAGGAAAATGAAACCCTCGATATTGTTTCAGGCGACGGTAATCGTAGATGACGAAAACGACAATGCTCCCGTATTCGAGTATCCTGTTTACGAAGGTCACGTCCAAGAGAATAGTCCAATTGGTACAGAAGTGACATTAAATCGTCACGTGAAGGCGAATGATCTCGACGAAGGTGGGAGTCAGAATTTCGCTATAACGCTGCAGGGTAACGGGAGCGAATTATTCACGATTGACCAGATCCATGGGCGGGTATTTTTCAAGGGAAATAGCCAGGATCTTCTGGACCGTGAGGTCACACCAGTTTATAATCTGAGCTTGGTCGCGACAGATAAGGGTAAGTGAAAACTTGTTCGGAACCATTCATGGCCAACCGGTACTTTGAAGATGCAATAAAATGTCGCCTGAGCTAAACGGCTCCATCAATTTATAGTTTGGCATTTGCGGTTTCGAGTCCGAGCATTAGAAATATGATGACAATATTTTACAGACCAGCCTTGACATTTCGGTGTTCGTTATTAATTCTTTTAGGCAATTTACATTCGGAGGCGAAATTAATAGTGAAGATAAACGACGAGAATGACAACGCACCAAATTTCACGCAAATGGTGATACTGCCTGACCAAGGAATCGAGGTGGCCAAGTATCCGCTCCAAGATCTTTTACGAGAAGAATCCTCAAACGTAAATCCGGAGGGATTTGTAAATGATGACATTTCGAGCAAGAATGGAGACGACGATGTAGAAACACCGCTTTTAACGATACCGGAAAACGTCACTCTTGGAACGCCTATTATTCGTTTGGTAGCATCAGACATAGACGAAGGAGAGAACGGAGAAGTTTCGTACGCGATACTAAACGAGACATACGCTGAAAATCGATACCACGCGATCTCGAAGCCACATTTTGTGATTAATTCGATAACTGGAGAACTTTCTGTATCACGAATGCTACCCGCTTCACGAGAGATAGTTCTATCGATGATAGCGGTAGATGGTGGTGGTTTACTCGACAATGTCACTCTCAGATTCTACGTTAAGGACGTTAACAATCATGCCCCGGTATTCAAGAAGTCTTGGTACCTGTTCAACGTCCCGGAAGACTCTTACGAAGGGCGTGTGATCGGGAGTATCGAAGCAGTCGATTCTGACCACGGAAAAAACGCGAATATATCCTACGGCCTGGTGCCAACCGCGATGCGAAACGTACCTTTTGCAATCGGCGAGTACACCGGAATTCTTAAGGTAACCGGAGAACTGGACAGAGAAACCCTGGACATGTATGAATTCAACGTAATTGCCATGGACCACGGAACCGAACCGTTAACTTCGACGGTTTCGGTCCAGGTCAACGTTCTCGACGTAAATGACAACGCTCCGATATTCTGGGGATTTGATGGTATTGCCGAGTACACAGAGAACGGTGTGGACCAATATCCGGTGCCGGTTTACCGGTCTTCCATCGCGGGTAATAGTCCGATTGGCACGATAGTCGCAAAGCTCTATGCTAACGACTCGGATTTGATTGGAAATGGAAACACGCTTATTCTCTTTGACATTCCACATCGTCAGGAGAAGAATCAGCACTTCACGATCGACAGCCAGAAAGGAGTGGTCACCACCGTCAGAAAATTTGACTACGAAAGTCAGGGATTGTACAATCTCACGGTAACAGCCAGCGATTTAGGATCACCAAGTCTCACTTCAACCGCAATGCTCATTGTGAATGTGGTAGACGTCGAAGATGATGGTGACGTTCTTCAAAAGCCTGTCTTCCAACATCGATACTACGAAGTTGAAGTCTCAGAGAACAGTCTCGTCCCTCTGAAACTAGTACAGTTGAACGTTTCGGACTCTTTTCACTTGCGGCAAATCCGTTACGTCATCGTATCGACGGACGAAGAACAGAACGATTGCTTCTCGATTGACGCTCAAAACGGTACTCTTTACTTGGTCAAACCGTTAGATCGAGAAGTAAGAGATTTTTATGAAATCAAGGTCAGAGTGGACCGCGTCAAGAACGGGCGAGCTTTACCGATAATGATATATCCGGTACTGGACGACAAACTCAACGGTCTTGAGGTCAACGAGGCAAAGATTATCGTCAGAGTTAAAGACGTTAACGATAACGTGCCTCGTTTCAAGTCAAACGGACGTCCAATGCTGGCTGCAATTCCAACAACGGCGCATTACGGATACGAAATTATCAGAGTCGAGGTAATTGGTCGATGATACCTAATCGATTTTGATAAATATGCGAGGAATAGATTGAGGAAATGTTCTTTTTTATCTTTTTTTCGCAGGCAGAGGATCCGGACGAAGGAACAAACGCTGATATTCGGTATCAAATTCTTGGCCGAGAAGATGCGCCAAGATTTGCCATTGACCCACTCAGTGGTCAAGTGCGATCAGTTGGTAGTTTTTCACGAGACGCCGGCCGCGTATTTGGCTTCGATGTCAAGGCTACGGACAGAGCTGGTGCAGACGACGGTCGCAGCAGCATAGCCAACGTTTTTGTGAGTATTTCACATTATGATAGTGCCAGGAATTCTAGAGCCATACTTTACACTCTCGCCACGTTTTTGCACAATGCGCATATGGCTGCCGGGAACGCTATTGAAAAGCAGTTTGGGCAATGCGGTTTTTCAATATTTTACCTCCCCTCTGGGCGTAGTCGAATAATGTTAGGAGAATGAGAAACACAGAGAATAGTAATAAAAGTAACGAGAGTAGCTTTAATTAGGAAGGGAAAAACCCGACTTGTCGTCTTGTCGGACAAATACTCAAAGTGGCAAGGACGCACTTTCGCTTCGGCCTTCGTGGACCCCTCTCAAGAAACAAAGTGCCGGTCCTACAGGTGTTCGCAAAGATTAGAGAGCGAATTGCTCCTCGGAGGTAAATGCTCCGTTTTAACTCGTGAGGAAGCACTGAACTGTGACACGGAACACCACTAAGTCATGAACTGCTCGGGAATTTTAACTGGCTATACCAGACATAGTAAAAATCTCTATTTTCGACCGACAATGAAGATCATTTCTTTAATCCTGAAGGATTTTTTGTCACGATAAACGTTTTGCATAATTTTTACAACTTTCTTTCATCCGTTTACCTTCGTTTAGACGCGTTACGTGGCGCTTAGATAAGACCAGACTGGCGCCATTCCAAAGTTGAAAATGTTTTCGATTATTTGCTGATTATAAGCACAGCTTATGTCGTCCCGTTTCATCGGAAATGATTCGTGAATAATTTTTCCTTCAGGTTTACGTTCTGGATGACCATAAGCAGGTAGTTATGGTCATGGGCAACAGACCAACCGATATTGAGAAACAAATAGAGAACATCACTTCGTAAGTATAATATTCTTTAAATTTCTGTATCGGATCAAGGTCTAAGCTAACACGTCCGATGTCTAAGAAGACCCTGAGAATTCAAACTAATCGAATAATCATCGGCCGATTAAACTTCAACGTTCACTTATAAATTTATTCAAATTTATTCGCTCGAATCGTTTAACCATCAACCGAATGCAGCTTGGATAAATAAAGTAGCCAATAAAAGGAGAAAAACTAAAAGAATAGAGAAAAAACTGAGGCTGTAGTCATTAGGGCATTAGCAGCTGATTGTTTCGGCGAAAATGATTAAATTTCACTTATTAATTTTACGTTTCCTGAATTACAGAGTTCTGCACAACGTCACAGGGCTTGACGTGAGAGTAAGAAAACTGGAGCCTCATATAGAAAAAAATTTGATTGATGCTGGCTCGTAAGTTTTATTCAAATTTCAATTTCAATCTTTCGCATATTTCATCCTCCAATATTATATCTTAAATTTTTTTATTTTCCCATTCAGAACCGATATGTATTTATACGCTGTCGATCCTCATCTCAACGTGATGATTGACATGGACACTTTGCACAAGTAAGTTGAATTGAAAGCCAATAAATTTCGTAATTTGAATATATAAGGTTAAATTTAATTGTACGTCGTTTTGTTGCCGGACAAAACGATCGTGTGAATCGTACATCTCTGAAGAAGAAAAAAAACTATTTCAATTCGTGTCAATTATTGAAATTTTCAAATCGCGGCAACGGATGTAAGAATGATGAATAAAATATAGTCGCGATGATGTAATTCGAATTGAATGCAGTAGCTTTCTCGATTTTCTATTCTAGCATTAATCTTATAACACCGTTCGAAACGTTTTCAGAATATTTGACAATCTCTTATATATGCTGCGGTGAGGAATAGCCAAGCAATTTCAATCGGTTTTATAATGTCGCGTAAAACGGTATTCAAATATATTATAAACCGGTCCTCCCGGTATATTATAACAGAGTATTGCGTAAACTATATAAACGGTACACTTTAAAACTGTGATAGATTTTTACCCGTGGATTATTCCAGCTGGAGGCATAAATGCGACGAATTTCTTCGTATCATTAGATGAAAAAAAAAAAATCCGAATCAAATATTTGAAAGAACTGTTCGAACCACGTAAATCGTTACATTCCCAAAAGCCTGCGGTTCAGTAATATATTCTTATTAAATGGCTGAACGATTATGTCATTTAATAATTTTATAGAAAAAATTGGAGATCTTAGAACCGGTTTTTTTTTTCATTCTCTATTTTTTATAATTTTTTTTCTTACCTGGTGGGTGGATTGCGTTATACGAAATATAGTTCGGGGATGACTATATATGGATTTTCAAAGTATCGTTTTCATTCTGCAGTGTCTTCCACAACAAAAAGACGGAAATCAAACGTGAATTGGAAAAATATCACGTGCTTGATATAGCCGGTAATACACCCAGGCGAACCAATCAGAGATATCTTTTATCGACGCTGGAGGTGGGTGTCGTCGTTCTGGGATGCATCGTTTTCGTCGGCGCCCTGGTCACGGCGATTTGCATTACTTGCGTTCGGAGAAACAAACGGTATGAAAAATTCACTCGTTATTCACAAAATTATGATACAAATTTATCGCATTTTACTTAATTAAGGTGTGAGTTACGAGTCTATTAGGGTGTGTCATTCAGGAGAAACATTTTATTCTCTACTTATAAACAGGTTGTATACTTTCAGGAAGGTAAAATAAGAAGCCTGTTAAAATTTGAGATCTTAATATTAATATTAAGAGGTGCCTCATCGCGAATTTCCATTTCCCATTCAAATAACACGGAAAATGTTCTAGTGGCACACTACAATTTTTATATCTCAATTACTAATTCACTCAGAATGATTCCGCATAGCTACTTTTGTTCGAAATTGAACGCTCTACAAAAAAGGTCTCTTGGTCTTTTTTGATAAATCTAACTATTTCCAAGTTGGTTATTGGTTAATTACCATATTGATAGCCAATAACCAGTTTGGAAATAGATAGACTTATCGAAAAAGACCAAGAGACCTTTTTTGTAGAGCGTTCAATTTTGAAAAAAAGTAGCTATACAGAATCATTCTGAGTAGATTAGTAGTTAAGATATAAAAATTAAAGTGTGCCACTAGAACATTTCCTGTGTTATTTGAATGTTAAATAGAAATTCGCGATGAGGCACCTCTTAATGTTCATATTAGGATTTCAAATTTCAACAGGATTCTTATTTTACCTTTCTGCAAATATGAAACCTGTTTGTAAGTTGAAAAAAAAAGTTGCCCCAAAATGACACACCTTAGTGTCTAGATACACATAATAACCAAGGTATGTGGCCACGTTTGATCAAGATTGTAATTAATAAACTCAACAAATTCAATTCCTCATTTTATAATCCAACTAATAAATCACTAAAAAATTATTTAATCCAAATTTCGATTATTGCTCAATGAACAGTCTAATATATATACTGAATACGTATGTACTGTACAGGTTGAATCATCCTATAGCTGTATGTATGTACCTTATAAATCTATCGTTTATAGGCGACGACTGGTGAACCTTGGTAACGTCCCGCGAACCCCATGAAATTGATTGTGCATTGCAACTTGCGAGAGATTTTATGTCAACGGTTAAATAAATGTACCTATATCAAGAGATATTAGCGTTAGACGTATGTATGAATTTATATGGCATTGCATTAATCGGCGTGCGTATTACAAATATTGCGTGACAGAAAATTTTCTAACTAATTTTTTTTTTTTGATCATTTTTTCTAATTCGTTTTTTTTTTTTTTTTTTTTTTTATATGCAAAGTATATCATAACATTTCGTAATTATATATATGCTTGCTGTTGCATCAAGCTTATGGAATAACGGAGGATGAACGCGGAAGTATGGGGTACGTTGACCTTATGTTTTGGTACAGTTCTGTACATATGCCGCGGTCTCTGGTGGGAATTTATATATATACGGTATAAATTTACATGAGAAAAATTTCACCCTCGTATCGTTATAAAATAAATTTTTCAACTCACTTTCTTGACAACCTGAAGGATACGAAATATTCGTATGAAAAATCCCATGAATCATGGCTCTTCGGATGTTTCAGTTTCAGTTTCAGTTTTTTTTTTTTTGGTTCTCTTCTTTCACTTCTGTACGAATTCGCACTTTCACACTCTGTCCATAAATTGATTCTTGAAGGTAAAAAAAAAAAACTTACCATGCAGAACTCCCTCGTCCTCGGAAAAAAATTACGTTTTATTAAGTTTTTCGTCGAATCGAAATACATATACAGGGTGTCACAGAAAACATGCCGAGGCTCTCGCATGGTAAATCTTGATCATAAATGGGATCGAAATTTCCTTAGCCGTTTTTTCCTGAGATGCATAGATTTTCCGTTATAATTATTTCAATTGTAGCCAATGACGCACGGCCTATGACCGGGCCATATGTCAGTGTGCCTCCCGCGCGGTTGTATTTCGAGTGCACACAAGCGAGCGGGAGGCACACCGACATACTGCCCGATCATAGGCGGCGCGTGATTGGCTGAAATTAAAATAATTATAACGGAAAATCTATGCATCTCAGGAAAAAACGGCTAAGGAAATTTCGATCCCATTTACGATCAAGATTTACTATGCGAGAGCCTCGGCATGTTTTCTGTGACACCCTGTATAATAATTTATTGATCCTCTGAAGGTCCTCTGTTGTTCATTAAATTAAGAATTCGTGGAAATTGCCCTAAAATTTAGCCATCTATTTTTAAGCCATATATACCAAAATCATAATATATAGTTCGTTGTATTGCTCAGTCAGTTTTGAATGTTTTTTTATAATAATATAATATATTGTAATTATGAGCTAGTTGTTAAAACTACCTAAATGTATCATCGAAGGAAGCTGTAGATCTGTTTTGGACATAGTGTACCTGTATTCGTGTTTATGATTGGTCGAAGAATTATATAAGTAAATACATGTACGAATAAATAATCATCTAATGGGTATGAATGAATCCTGAAAAACTGAAAGAAAAAAAAAAAACAAAAAAATGAAATTGAAAATGAAAATACGTTATACATGGTGCAGTATGTTCAAAATGAATGTTCACCTCACATTTATCACATGATGAAATTTGTCCAGCCTTTACTAACACGCGCTTGTTAATATTTATTGTTGCTTGCTTTTGGACTCTCTGTGCCATGTATGCCTAAATATGCTTTATTTCATTTACCTAACCCTCGAATCAGCGATCTAAAACTGACCACTATAGGGGCTGCTAAATAACAAATTTGCATTTAACTCATTTCCTAAAACAAGTAACAAACGAGTTTTCGGTTTAGCCGATATTGTTGTAAAATCTGATCCTCGCTTATTATATCACACGTGCGTAAAATAAGCGCGTGAAACAATCTCGGCGATATGATCTAGACCTAATAGACCCAAGTTGATTCTCAAGAATGACGTAAAGCTTCTCAATGATTGATGGTAAACTCTTCTTCGAAGATTTTCGCAGACATTCTGTCACTTGAAATTGCATTCTTAGTGATCGATGTGTATCTGAAATCTACTACGCGTTACAGACAGCTAGACCAAACTGTTGCAGCGCAAATTTTCTTTTAGATATAGGTACGTCTTCGTGTTTCTTCGGCTTAAGAAAAAAAAAATGTGCCTTATATCGAAGTTCTGGATAATTCAGAATTATTTTTGATTTTATGGACTTCGGCTTACACAGGTATAATTAAATTGATTGCATCGAAGGAGTAGTGGTTGTGGTAGGGTACAGGTAGCGTCGTTGAACGAAACTTCTTCAAATTTGTAAAGAATATTCTACATTGATATAATTTCCTGGCAAAAAAAAAAAAAAAAACAAAACAATATTTCCAAATCATCGGGCTGATTTGTTCTTCCCAGTCTCGAAACTCTGCGCGTCACTGATATTTTCTAAAAACAAAATCATTGATTTCTACGTCAGAAAATCTGTGCAAAAGTGACGTGCGTATCGCGTTCGGTTGACGTACTTTCGACACCAATATCAGTGCTCTAAGAAAGAGACTGATAAAGAGTGAAGGAAGTTAATCGAGTGAGAACATAAGACGAGAGTGTGACGGTTATGAAATTTGTTGATTAGTCGGCAACAGCAGGAGGCTGCTATATTCGCTGCGGGGACTCCGGTTGGCTTCGCTTTAGCGGATCCTAACGGCACCATGCAGAAACCAGGAATGTTTCCCACATTTGTTGACGGCCTTCACTACGAGCCAGAGTCATTCGAAAGAGATGTTCGTCACCAAGGGCTGTACGAGCATGAGCCAAACTGCGTCCGTTTCCACAGGTGAGATTTTTAACTTTAGTGTAATTATACACCATGTAGCGCATTTAAAATTATTCACGTGTCCATTAAGCTGGAATTTTATTGGCTTACAGAATGTTAGAAATTTCTGTCGCAGGATAGATTTGATCAAAATTTATGTACGAGAACTGTCAACCTGCGGCATTCCTCTTCGACATTTTAACGGGTTTCTTTATGTCGATGAAATTTCATGATGGGGCTCGAGATTTCGAAAAATATTCACCTGCGATTATGTCAACATATTTTTCAACACAATCTATCGTAAATTTCGTGGCTTTAGAACCAAAATTCTTTCACCAATTCAGAAGAACCTGAAATTTTTACAAGTTATTTTTTGGAAATCTGCACACCTGCAGATACATAAAATCGAGAATCAATTAATTACTATTTCCTATACATTCGGTTCCGTTATTAGCGTGACCTCATCTCGAAATCCGTGGCGAACACGCAGAAATCTTTGACAATTTCTCTCTTTTTTCTACAAAGTTAATTTCAGATTTATTGCAAACTATTTCATATGTCTGCAAATTTTGCTCAAATTATGAAAAGTTTCGCGAGAAAAAATCCGAGATTATAGATTTTTCGTCGAGATACGTGTCGTACCCAAATAATTTATGAAACTCATCGATTTTTCAACGATTCCTGATGCATCGGCGATACAAACGGTTAAATTTGAATGTTACCTTGAAAATTTGTGAAAATGTGTCACTTTTGAACTAGAAATTTTCACACCAATCCCGAATTTCAAACTATTGTTTTAATCCGGGGAAACGCGGGTTTGCTAAATTTTTGCTGCAGCTGTGCATTGATGGAAGCACCGAGTGTCCATGCAGAGAAAAAGGATTTGTTGAATCAACAAGCATATTCACTCAAGAGGAATTAGATTCTAACAACTTCTCATTTAATTTGAATAACTCTGGCCTGATGAAATAAATTCTACAGCTGAAATCGCTATCTGTTTAAATCAGCTTTGACTTAATTTATTCAAGCAAATGTCCATCTGGCCATACCTCGTCCAGTTCAGCAAATTATTTCTCATAACGTACTCACTGAAATGTCACTCGCTGATTTCGCTAAAACTTTGTGATATGAAGAAATATGAAAATGGAATTAGCTCAATACTCTCTTCATTTTGGTCTGATGGTTTTCCCAAAATTATTCAATCGCATTTCTAACGAGCATCGAAGCAAACTATAAAAAAGTACCGAAACGGATTGAGATTACCCGAAGATTAGAAGTCTAATGAACCCGAAGCCTTGGAAGAGTCCTATCTGTTTCGTCCCCCTTGTTAGATGGAAAATTAACACCTTACAATGGTCTATAAGACCTGAAAGCACACTGTGCAAGCTAATTTGGAGACGGGTCGAACTAGTAAATTACTCGTAAATTACCGGCCAACATCGGAATGGGTATTTTCACTTGTCGGAGATGCTTGCGCCAAAGCACACCTAGTGGTGAGCGAAAGAGTACTCTTTATGTCGAAGCAGATAGGGGCTGTTCATCGCGAAATTTCGAGCTAGAAATTGGTACTGACAGATTTCATTTATCCCCGACTAGAATTGGTTGAAATTGCAAATTTTCGATGCTGTATCAATCGTTCGTATATTGAGCTAATATCGTTTTCATAATCTCTCATAATATTGTGACGGGAAAATATACCGGCGCAAAGTTTCTATACGAGATCGGCGAGTGAATTGAAAAATAAAGATAAAAAAATTCACACAAGCTGAGATAAATCGTGGTGATAATTTTTTAATCCCTTTTCATGTCAGACCAAACAACGGCAAGCACATAGGAAGGACGGTGCCCGCGGGGCTGTCAAGTCTTCAGGGTATGACGGGCTTGGAAGTGTCCGCAGCATCGTTGCACTCTAGTGGACAGGACTCAGGTATCGTCGCGAGGACCTGTCACTGCAGTCATTCCTCGAGTCCTTCCAGTGGGGAAAGCAGCAAGTCAGTCTTTTACAGGATCTCTAAAAAGTAACTTTGAAGGGGATTTGTGCTTTGAAAATCCACGTCTCGGATCGGGATTTTTTTTTTTTTTTTTCTTTACTATTTTCTTTACCAACTTATACGGGCCTGAGTACGAATTTTCAGCCGGATTTTTATCGCTCAAATCTACTGCTCTTACTATACCCACTTTTACGATACTCCGTAAATTCGTCTCTTCTTAAACTCCTTCTGTCCTCCGTGAAACGGTTTCATCGTTACTTTTCTCGATTCTACAACCTCGAACAAAGACGTAAAAACTTATTTATCATGTCAGAATTCGCAAGCGGTTGTAAAGAGCCATTTTCACTCGAAAACTGATGCACCTGGTCAAGTATAGTACCCCAGGGAATAGGGCTGCCATTCGTAACTATTTCTTCCGTTTTTCCAAATGAACAGTATCTCATTTCTAAGGATGATTTAGCCGAATAAACCTAGTAACTAAAAATGCCAGTCCATTCAGCCTTCCTGAGCTCCTCTATGACTTTTTTCGCTCACAGCATTCGTGAGCGAAAATCGGGAATCGATATTGTTGAATGTTCAAATGAAACGCATATTTCATGATCGATTTTAGACCAATCATTGTGAGCTGTAGGTTGATTTGAAAAGAGTTTTACTTTTCGAAATAATTCCTGGTTGTCGTGACACGAGCAGCGGGTGCAAAGACGAATTTCAATTTTGTATAATTTCGGGAACTGGTGAGGGGTATAGATGAAAAATTGAATCCGTGGAGTTATTGGCGATTTCATAAACAAAAAATTCCGGAAAGTTGGCAAAAATAATGATGCTTGAATTGTTTTGCAAGAATTTCTCCAATGCTTAAGATTTACACAACCATCTAGTATCTTGTTAGGTTACCGACTCATATTTGCAGCATTAGATCCTTGATTATTTTAATTTCATCGTAATCTATGATTACAGAAAGTGGCCTCTTAGATCGCGCGACTTTTGACACAGAATTTTCTCATTTTCAGTGGCTATGAAGATTCTTTGAAGTCTCTGCATCGGCGCAGCAATAGTAGCAACGAAACTTCGCGTGGTCAAGAATTGAGCACGGTTGGTCGCCGAGCGAATTTGCCATCTTCTCGAAGGCGACAGCGTTTTTATTCATTCGCAGCCACTGGACCATCTTCCGGGTCGAATTTCACGACTGAAAACACTTTCAAGAGGTCCAAACGCCGGATGGATCCGGACTCCCTGGTCTCGGACGCTGAAAATAACGTTACCGAAACGGTAATTCACGAACACCCGAGTACGGAAGGTCTGATACCAGCACCGTTGAATCCTTCGACGCTTCATGGCAAATCCCAAAATGTCGTAATATCGACACCCGCCGCTGCAGCATTGGCAAGACGTCAGAGTGACCGTTTTAACGTTATGTACGCTAGACCGAGATAAGTATTGAGTTGAAAGCTTTCACTCTGAGATGGCAAAACACGGTCTTCTAAATTTTGTAAAAATTTGTTTTTTATTTTTATTTTTTTGTAAATACTATATCTATTATCCGATGATTCATGTCTTCGTCAAACACACATACGTAGGTATACTACATTGCTTTTAATGCTCAAGGTGCTCTCGAGGAGGAGTTAAATTTCTTAGAATAAATACCACATATTTTATTACCACATTTTGTAACATATTTATTATACGTTAAATTAAGTACAGTATTATTTGTAAGTATATCATTTTATCGTTAGATACAGTCAAACCAGCAGCAAATGCCCAAGTATTAGCTGAGAATTTGAGTAATTTTAAGAAAAGTCACTGTTGTATAATATTGTCTGTATATTGTCCTGTAAATTCTCCTAAACAATAATAATATCGTAGACACAGTATAGTCTTTGACGTGTATTTAAAAAATTTGAAATCTTTCTCTTATCATTTTCCTCTCTGCATCAACGATTCACGCAATTCACTTCCCGCAAGCTAATGATCGAAGAAACAAAATAAAAAACAAAGAAAAAATTAAAAGTGTCCGATCTTACGCTCGGAATAACGTCGGGGTACGAGTCGCACGTCAGTTTGTAATCGAGACTCTGTCGCTCTAGAAGTATTTTAATCAAGAATTCTAACGAATTTTTGCAGCAGTTCAGAAATCGACGAGATTTAAAGCCATACTCTTTAAATAATCGACAAACCTTTGGGGATTTGACATTTTAATTTATTGCGAAAAAGATACAATTATACAGGGTGTATCAGGTTGAGCGCACCGAAGTATGTTGGTAGATTCCTTGAGTCATTCTAAGACTAAATTCCCTTTACTAGAAATTCGAGGGCCTAATAGTTTCTGAGTTATAGAATATCTTAGTTGACCAATCACAGGGCTTGGAGCTGGCCTATTCAGGGCCGTGTCAAAAGAATAAAATAGGTAGTGCCCATGGGTGTGAGCCCGTGAAATTTTATTTTCTTTTTTCGAAGGTGACATCGACTCATCTTCGGGAAATGTCCTCGTATAGCATACGTCTTCCTTATCTGCGTCCTGGCTCTCTGCTTCGTAGTTTTCGGAGTCCGGGTCATTCGCTCCGTGGTTTTCGTCCTTTAGGTTATCCGGCTCGTCGTTTTTGTTGTCCAGGTCCTGCACGATGAACCTGGAAGATGAAAGCAACGCAGATGACCTGGCGCCGAAGACTACGAAGCGGATGACCTGGACGCCGAAAACTACGAAGCGAATGACCTGGACGACGAAAATTACGAAGCAGATGACCTGGCGTCGAAGACTACGAAGCGGATGACCTGAAAGACGAAAACTACGAAGCAGAGAGCCAGGACGCAGATAAGGAAGACGTATGCTTTACGAGGACATTTCCCGAAGATGAGTCGATGTCACCTTCGAAAAAGGAAAATAAAATTTTACGGGTTCACACCCATGGGCACTACCTATTTTATTCTTTTGACACAGCCCTGAATAGGCCAGCTCCAAGCCCTGTGATTGGTCAACTAAGATATTCTATAACTCAGAAACTATTAGGCCCTCGAATTTTTGGTAAAGGGAATTTAGTCTTAGAATGACTCAAGGAATCTACCCACATACTTCGGTGCGCTCAACCTGATACACCCTGTATATGTCAAAGTGAAATTTCACGTGAATTAATTAGTTTAATCCTGAACGCGGGAAACTTGACAAATTGTCGTGTTTAATTATCATGTCGTCTGAAGTGAACTGACATACTTAGACTAGATCGAGGAATTCAGACCAATAATTGAACCACTTCATGTGAAATCACATATCAAGATTGAAAAATGTGTTGAAATGAACAAAATCTAGGAAATCGAAGCAGTAAAATTTCTAAGATTATTAAATCTTGTACAATAAAAAAGTATACAAGAAGAGAAGTTGACTGAAAAAAATTTGATTCTCTAATTTATGATGGATTGATTGAGGACTTCGCATCACATGGATTAAACCTAGCAAAGCAAAAAGCGGTTCTCGCAGGGTACAGGTCGCATCGGTTATCGAAACTTTTTCAAATTTTGAGAGAATATTCTCGAATGACTTCATTTCGGGGAAAGATAATAATATATAGGGATAAAATCAGTCCTTGATTGTTGTGAGCACATTCATCGGGGTCGGGTTGAAGTTGAAGAATTTTCAAAGTTCCGAACGGGGAAAAAAGTTGAATTTGAATATTATTGACTCATAGTTTTTAGAAAGGGTATTTCCCCGAAATTTTGCATAGTCGATTTCAAAAATGTCAAATCGAAAAACTCCGAAGGACTAAAATTCCGAAAGCCAAACAGCCGAAAAGCGAAAACTCCAAAACTTGGAATTCACGCGTGAAGCGTCGTGTCCTCTCATCAAATTTGCGAATTCTTAGACTTTCGGAGCGTTTTGAGTCTTTTGCATTCCGATCTTTCCACATTTTGATATTCTGAACTCTAACGTTTCTGAAAATTCGAAATCATCTCAAATGAATTCACAATTTCGATCCTTTGGAACTTTTACAATTCCGAACTTCAACCTCTTCAACTTCAATTCCTACAATTTTTTTTTTTTATTTATTCCAAATTTGAAGAGCAACTGCTTTCTCTTGATCGCAGTTAATCGAAGGCCATAAAGTATCAAATAATTTCTAATTACGTGTCAAAATCCGAGTAATCAGATGTGAAAAAAACTGAGCTAATAGTGTATTTGCTCACAGAATACCGGTACGGTGCCAAATATATGCGATGTAGCATAGTTTCGCGTTAGTGAAAATTGTTGTAATTCTTGCGCAATTGGCCATGACACGGGGCACTGCTAACGGGAATAGCTAGAACAATTAGAACTGGACCAACCTCCGAACTGGCAACCTATTTACAGATGATATATTTCGTCTCTTATGAGGACGCAATGAAAGCGTTACTATAACCGAGGCACGGTTTCGTGGCGTGGGACAATTTCTGTCCCGGCCTCTTTACAGGAGCCCCTTCATTTCCGGCACTTCTACAAATTCGCTCGCGCACACTCGAGTCACCCTGACCGCGTGTAACTGTTCTTTTAAAAAGATGGAGTCAAGGTCTCGATCATTGTTCCCGCTTGTGCTAGGAAAAATAATTTTTCCCCCCTGCGAACCGCGGTTTTTGTTAGGAAATTTTTCTTCGCTCAAGGACTTCGCCCAGTCGGCCCTGAGGATTCGCTCTCTCAAGTGTCGGATCAAAAAACCAATAAGAAGTTTGAGTCTTTAGAACCACTCAGTTTCACTAGGAGCTCGATCAAAAAACCATCCAATTCCTTTTATCACACGAAAGGCGTAAATTGACCCAGAAAAAGTGGCGGAGATTTTTTATTTTAATTTTTTTTTTCTTCTGTTCACAAATATATACCCTATATATACCTACGGATGAAATTTTGTCAATTAGCGAAGAATATATATGTAGGTATGCACCTATTTGTCCCTGTGAACCTGACCGTGATCTAAATCTCGATTAAATATAATGGCACGATCGACACGAGGCGCGACGTTCTGCTATCGTTAAAATAAATTAACGGTTATTACGCTGCGATATTACATACTGCGGTAGAAAATAAAATCGAATCGGTAAGGAAATATACTTCCCCAAAGCGCAATCTTGCCTTATTACGCTATTTTTCCAAATAACAAATTACACATACGTGTGTTTCAAGTACCGGTCAGAGAGCCAGATTTAGAGTGGGAATAGTGCACGTTGCATCGATGATTAGCATAGAACCTTGACCAGGCATTTGCTGAGGGACTGCGGTATTGAAGCGTCACGTTGTTCACTATGCTTGCGCTGCTTGCGTTGGGGTTGACGTTAAAGTCGATGGCAAAGATTGAGAGGGCAATATCTCAAACGTTCTGAAAATCACCGCAGAAACAAGAGATTCCGCTTGCTGCGTGGTGGTATAAGCCCTTTAATAAAACTTTTCTTTTTCTTAATTTTCTTTCATAAATCAGGACTCGGTGATCCCGACTTAGAGAGGGCCTAGACGCAGACGATTTGACCAAAATCACAAAACGATTTTTATTATGGGAATAAAGCTTCCAAATTAAAAAGAAAAAAAAAAGAATACCTACGCGAATCTGAAAATTTTTAATTAAAAAACTCTCTACCCATAATGAGTTCATGCTTTTTAATAGTAGAAATTATTTTACAGTATTGGCAAAGTAATCAGAATAGCCCCCCCGCCCCCTTGAGTCGGAAGTCAGATACAGGAAGTGGGAGGATTTCCGTAGCCATGAATAAGCGGAAATGTGTTTGATACCGGGTTATAATATTGAACGTAAAATGATTTTTGTCTCGGCCGTCGTATATACGGGTTGTAAGTTAATTTGAAAAATATATTTTCCGGCGGCTATAAATTTTTAGGAAATATACAAAAAAATTATTCTTGTTGACGTTGCGTCTGTCAAATGAAGATTAATCTTTCGGTATAGTGTGTAACTGTTATCAATGTTCTGTATAAAATGTACCCACATTATTTTTTTATTTTTTTGACGTATATAACCCAGCTCATACTTTTCTCATATACAGAACTTCGGCCTCTATTTATTCAAAACACAAAAGAATATTGCTTTTCTTTTTGAAAAAATGTCAAAATGACTGTATCCTAACCAACAACGACAAAAAATTTACAATGAAATTTCAAAGCCTCCGGTTACGAACAATCCATCATGAGAAACAGTTTTCTCAAGAATTTTCAAATTTTATGTCCGATTGTTCTGTTTGAAGGTAAGTAAGTTTACAATACTTTGCCATATACTCATCATTTCATTCATCATCATCATCATCATCATCATCATTATTTTTTCTCTGAAGAGCACGAAGTTATTTTAACTTAAAAATTTTCATACCAGATATTTGGCTTATTTTTTTTTGGATTAACACTGCATATAGATCCCTCACGCATAATTGGGATAGAAAACGGAGGGTCAATTTATGGGAAAAATATCTGTGAAAGTGTGAAAAAACAAATTGCGATTCAGTTTTAGTGATAAAGCAACGCAAGGAACTTTTCTTGTACATACAAGCAAAAAATTGAGTTTTGCGAAAACAGCACTTTTGTGAAAACTAGTAAAGTTTATTCGGAAAATATGAAGGAAATTGGAGAAATTTTTTCAAACTTTGAAAAATCAAATTTTTATAATCAAATTCAAAGTAACGTGAGAACAAATAATCGACGATTGCCTGATCTGGGTTGTAAGGAAAGAATTATGGCCATTTCTAGGAAAATGGCAAATAAGTCAATTCAACGTTATTTTCAGAAAAATTGGTTTCAAATTTTGCGTTTTTAGTATAAAAAACGAGTCAAAAGTTCTTCAAACTATGCAAATTTTTGTTTCATCAAAACCAACTGATTTCCAAAAAAAAAAAAAAATATATCATCATGAAAAAAACCTATGCGCTTGTCGATAAAGAAACAGACGTGCCTGTTTTCCGGAAACAGCATCAAATTATTTCTATACGTGGTCCAGGTTATATTACCAGAATCGTTATACGCAGTCTGAGGCCATTCACACGTAGATATAATTGTAACAGTATTTCTCAAGACTCGTCTGAGCCTTCAAGACCCGCCAAATTGAGGGCTGAGAATAAAGCAGAAAGCCGAACTGCAATCAATCAATAACTCAATTCGAAGGGATCGTTTGTTTCACAGCAATGACGTTGAAACTTAGAGACGAGTATATCATGCCGAGTGCTAACCCCCACCTCCAACTTCGTGGCTCTTTTTGGTTAGCAGCTTAACATCTTCGACAGGGATATTGCCTGGATTTCCAATATGGCTGAGAAAAAAAAAATACTATAAAAAACCGAAGGAATCGGTCGCTAACCTTTTCATCGCACTATGGTAGTCTTTGGAATGGTTATTGAACCGTATGGTATCGTCAGACATGACGAAAGTATAAATTGAACAAATTAGGACCTGGATACAATAAGGGCGTATAGTGGATTATCACGTTTCGAGGTAATTGAGAAAGACGCGCCATTCATTTACCGGTTATGGATAGTTCGATCAATCCTTTTTTCAGGCATGCTCCGTTACGATACATACCAACTAAATCTTATACATCTTCACTGCAAAAGACACAGATTCAGCGAAATAAAATTTTTGAAATATATGAAATATATGAGCAATATTCCTTTATTGCAAAAAATTGCATGGAAATACAACCTTTGACGTTCAAACTATTCACGACGAATAATGCATCACGAATCCAAACCCTGGCATATTTTTTTAACTTCCCGCTATGAAAATTGGAAATTTTCAAAAACAAGGGAGGTTATTGGTTTCGGTCCGATTTTCGAAAATCGGGTCTTCATCAGATCTCGACGTTTTGGGTTCCTAGGAAGCTATTCTGACTATTTTCGGATAGACGTCCGTATGTGTGTGTGTGTGTGTCTGAACGAATTTTTGTCGTACGATATCTTCAGAACGAATCGACCGATTGGAATGATTCTTGCGGTGATCGTAAAGGTATACCAAGACTTAAATCTAACCGAATTTTGGAGTCGATCGGTCAGGTAGTAGTTGCAAATTTATTCAAAGAATAAAAATTGAAAATAACATTTTTAACTTCCCGCTATGAAAATTGAAAATTTTCATAAAAGAAGGGAAGTTACTGGTTTCGGTCCGATTTTCGAAAATCGAGTTTTCACCAGATCTCGACGTTTTGGGTTCCTAGGAAGCTATTCCGACTATTTTTGGATGGACGTGTGTGTGTGTGTGTGTGTGTGTGTGTGTGTGTGTGTGTGTGTGTAACTAATTTTTTGACGTACGATATCTTTAGAACGAATTGACCGATTGGAATGGTTGTTGTAGCGATCGAAAGGGTTGTGAGCATCAACGCCACACTGCGTCTATGTAAATAAGTACATACAGGGCAAAGTCCGGCTCCTGGTCAGGTGACCGGCTGTCCGAATATCTCGAGCTCTTTCCTACCAGGACCATCGTAGCGTACACGTCTTTGTGACGTCTGTCAACCGTTATTGGAGACATACCTAGATAAGTAGCACTGTATTAAGTCACTTTTCATAATTGCTAATGCGTTGATATACGCTTTTTCCCTGTAATATAATCGGTCCTGGGGGTCTGAGCCTTGTTGTATTTTATTTGAGACGATTAACATTTATGATTGAATCTGCTGTATGTATATGTCCATGTTTTAAGCCTATGTATTTTGACTGTGTTAATCAAACGCTCGTATTATTTATATTCATTCTATTTTTCTTCATGTGAGCTCGTAAATAGACAAAGCCTATCGGCGTATATCTTCATATTAAATTGAATTTGATTGTTTAGTCTATGAAATGCAATAAGCTATAGGTGTATATTAAAAATTATGTTGATTTGGTGCGCTGAACGCGATCAAGAGAAGAAGAGCATCTGTTCGGCAAGTGGAGATAATCGAGCTTGTAATTCAGCGCACTCGTCTCGTTGTTATTTTGCATATTAAAAAACCTATGTTAAAGAAGATTTGAATTGACACTATTTATTATTTCTGAACGGCAAGACGACCGTTTCCCCTTCATTTCATGGTACTCTCATAACATGTTACCCTCACACATAACGAACAAGCCTCAATATAAAGTAAATTCGTTACAGGGTTTATCAAGACTTAGATCTGATTAGATTTTGGAGTCAATCGGTCGAGTAGTTCCAAGGTTATTCGAAAAATGAAAATTAAAAAAAAAAAAAAATTCATGTTTTTAGCGCATATCTCCTAATCTGTTCGTGCGATGAGTCTCAAAACTTAATCAGATTCAAGTCTTCGATAGCCCTTTCGATTGCCGCAAGATTCGTCAAAATCGAACGATTAGTTTGAAAGATATTGCACGACAAAAATTTCTTTTTTTATCGTATTAAACCTTGGGAACGAATTAACCGATTTGAATGATTCTTGCGGCGATCGAAAAGGTATACAAGGACTTGGTTGTAATTGAGACTGAACGATATTTTTTAACATTAAATATAACTCCCCAAAACCTAGAAATGTTGACATTTGAAAAAACTCGATTTTTGATTAAAAATCATACGGGAAAAAAATTTATATACGGAAAACTAACTATACTTATAACCTTTATCAATGTATATTATAAACACAATGGTATCAATTTGTTGTAAAGTATTTAACACATAGCGGGAAGTTTTAGGGTTGGCCCACAGGTCAACCGGTTTCCTGATTTTTTAACTTGAAAGATTTGGGCGGAAAGTTTTAGGTCTGGCCCATCGTGGTCAGGCGCATTTTTGATTTTACGAAGGATATTTTGGGAGAGCTGAGTGGGGCAATGGAGCTCATAAATTAAGAATAAAAGGAATACTGTGTTACTCTTGAATTGGACATTGGGTGTGGTTCCAGCAACAGGATAAAATTCAAGATACCCTGCAATGATGAATCCTCGATTCAATACTTACCCACATCCTTAGTAGTCGCACTGCAATATTTTCCAGACTGAAGCATCTTGGATATTGAAATTCATGGAAGCTGTGGATTCTAATACCCAATAAAAAAAAAATGTTGATAATTAGGTTAAGCGAAAATACTTGCTAAACTAATTCTAGGTCAAGTGCAGTCTGCGAAGTCGTTAAATGTAAGAAGATAATATTTTAATTACTACACCTAGCACGTGGCCAATCACATATCGATATTAGCTAGCAAACTAGTGAAGTGAATTATCGTCACATTCCTGAAATAAAAAAGAAGAAAATTATTCCACTGTCAAGGGTAACTGTCAGTGGTTCTTTTTCTCTTCATACCATTTTACTCAATATCTCAATCTGCTCTGAATTCCTTCCTTCCTTCCTTTCATTCCACGGTGCTTCATTGCCACGAAATTACCCACAATCACTACCGAAAGATATCTCCAATAAATAAATAAACATTCATAGTGTCAGGATGAATGGAATCGTAATTGACAAGTTTACGATAAGATTATTACGCTGATGATCACAACGAATCGATTTAACGGGTGTGTTAAATTATTTTTACGAGTCGTATAGGTTCGGCTCCGCGGATAGTTCATAACTGCATGAGTTCGGTTACTAGTGAATCCAGAATCAGATAGCTAAAATTTTATGGAGCATAAAAAGGGGGCATAAAAGGGGGCTGAAAATCGATCGAATTATGGGGTAAAAGGCGATTGCAAATGGGTGTCTAGGTGGATCCTGCCCAGCTATTGGGCTTTGCAGAATCCTGACTCCTTTCTTGGTACCGGCACTAAAACCAACGCAGTAAAGTATTACCTCCCAAACCATAGCGGCTATACCAAGACTCGTATTTGCGACTCGGAGTGAAATTATTTGATCGAAACACTCTCGTATAATTGAAACTCCCCCTTAAACCGTCAGGAGAGAAATGTAACCGCGTGAGAATCCAGATCTCGCTATTCGTCATGCTCTATCGAATTCCTCGCTTGGTGAAAGAATATGTGCGTGATCTTTGGGTATGTGAAGTGGTCAGTGGATAACCCTGCAGTATACGACTATACCCGCCAACCCCATCAGTCGTTGATCCCATTTTTCTATTCCCCCTTATTCCATTGTTTTGGTCGTTTGATTTTTGCCTCGGTAGCCACCACAACCGTGCAACGATTTTCATCCTTTCGATGTATAGTATGAGACAGCGTGTGCAGGAATCGGATAAAAGCGTTAACTCAAAGTGTATTTCTCATTCCATTTACAGAACGAACCCCCCTCTCCCCTGCTATGATTTGTACGTCTGCCAACGACGGTTTTTTTCACCCCCACTTTTGTCTTATCTTTTACTTGAGCTTTTCCGCGGTCTGTGGGTCGACGGGTCCCTGAAAGTGTCGCTATATAATGCTATATATTTGTATCCTTAGAAAAATGCACTTGGCACGACGTACAAAGACGTAAATCACAACTACATCCATTAAACACTATTGAAACTTTTTTTTCTTTTTATTCCACCGATGGTCTAGTGATTAATGATTCGATAATGACCGCGGCTTACACTGCAAAGCAGAATTCTGCTCGTAAGTGGAAGCGAGGAAATAATATAAAAAAATGAAGAAAGAAAAAAAACCAAACAAAAAATGGTGACCCTGAACACGTATTTATAATAATTATCAACGCATGACTTCGTAGAATAGCATTTGGTCATTTAATTTCGTGATACTGCAATTCTTTGGGCTAGAAATTTTACCTTTTTTTTTTTTTGATAAATCATTCGGTCTAATCGATTCGTGTTTATATCGATGAGAGTGTCTTATCCCCGTACCATCGAACAATTCCTTGCCCAAGAGGATCTGACGCCTTAGTTTAAAACTTTTTTTTCTTTTTTGTTTTCTTTTACGACAACGTATCAGGGATAATTTGGCTAAGTAAACGGCAACTCGGGTGATTGTTTCGATCAAAGTTACAGGCCTCAGCTTCTTTCTCTTCTCGTTAATACAAGTACGGAGAAACTTGATCATCTCGTACAAACCTTTTTTCTCTTTTGTATAAATTTGTTCGGAAAACCTACACCGCGCGCGACACAAAAAAAAAAAAAAAAAAAAAAAACACCCCGCAAAGTGACTCATTTTTATAAAGAGGTGCGGAGTCGGTATACCGTGTGCCGAATATTTTGAGCTCAGGAAAAGTTTTTCCAATGAAAATTGTTTCCCTAAAAAAAAAGAGAAAAAAAACAAAAAAAACTGGGGGAAAGAGAAAAACGTTTATCACGTTTATAAGAACAGCTCATTTCAAAGTCGCTCGACATAATCGAGTACCTTCAAAGTAGATATACCTTTACTTGTATACCCACTTCATCTTTCCACGTAAACTCGAAAACGGATAATTGCACTTAGAATATGATAAAAATGTATAAATAAATTCAATACAGATGTTCTTCCGGCATTGAATTATCATAAACTTCATCTTGCCATGCAGCCTTCAAAGTGCATTCGTTGGTAATGGTTCGAAGAGAATTATCCGCGAGTACGTAAACGGAATAATACACTAATGGATACGGTATTAGATTTTTATGAAAAAAACAAAAAACAGCAATAAAACTGACAAATAAAAGTGACAAACTTTCGTTGAGAAAAAAAAAAAAAAAAAAAATAGGGATGACCTTGGTGTACCTTGTAAAAAATTGTGACTTATGGGGGTTCACGTAGCACTCCTAATACCATTTGAAAAACCTTGTCAAACTTTGAAGAAACGTTAGATAAAAGATTGTATACCTTTACGTTCGTTTTAGACGCGCTTCAGAATTGGTTCACATATAATTTGCGTTTGATAAGAATCGAGATCACTTCACCATTAGCATTAGCTGGTATTATTCAGTCTTGATAAACCCGGAAGTTCATTTGATATATCTGTAACGAACATCTCGATTCATTCGCAGCAGATCGCGAGTTGGCGTAGTTTGGGGATGGAGCTGAGATTCAGCACTCAGCAGGCACTATAATGTCGCACTTGCGAAAAGTCGATATCCGAGGCGACGATGTTTCCAGATTTATGAACTAAGTTCCAACGCCCTGCGGCAGCTTTTCTATACTTCATTCTCACGTTTTTCAAACCACCTATACGAGTCCCGACTGACAATAAGAATTCAATGTCAAAATATGTCCTTCGCCAAACATCTCCATCGTCACTCGGGAGAACACACAGTCTCCCATTTCACTATTCTGACCAAAAAATTGGAGAAAAAAAAGAAAAAAAAAAAAAAATTAGTAGTAAATTTCATCCATCTTCATCGATGCGCATAATTGGATATTCCATTAATTTTTTATCACCATTCACATCAATGCGCTGGATTATTTTATCGTTTGCTAGTCACAGCATCGAATTGGCTTAAGCGTTTTCATATTCTGAATGTCCATTTAAGGGGGGGTAGACATACACCTTAGAATTAATATTGTTTTTTCAAAAAGTGCAAAAATATATATATATACATTATATTGACTCGGTTTTTCCGAAGCAGCTGATTACCTGAATTTCTAGACACAGTTGAAAATTACTTTAGACTCTATGGACTTTGATTTACATAGATTGATTGAAGCTAGGAAAAAATTATTGTCGTAGAGGTACAGGTCGCATCTTTCGTCGAGATTTCTTCAAATTTGAGGAAAATATTCTACACTTACTAGATACGGAAGATTTTTTGATTTTAAGACATTTTTTTTTGTAAACGTTGATGAAAAAAGAATACAATGGCTGACTTCATCTCTACATATTTTTGGTTTTTCGAAAATTTTCATCATTTTAGAATATTCCCTGAAATATTTAAAAAAAATTTCTGTAACACTTTTTTTTGTTTTGGTACGGTATTATACAAACGAAAGAAAGATCTTGGACAATTTCGAATGATGCAAAATCACTGAATTATTTATTTTTAATTTTTTTTTGGGGGAGGGACCATGAAACGTACAGACTACACGATTTCAGATTCAACTCCCGCGAGGATATTCGCGAATTAAATTTTTTTTTTTGTTTCAGAATTTGCAACTATATTGGCTGGTTTAAATGGTTTCACTGACTCCGAACGTAATGAACTATTTTTTTGTTATTCCCCTTCTTCTTAGTTGCCCTCTATTTTGGCATTTCCATGTCTAAAAAGGCATATCTTTGAGGCAAGAGAGACCCACATATGTGCGCAGTTCAAAGGTCAAGAGCACGTAAACGGTCCGTGCAAAAACCCTAGCAATCTTCTGCCTTCTTATTCTCCCGCACTCTGCATTCCGTACAGACCATCTCGCTGGTTATGCGCAAGCATGCGCTTGAGCAATTTTACGATGTCTAACTCCAGATTTGGTAGTTAAGAACAGAAAAGCTCGTAGTTTGGATATTAAATCTTACGTTTATTAGACTCCAGTTGAAATGTCTGCACTGATCCTCGCCATATCTGTTATTCGGTTGTCCGAATTATATAGCGTATGGAAAAGTTAATATAGTCTAATAAATCAAATTTGTTGATGATTCATTCTTACCCTCGATTATTTTATTTATATATGGGGAATTCTCTGTCAGAACGTACGGGAATAATAATTCGAAATTTTGATTTCATCGAAATTTTTACGGGTGATTACACCTAATCATAGGAGCTTTCACGATTTTTTTCAATTCTTTTCGTTCATCTGTTCTCGAGATATGAATTTTTGCATTTTTTTTTTTCTCGAAAATTCACAACTTCTTGAAAAATTGACCAAATGAGTCGTTTTTTCAAAAGAAATTCCCCATGTATATGATCAAAAGTTTAGTCATAAAAATCATAGCATCAAATACTGCTGCAGTGGTGCCCAGGTGGACCAGGGTTTAGAAACAACTTTGATTGATCCTCGGAATAAATAAGAGGTATAATAATTCTCCGAGCAAGTATGGCTGGTATATGTAAAGCTACCACATCGGACGTATTACTGAAAATTTAATACGCCTTATTACTCGCGTTTTTTAGCCCGTAATATTTCTCTCAGAAAAAAAAAAGTTTTAGCCTTTGGAAAATATACCGTAATTAATTTTTCCAAGGTTGATTTTTTTTTTTTTGCTTTTCGAGGGTAATTACATTTTTCTTTCACTATGAATAACGTTATATGCTCAGGGGTTGAGTTATAATCGGGTAAGTATACGGATCTATGTCTTTATCCAGCCGCAATGTACATAGGTTTATATATAACGCGTTATGGAACCATCGTCTGCGCTATAAACCGTCAGGAAGTGGATACAGAACCTCTTGTTATTTCCTAGGATAGTCTCGATGTCGGGGGTTAACAACCCAGATAAGAAAAGTTTACCCGTTGGTTATAGAGGCGATTCTCCACCGCAATTGACGGAAATATCTTAGAATGTATATACTAGTCCACCTACTCGTCGAACTTCTTTGAGTTTAAAATGAAAATCGTTTAACGCTTTGGTCTAACTCGTGCGGCAGCGCGTGGCCCGGATAGGATTTTGGGGAAACTATAGTTCCTCATTTTCCAATTCACGCACCAGCATTTAAACGACCGCAAAATTTCTGGCAAACTTATTTTACGAGGCCAATAAAGGTTGTCGACAACCGAGCTCGAGCTCATCGTGTAAAAAAAAAAAAAAAAAATCCAAGTTGAAAGACGACAATCTCGTGCAATTTATTATCAAATCGATTCCTTTTACCCGATTTTCATATTTTTACAATATCTACACGACTGAAAAATTGGAAAACAATTGTAGAAGGTGTATCTTTTTTTCTACCCTCGTATGCTGGACCTAGCTTCTAAATTTTGATCTCTAAAATAAATCTGAAGAATTTTATAACAGGTCGTAAGAATTTTAATTGTTTTCCATCCTGATTGTAGGTCGGTTTTATCTGTCCTTCGAAGATCAAGGTCAGCTCTGAGCCGGAGTCTGATTGATGTAGTTCGTAATTACTACGATCCCATCCCCCCGTACCCCGAAGCAAAAAGTTTCACCACTATTTTCCCCTTCATTTTATTCGAATCTGCAGTGGCCTACTATTTTTATCATTTAACGCCCTTGACACGGTATCTTGGTTACGCGTTGAAAATTAGGACGTAATATGCAGGTATGTATCACCTATATTACGGGAATGTGATATAAACGTCAGAATTAATATACGGGAAGCAATTATCACCACGCAAATGAAATTTCGATGCTATAAACTACAAATCATTTCATATAGAAACTTTAATGTAACATGGAAAAAAAAAAAACTTTGATTTGCATTTAGCTCTAGAAATTCCCGACGAGATATTTTCCATGCATTCATATTAATTCTCTTCTATTATCTTTAGATAAATCACTATATTAATAAATCACTGGAAATTTTCAGTAATTTAATAATAATTAGGATCGTAACGATATGTTTTTTCAAATAATTTTTTTCTCCTCGAGTGGTAAGTAACGAGAAAATTTCTTTTTCCTCTGAAACTGCACGATTTTTCATAAATATGGGTTTATTACTGTAAAGAGAAGAAAAGGAGAAAGAAAAGGTATAGGTCGATTATCTGACGCCATCAATTTGCAACTTGAATAGGTTTTTGTCTCGGAAAAATTATTCCGACGAAAACACAGAAGTAAAAAGAAAATGTTTCCCTTTTCGCCACTTTTATACCTACAATTCTGTTATGGCAAGTCCCGAATCCCTCGGTTGGTTCTATGAATTTCCATATTATACGCTGGTCGAATTGAGCAAGGGTGTCTCACGGGGGTGGCCCTTTTTATGATGACCCATCTACGTCGCCAATCATTCTGACGTGGGACTGTTACTTTTCCAGCTGAAAGTGATGTCTCTACTTCTTGCCACTGACTGAGTGAGTGGAGACAAAAAGGAAAACAAATTCGATGGTAGAAAATATGTATGTGTGTAAAATGAAATAACAGTCTTCTGGCAAACCGATAGAAGTCAGAATTTATGCAATCATAGTCGATGCAGTTCAGAATCGTTTATTTTGCTATGGCAAATTAGCAGAACCCCGTCTAATCGTTATCACATATAAGCCAAAATCCTCAAGCCAATATTGCGATAAATTATTCGACAATGCCGAGCAATTGATATCAAAATAATGTTTACCAAAAACAAAAACAAAAAGAATGAATGAAGTTTGCGTTTTATGAGCCAATAGATGAAGTCTTTAAGGAGTATATATGTTTAATCATAGAATTTGTTGCACATACATCAACACAAGTGCTGCACTGTATATTATATAGTGAAATTGAAGCATAACGTATGAGCACACGATATAATATGTATATAAAGTAATTGAAACAGTATGTATGTACATACATACATACGTGACATCAGTCGTTCGATAAAAAAATATAAAAAAAAAAAATAAAAAAATGAAGTAAACATCTGCGGAATTCTTGGCGTGTACAAATCGTTTCGAATTATTTATCGACGAAGCTTGAAGTGACTGAAATTGAATTACAATTATCACCTTGAGGACAAAGTAGATACTGCATATAACACAACAGACATATATACAAAATAAATTTTTCTTTTTTCAATTCATTTGTTTCCATCGCTCGAACCAAATTCGAGTTCTTAAGAGCCAAAAATATTTATCTTGAAATAAAATTAAAAAAAATATCCAAGATTCTGCAAAATCGCGTCTATTTTTTTGTCACGACCTATTAACGGTCTACTGCGACAGAAAAATGGAAAGAAAAATTAATTTTTTTATTTTTTTTTTAATACTGAGCGGGTCACGGTCAAGTTGGAATTGCATGGAGGAACGCCCGGTGTACATAAGCGTTGATTTTTATCCTTGGAATCGACAGGTTCAGAAATCCGAAGTATTTAATTAGACCCCATGGATCGCAAAGGCACGTAAGGCTGAGGCCATGTTTACCTTAAACTAGGTTGAAGGAATTCGCCGGGATTCCCTACCGACTGTCAGGTTGAGGCCATGCACGCGTGCCAAAGCCACCCACGGCCGCATACGATCATTGCTAGTGGTATAGTAGTAGTAGTAGTAGTAGTAGTAGTAGTAGTAGTAGTAATAGTTGATTTTCTAGTGTATAGTGGCTCTAGCTGCAGTAGTGCAGGGCGATAGTATTAGTATCGTATATACAAGTCACGTACATACATATTCGTCGCGCATAACCACGCGCTGCAGTCGATAACGCCTGCGCATTCAAAGATGAGTACCACCAGTTGGCCGATGTGCCAGACAGCCCGCCGCATCTCAACAGTTGGCGTTTGTCTCCGAAACTCCAAACCTCGCACAGTATATCGCAGCTGAACGAAAAATAATAAAAAATAAATAAATAAATAAATAATCACTATAACAATATCGCCGTTTCGAAAGGATCGAACATCTCTGAATCAAACTTGCATGACAATTCGTCGACAAAAGACGCACGGAGCTTGATAGATTCGATAAGCGATACATAGCAAAATTATTCACAGCATTATAGTACATCCAGCTATCATAGTATTAGTTGAATAAAATTGACTCCCCACGTTGAAAGGAAGGATTTTTTATCGTGGGGGAAAATAATTCGTACATAGTTGTGTTTAGATATTCGTTAAAATTATCATATACGTCAACGTCAGTAGCATAGGAAAGCTCGATTTAGAAAATATAAGAGATAAGCATAACTTATCCGTCACGATCGAGGCTCGAGTCGCGTATGTACGAGTAAATTTGCGATTCGTCGAGGATCGAAGGTGTGCGTGTGTCGGTGTGGGCTAGGAAAAGTAAGAGAAGAGGAAGAAGAAAAATAAATAAATAAAAAAAAAAATCGAGAGAAGCAAATACAACAGCCAGACGTGATGCCAGTTGTGTAAACTCTTGGGTGCCGTGTGGTGCCGCTGATAACTTAATGGCCGATTCGTCGGGCACTGTACACGTGATATTGAAATTTCCAATGCTACAACCCCCGTCCCCACTTTTGGAGATGGCATCTCTTCGTCTGCCCGATTCCGAGGAGTTCGATATAGACACGCGACACAGAACGAACGGTAACCAGGGATTACCGAGTACAGCGTCTTCTACAACCTGCACGGGGACATCGTCTGTCGCCCCAGGATCAGGATCCGGGGTAACAGTAAACGGGGATCTATTTTACAAAGCCAAGAACGAGCTTAAGGATTACATAAGCAATTCGTTGATAGATCTCGTCACCGTGCCGAGTCCAGCCGGTTCCACGATGGAGGATTCATCGGTGAAATTTTTAAACGCTAGTGCCGCAGGAGCTGGAAATCTATCCACCGATAGAATACCGGACTTGTTATACCGTCACAGTATGGCTATGACGGTAGTTTACTGTGTCGCTTATCTGCTTGTGTTTATTATTGGATTAATCGGTAACAGTTTTGTGATTGCCGTGGTATATCGATCGCCGAGAATGAGGACTGTCACAAATTTCTTCATCGTTAATCTCGCCGTTGCCGATATACTCGTCATCGTATTCTGCCTACCCGCTACACTGATGAGCAACATATTTGTCCGTGAGTTTTGAACAGATATTTCCCTTACAATTATCGTTTCGACATTTCTTTGATTTTCGATTTGTTGCATATTCAGGTTGAAATTTTCACGCATTTCTTTTCTATAAATCTTTACACCAGCTCTTCGTCGTTGTTTTAATGCTCGAAACCACGATAATGAAGTTTCGTACAAAAACCAACGGATTTACGATCCCGATACCTCCTCGTATAAACCTGCCCGATATCGGCAATCGATGACACTTTTTTTTCTTTATTTTTAATATCCTCGCTCTTCATTGTGTCTGCTATCTACGTGTCGGCGGATTCGCAACATATTTTCCCGTTAACCTCGTGAAATATCTCGATACAGCTCAAAAACCTTATCGGTGGGAAAAAATCTTAATGTAAAACTGGTCTAGCCTTGGTTAAAGTGCAACGCGAATGCACGTTATAGAGATACGATAAGGGTTCACAGAAAGCGAGGATTCTCGACATCAGCATTTTTCCAAGCATTCGATTTGAATGTATATCAATAATACAGAACCGGGCTTTTGCTTGTTCAGAATCGAAAGCGTCAGATTCTTTCAGAGAACCCTCGCATTATATGGATAGACGAGTAAACGTTATGAACAGAAGATATTTGAAGAAAAATTTTATAAAAACATTTCATCTTCTGCGCGATAAGGTGTTGAAAGAAACCTATTGTTTCATATCTTAGTTGTCTTTGGGTCTAATAACATTTGTTATTCCAGACGTGTCAATCCCCAGTAGTAGTCGGTCGTTATAATATTTGCGCGACATTGAAAAGCTCGGAGAAACAGCGGCATCATCAGTTATATCAGAATATATAGGATAAAATACTTGATTCATAAAAATATGATATTAGGTTCAGTTATGAGAAAAGCGACGTGAAATTCGAGGCTGTTGAAAGAAATGAAAGAAGAAGAAGAAAAAAGGAAAAAAAAAAAAATTTAATCATTCAATAAATAACAAACAGAAGAAAATTATCGATCCGGAGGATATCCTTTTTCATTTTCTGGATGTTTTGGTACACTGATGTTTCGTTAAATAAATAAAGGTTCAATGTTTGCTTAGGAGGTTGGAAGAGGGATGTAGACTCGAGAAATACGTGAGGGGGTTTCGATATTTCCAATTCGATTACTAAACATGCCTTTGAAATTCGTTCGTTACACGTTATATCTATAATATAATCGCTAAGTTTATCATTACGTTGCAGTGACCCTTGTTAAATTCATACGAGCTGTAGATTCATTTATATGAGTTACGCTTTGAACTGAAAGCTGAATAAATTTTTTCCCCCATAAAATATTCTACGTCTCTGCGCAGCGTTTCAGCGTTACCTCAATGTCGAAATAATTTTTTTTTTTGTACTCTCCTTTCTTCATTCTTCCTTTTTTTTTTTTTAAATCATGGTAAAATATTTCGCACCAACATCTGTTCAGTGTAAAAAAAAAACTGCGGAGTGGTGTAGGCGGATAAAATATATCGGTATTATATACATACCTATATACCTATATATTTTTTTTTTTTTTTTTTCATAACCTTTCCTGTTTATCTCGATCATAAGAAAAAGAAGATTACCGCGGCTATATCATTTCCGTAATGATTTCATTCTCCTTACGCGTACGATAACGGGGAAAATTTTCTATTTGCAAAATTTCAAATCATAGATAATCTCAATCTTGTATAAACACGTCATAAGTAATTGGCCTGAACCGGAACCTTACTCTGAGAAATTATTTCGCATTGCAAAAAGTTCCGTGTAATGAACGCGCTGCAGACTGCGGAGATGTCTAAAGAAGGTTGGGAATTTTTGTATTTTTTGTTTTCTGTTAAAAAAAAGGTAAACTACGTAGGAATTTACTACAGGAATGATATGCCGAGGTTAAAAGATGTCGAGAAAAAATTTATTCTAGGTACAGTTGTTCTTTAGACTGAATAAAATCCGCGAGGAATTTTGTCCAGCTGTATAATAATGCGAACTGGGGGGAGAAAAAGCTCGACCCAAGCTTAGGTATATATACTCTACATCGACGTATAACGCATTCACATCAAAACTAATATAAATCCGGTAGTGTGATGGTTTTTCGAAAACAGAATTGTAAGGGAATATGCTAATCCATTCGCGGAGACAATATAAGCTTTCCTTGCCTCAATGGAGTACAATAAAATAAGTATTTTTCAAGTTCTCGTACATATATATAACAGTTCCTGAATTAACGAGAAGACAATCGCTGAATATATTTTTCAAACTACACACTATACATTCGATTATTCACCATCGTCTGAATAACTCGAGACAAATTTTGAACAAATATATCTATCAACAATATTTTTTTCAACCGATAGGTTATATAAACTCCTCATTTAATGTTTTGCAGTTGTACAGTATTCGTGTATGTATGTATGTATGTAAGTCTCGTATAGCTTGTACCGTTTAGTGCCAATGGTTCGTTATTATCCAATGCGGAATTCATTAGCCTTCGTATTTAGGAATACATTACGTTGTACTGTACATAGATAGGTGCTCGTCGACTAGTACACGACAACTAACACTGCTCGCAAATACTCATCTATCTACTCGGCGTCTTGAGTTAGGGCTGAAGTTTAAGAGAGCCAACTTCGTCTGTGAGGTACAAATGTCTTGTATTTAACTATGCATACGTATACCGTGAGGATCTCTTGAAACTATAAGGCCGAGAAGCATGGGCGCAGAATAATACGTGAATAATACGAATTTTATGGGGACAGCCAACTCGTCACACTAAAAAATCCCTAGGGTATTCGGGTGGCTAGACCAGCAGTGACTCTAGGGAGATTTTCGGCGAGTTGGCTATCCCCATAAAATTTGTATTATTCTGCGCCCATGCTTTTCGGCCTTATAGTTTCAAGAGATCCTCACGGTATATCAGCTATTTAGCTTGTGCAACGAACGGCAGTACAATAAACAGGTACTTATCATACTCGTGCGCACTCATTAGTTATCCTATATCACATGAATAATGACTAAAAATTTGTAGTCATATGAAATTGATGTATTTGCCTTATACTCGGCTCGACAACACCATCCATCGAGCCTAATCAAAGCTTTCTTGTTACTTTAAGATGCAGGTAAGTCGGCAGAAATTCTCATTCGGAATTTTCCTGCAAGCTCAAAAAATAGTATCCTGTGAGTAAAGGGTTTAATTGAAAGATTGGGAAACGTGTTACGGAAGGAAAATTTATTTCTTTTTTTCCAACACAAATATAAGATCATTTTTTAAATTTAACCAAATGTAAGGTGATGCGAATTTTATCGATTAAGACTGAAATCATCAAAATCCGTTGATTAGTTTCCGAGATATCCATCGATTGGATTTTATTTTTCAAAATTTTGGTCTTTGAATGACTCGAAACGTACTCGACCGACCAAATCCGAAATATAATCAGTTCTAAGTCAGGATGAACCGCATTGATTCGTTCTCTGACAAAAAAATCGATCACAAACACACAAAGCTAGACGTCCATCAAAATGTTGAGATGCGGTGAAAAGCTGAACTTCTCATTTCGTCGTGATTATAATAACGTCCCGTTTCCTAAAACTGGAAGTTAAAAAAACGTTTCGAAAGCTTAGGTTACTGCAGTTCGAGGCTTTCATTAGTTTTTTCCAAAATTCATCATCGTTAAATGCAGGTCAGTAGGCCAAGACTTTCCCGGATATATTTCAGGACACTAGAATTTTTGCTGGCAAAAAAAAAAAAAAAACACATAAAAAAAGAAAAGCGAGGCTCCAAAGTATTTAATCTTTGAATGTTCTTCCGAGCCCTTGGGGTGCCTCGGCCTAACCTGTTAGGTGAAATGGAATTTAGGTCATGTTGCAGCGGCGACGGGTCAAATTCTTATCACGTAAGGTGGCAAGCTCTGCCGATTCAACCTATTGATTTATCTCCCAAGAGAGCTTTTCATATTATTCGGCTGTAGAGAGGAACTCAGGTGGCATCGATCAGGCGTGAATTGAAGGCGTGCTGTGCCTCGCCCCATCGCCCAGCTATCGCTCCTTCGTACTCTCTGGATAACTCTCGTACCTTCACAAAGCTGATGACGTCTCGAATATATCCCATAGGTATAATTTGTAAAGCCGACTGCGAGACCAGCTCTTCACACCTCGCTTATACCAAACCGTCAGTATAAGCTCTCGCTGAGCCTTACCGCGGACGACCGATCGAATCGAACTTTCGAACAACGCGATTACGTTCAGATACGGGTCAACAATTTCTGATAAAATATAGTATTATTAGTTATCGAACAATTTTTCTTTCAAGGTTTTTTGTTTTTTTTTGTTTTGGTTTTTTTTTTTCTCTCCGCCGATTCAAGACCCGATGTGTACGGGTTGATTAACTCCATTCGAGCAAGAAACGAGCCTTGAATTACTTACCAATTATTGTTAATCTCCTGAAATTAGCCTTTTATCGGGTTCGCCGAATCGCAATTAACGCGTAAATTCAACGTATTATTTTTTTTTGCCTCGTTTAAATTTAAAAACTTCGATTCGTATATTCGTCTCAAATACATTATATATAGGTATATGTATATAACTATATACACAGATGGTCGAAATCACGCGTTTACTTTACCTATACATTAATTGCCGCGTGTTACAAGGCTGTAATTTACACGATGTTCGATGAATTGAAATTAATTACGACGTTTGATATTATTTGAACAAGTGGTCAATCGTTCGAGGAGATTTTATTATTCACTAACTTTGACGTATATACTTTCAACCGTCTGTCAAACTACTGTTTGTCTAATTATTGTAATTTTTATTTGCCCGATCGTGATTGATCGACACAAATTACGTATAGCTACAGCGTAAAAAAAACGGACTTCTCTGTCGTAAGATTGGATTTGTTTAACGTATTTTTCCTTTTGAATTTAAACGTACGAAACTGTCGATGGAGAACTACCTAGTGACAATTTAAATGTCCAAGTGTTTATCCTAAACACGAAATACTGTATTGGTTAGTTGATTGTGAGATATGGGATAAGGAAACGAATCTCAAGAAACGTTAGGATTTACAAAATTTTTCGATCAGTTATCTTTAACCGACTGTTAGAGGAAATTTATCCTTTTCACTAGTTGACGCAGGGTGATTGATCGAATACGTGAATACGCGTTACTTTGCATTTTTATCCTGAAAAATGACGATATAAATCTAACGTGTTAAATCTAGCATAAACTGATTCCGGAGATTAAGTAATTTGGCGAACTTTTCCGACCACAGTATATAGGTAATAGGTAATAGGAAAAACGTCAGTCGTCCCCCCTTTGCCGGACAAAGAAAAGTCTGTTCGCACATCGCAAAAAAAGAAAATTAAAAAGGAACAAAAAATTGAAAACCTGTCGTTCGACACGCTAGGTCTAGGGCACTTACATAGCAATATTTTATTGAAATCAGTAAGGAATTATATATTAAGAAAAAAAAAAAAAAACTGCTGCTGCTGCTGCAATATCGCGTGTGGAATCAATAAAAATCCTCACGAGTCACGAGATCTTCGCCACTTTTTTGCACGCTTATAAAACAATGGTAAAACCAGTGGCCGTGGTCACATTCGATTTGTGGGTAAAAAAGATCGAAAAAATGTAAAAAAAAAAAGTAAAAGAGAAAATCCCTTGTCTCACACAGCTGTTACACGAAAGGATATTAATTCCTACGATTAGCCTTCGAGGATTTTGTCGAGTGTTTAATTGGTTTGTCAGGTACAATTAAGTGACTGAAAAGAAATGCAACTGCTTTCGTATATATAAGTTGGTGCAGCAGTTAATCTTGTTACTTTATCGACTTACTTTCCGGGCGCCGTCATTCAATAAAACCAATTTCAGTTCCGCAGACTTCACATAAAAATCAATGTCTCGTAGGCGATTGGGAGTCTTCATGATCGAAGGTAAAAAAAAAAAAAAAAAAACCAAAAAAAAAATTCCCAGGACTTGTGTAAATATCCTCTTTTTGACGATATCGACTACGGGATATCGCGAGCCAATCGTCGTTGTTCATTTCTATACGAGTTATTAATTTTTTTTATCTTATATTTATTAAATATCCGAAACCTGTGAAGAGGTATGGGCATCCTACGATTGCAACACCTTACACAAATAGCTTATGTTGTTTGGAAAAATAATTTCTCCACGTCACTTTATATAGCTGAGAGTTTGAAATTTGAGATTTTCTTTGAAAAAAAATGTAATACTCTTGATCTCATGTTAGTCTACTGCAGCTATTAAACTACGGTTTAAAATTAGCTCTAACGTAATAGACAAACTATGAGTAAATTCATTATTCAAAGTCATTTACATCCCGTTATAACTTCTTTCTAAAAATGAAGAATGTATTCCATCATCGTCAAAAAGTACAAAGCTCTAGATATACTAATTTAAAATGTAAACAATTTTTTCTTATTCGTCTATACAAATTAGATGGAGAAAAAAAAACGTGGCTGACCACGATGGGCCAGACCTAAAACTTCCCGCCCAAACCTTTCAAGTTAAAAAGATTTTATTTTTAATTTTTATTCTTTGAATAACTTTGAAACTATTACTTGACCGATCGACTCCAAAATTCAGTTAGATTTAACAAGTCTTGGTATACCTTTTCGATTGCCGCAAGAATCATTCAAATCGGTTAATTCGTTCCAAACGTAACATACGACAAAAAAAGAAATTTTTGTCGTGCAACATTTTTTAAACTAATCGTTCGATTTTGATGAATCTTGCGGCAATAGAAAGGGCTATCCAAGACTTAAATCTGATCAAGTCTTCAGACTATTCGCACGAACAGTTTAGAAGTTATGCGCTGAAAACATGAAAAAATTTTTTTTTTAATTTTTATTTTTCGAATAACTTTGAAAGTACTCGACCGATCGACTTCAAAATCTAATCAGATCTAAGTCTTGATAAGCCCTTTCGACCGCCGCAAGAACTATTCCAATCGGTCGATTCGTTCTGAAGATATCGTACGTCAAAAAATTATTTACACACACACATATTGACTTCCATCCAAAAATAGTCAGAATAGCTTCCTAGAACCCCAAAACGTCGAGATCTGGTGAAAACTCGATTTTCGAAAATCGGACCGAAACCAATAACTTCCCTTTTTTTTTTTGAAAATTTTAAATTCCCATAACGGGAAGTTGAAAATATATCATGGACAGTTGCGACGAGCTGCAGGAAGCTACTTTGAAATATAATTAACAATAATTCGTCATGATTCTCGAACACTCTGGATCATCCCGTCCACATAACTTGTATAACTTGTTTATATCGAATTTGAGCCTTCTTTCATATCCCTGAAACGATCCAGCCTTCCTGAATACGACGGGACACATAGACACGGTGAACTCGATAGCCTTCCTTTGGGTTACGGATCGCTACGACAAAATGCGGCTACCACCGTTAAATGGCGTGTTCATTTATCAAGGCTTGCCAAGAAGACACTTGTAAGTTGTGTCACCTCTGTCCTACCTAGATCTTCCCATCCGGTTAAATTAAAACTTTCCCCGTGCTGTAGCTTATATCAATCGAAGGGTTGAAAGTCTATATTGGATCTGTGGAACGGATAAATAATCAACGAAAGCTCGCTAAATCTGTCGCAGAAGAATCTATCCCCAACACGTCGTTGGACATCCGATTGAAGTCTGTTGAATTTTTGTCTGAGAAAAAAAAAAAAAAAAAATTATTTTGAACAATTACTGATGAACGTTAAATTTTACATCACGTATATGAATTTTCATTCAAGTCCGCAATTGCTTTTGCGTGTATTTTTCGTTTATTAATTTCAAGAGAAAAAAGCTCGATATACTCGTCGAAGGGAAGTAATCAAATTTGCATAGAAATTTTCTACCGTAACAATTACCATCGTTAATTGCTGGAATAAAAAACAAAGAAAAAAATCGAAAAACGAAAAAAAAATGAAAAATGTTGAAAGTGTCGGCGATTAAAATACCGGAATAATTCACGCTTTGGTGAAGATCGAATTTTGTGGGGAACACGAAGGCTTGTCGATAGTGTGAGAGGGCGGACGATGCATCACGCCAAGTTTGCCCTGTATTCGCGGACCAGGTTTACATGTATTTTGCTGTACCTATACCTAGAAGCAGCCCAGGCAGGTGAGTATACATATATCGAAAGCTGCTGCGGGGTGAACGCCCTTAAGTGACCGCGTCCCGACGCTCACCGCCGGCGTCCCGACGCTCGTATTTCCTGGGCTCTGCGCACGGAAACTCAAAGTCAGAAACTGGGGCTTGATCATTATTATAGCCCCTAATTTCTGGTTATGAAACAATCTTGTTCACCATAATTACAAGTACATAATATATGCCCGTGTATTTTTCCCGTAAGAGAATGGTACTCCCAAACGCAGGGAAATTTGCAGTCTATTTTCAAAATTACGAAAAAAAAATCAGAAAACCGGTCGATCTGTGGGCCAACCCTAAAACTTCCCGCTATATGTCAAATACGTTACAATAAATTGATATTATTGTGTTTATAATACATTAAAAAAAGTTGAGAGATTCGAAATCAACTTACGTCCATCGAAAAAAAAAAAATTTTTGTCTTGCAATATCTTCTAAACTGATCGGTCGATTTTGATGAATCTTGGGGCGATCGAAAGGGCTTTCCAAGACTTAAATCTGATCAAGTTTTGAGACTAATCGCACGAACGGTGTAGGAGTTATGCGCTAAAAACATGAAAATTTTTTTCTTTTCAGTTTTATTCTTCGAATAACTTCAAAACTACTCGACCGATCGACTCCAAAATCTAATCAGATCTAAGTCTTGATAAACCCTTTCGATCGCTACAAGAACCATTCCAATCGGTCGATTCGCTCTAAAGATATCGTACGACAAAAATTTGTTTACACACATACACACATACGGACGTCCGTCCAAAAATAGTCAGAATAGCTTCCTAGGAACCCGAAACGTCGCGATCTGATGAAAACTCGATTTCCGTAAATCGGACCGAAACCAATAACTTCCCTTTCTTTTGAACATTTTCAATTTTCATAGCGGGAAGTTAAAAATGCAAAAGAGTTATCGTTTCTTTACACACGATTCATGAAAATTTTCTTACAAAACGTATTCTACATATATTTGTTTACTTTTCTTCTTTCGAGGGCATTTACTTACATATATGCAGAATTTTTATTATTAAAAAAGTTTCAGCCTTTTCCAGCAATACGCGTGTATACTTGATTGTACATATACCTATACATATATATAGATTCTTGTACCCATTATACAAGGGTGTGTACTTACGTTACTTATTCCACCTTCTTCAGTCCCGGTAAAGAAGTAAACTTTTTCAATCCGGGTTCGTCATGGGGGTTCTGGTCAACCCTAAGCCGTGAAATTTTAGCAAACCAAATGAGCTCATGATGAAGGAAACGTTTCGACGTAAACACCTTTGTCTCAATTCTATATATCAACTGACCCCGAAAATCCGGGATCGTTGCTGAGGAAACTGATTGCATAATACACTTGAGCCGAGGATCGCGTCGGGCTTACAGCTTACAGCTTACCTAGAAGCATAGTTCCGCTCAAGCACTTTTACGGAAGTTTATGGGCACCGTGTCTGGCAAGACGTTTTCCCTTAGAAATCGACTTCATCTGGGCTCGAGTACCTTATACACTGAAGTAACACTGACGATGGTAAATCGACTGAGCTTCGGGCAATTTGTATGTTCAAATTTCAAGGCTATAATATATGAACCGCAAAAATTCGCGTCAGCTACTGAACAGAGCAAGACGAATTCCGGAGATTAGTCTTTTTTATATTTCAGGATTCTCTTAGTATTCATGTAAATTCAGTGATTATAGACTCCGGCTGCTGCTCCGGCTCTGTATGTAATTGGTTGACAAACATCGGTGTTAAACTTCTAATTACAGTAGTGACGTCTTTTCGCTACTTCCGACCAACGCGTTTCGTTAATTATATGAAACTTTATACCCGCATCTGCCACGTTCACTCGCAAGGGATTTAAAAATACCTTTTAACCATTTGTTCAAACATTATATGTATGTACATTCAAATAAACACAGAAAAGTTTCGCAACGGCGAACGGTATATATTCCGTGGATCGGAGCTGAATTAGGAATCTGAAGAAAATACAAAATTAAAAGAATTTCAAGGACGACTTCGTTCGCTTGTATTATCATTTATCAATTTTTTTACATCTCCCGTCTTACCCCGAATCCCATGACGCCTACAAACTTCAAACATCGATACTTTATCATATTTTGTGAATTGATTAATCTATGAATAATTTTAACAAAATGTGCGAGATTTAGACGCAAATGTTTGCGTCCTAGTCTTGTGTACATTTTTATTTTTTCAACTTCCCGCTATGAAAATTGAAAATGTTCAAAAAAAAAAAAGGGAAGTCTTAGGTCTGGTTCATCGTGGTCAGCCGCATTTTTTATTTTTTTTACAACGATCCTGATTTCCGTGGCACGAAAATATCACGAAATATGGAAGAACAATTTTTGTATCGTTATAATAACGAGACAAGGTTGTAAAAGCATAGTGTCGTACAGCAGGTGGAAAATTTACTTTAATATCGTTAGATAAGATTGTCAGAGGATCTTACGTATACATATCTTGCGAAGTACTTGTAGTTTAGAGTATAATCAAGTCCTAATTGCCATTTACACGTCATAATCGTAGCAGTAACAGTAAAAAAACAACACACTTTTGTTAAAACTAAACTAATTCAGTTAGCCTAATTATTCAAGACGGTATAAGGTAAGGTCGTAGCAGTAGTACGTAATAATATGTATGCAAAAATAAAACGCAAAACACGTACAGACCATTCTTGCAGTACTTCTCATATATCTAGGTCTGTACTGAAACTTCAAAGAGTCTTGTCTTATATGCTTCACGGTACTCGACTCACAATTACAAGCTGGTACTTAATGTGTGGATATAATCTAGCAGGGATATAGCTGCAGGAGGATAGTAAATATTGAACAAGGCATTTACCTGTCATCGTTCGATGACCTGATAATCGATTTATATATATATATCCGTGAAATTACATAATAAATATCCAATGAAATATTACATCGCGTGTTATTATAATTTACCAGGGGGAAACCCGAAAATTTGTAAGGTAATTCGCTGACAGTTGGAAGCTCTTAAGAGGCATAGACAGAAGAAATTTTGTTTTATTTAGCTAACAAATTCATCCACGATTTCGATTTTCTTAGGAATAGAAAGTTCAAAATCGCGGAGCTGTTCAATCTCCTAGGCAGTCGTGAAGCATTTTTCCTAAATATGCTTCGTTGTTTTATGGCACGAAAAGCTGATGTCTGCAGGAATCAAAGATACTAAAAATAAAGTACATATACTGACGCAATTCATATAACTCATGAGTTCAAAAGGTAGAAGATACTTATGAGATGATTGACAAGTTTTATCAAATTTCAAAATTTAATTACACACGTATGGACGTATAGAAATTACAAAGTGAATTCAGAACTTTCGCGGAACACAAGTCCTAGATCTGAGCTTGCAACGTTTTCGCTATCGTTCTCTTATGAAATAAAATTTCTAATTCAGAATCTAGGAATTTTTGAAAAATAATAAGAAAACACCAATAAATTTTACGTTCAATACATGAAAGATATGTGAGATAAACATCCGGAGAACCGAAGCTCCGCTCTAAATAAGTATCAACATCTACGTGTTCAATTCGACGTCTAGATTTTCGATATAGAAAAAAAAAAGCTCTGCAGATGATCGTTACAGAACTTTTACCCTGAATACTTTTGACCGTTTAAAAGCAAGAATATTCATATACAAGCAAAGATTTATTCTTAGAATCAAAGGTACCCACACATTGGATAAAATTTACCAAATATTTCACGATTCAGAGATTGGATGTGTTGAGTGACGTGTGTCTGCAGCGAAAAATATATCCAATTTTTTTTTCTTTTTCTTTCCTTCTTTCTAACGAGATTTTCGACAGTTTAATCATCTTTTGTTGGTTCAGGTACCGAAGAAATAACATCTATTGAAAAATGTAACGTATGTATGTATGTATGCATGTATTATACGTTCGATTCCATTGCTCGCACCGAGCTCGCGTTTCTATTGACGTTATGAGACATCGTAAATGGCGATGAATATTTTCAGCTGTTAAGAACAAGTATACACAACTGTCCTTGCCTCGGAATAATTCGTTTATTAACGTCAGCGTATTATACCTATGCGAAGCTGCTGCAAGTATTGAAAACATGTTGTTATAGCAATACTCGTGGTTTTCACGGTTAGTCTCAGCTCTTCTCTGTGTAAAAAGAGATCGAGCATTTAACAAACCATTCAACTTTTCAGGCTTGTATAATTTTTAATTACCTTCAGCTATCAGACGCCTTTGGTACTACAAGTGTATACGATAATTAATCCGCATAGGTGCTCGATCCAACTCTCAAAGTTAATCATGTTTTGAGTGGTAATAGAATTTTGCAATTTCAAGGGGACTCATTATACACCTCATCGAAGGCCTGGCGTGTAAAAAGCAATTTTTCAATCACTGAATCAGATTCGGTAGAACTCCAAAATTGACGATGAATACGTCGGACGTTCCTGGTTGAAGCCACGATATAATATCGCAAATTTGAATCGATAACAGGCCTTTCTTCGCGCACCCAACTCGCTCTCGTATATGTATGTATGTAATACCTATAACCGAATTTAATTTAACAACGTCAAGTCCAAACGTCAAGTATTGTACGGTTGAAATATTAGTCTCATTATAATTGTAAACGGTATCACTGCTATTATTACAATATTGAATAAATTTGATTACAAATTTCAGTCTCTGCAGACTAGTCAACGAATTCAAAGTCCGAAGCATCTCAGTTTCTTATCGAAAAAGTTCCCGGAAGAAGATGATTGATAATAAATTCTGACGTTTATCCGATATTTATGCTTTCTTATTGACAAATTTTTTTTTTTTTTGTTTGATACACTGCATGCATCACATGAAAAAAAGAAGATGAACAGAAATCCCTACGTGATACAACTAAGCACGAACTGATTTGAAAAAAGCTGCGTCAACCTCTTCAAATCACATCCTCAAATGAGTTAGAAAAGTTTGAACCAAAGAATTCAAAATTCGTGTCGAAAGGGGCTTTTTGAAGTCTCGATACTCGAAACGTGATCAAAATGATCCCCTCATCACAGATATTGGGTTTCAACTTGGACAGATTGACGTAGATTTTTTTTTTCTAATTCGAAAGCTCCATTTTCCACATTGTAAAAATTATTTTGTGATTTTGGTCGAGTCGTCTGTTATATCTATGACCCCTCGCTAATGAGTTTGGAGAATCTCTTCCGGCCCTAACGACTGATTAACTAACAGGGGTAGGTAAGAAAGAGTAAGCAAGGAAGCGAGTACAGCAGTAGGCAAATAATAAAGTACGTAAGTAACTAAGTAAGTAGGCGTTAGATAACCTGTATTCATGTCAAGGCAACTGCAGAGGGCAACATTCGCAGACGACCTACATTGGTCGATCACAACGCGCCTGGCTGCTCTACCTTTGACGAGGGGGTTGCTACTGGAGGGTTTGGTAAACCCAAGCCGAACTTCACCGACTCGAGCCGAGAGAATACGCGAATTGCGAAATCGACCGTCCTTATGGAAATTGTATAAGGATAAGGGATGCAGTTATTTCCTAAACCCAAGAGCTTACCCCATACTCTCGTCAATTATTTCTCAATTTAAAAATCCATAATGTATGTATGTACCTAGAAACACATGTTTCGAAAAATCAGCTACAGCTTACCTAAAAACTATTTTCTCAACATCAATCGATACTGAACCAAATATTGATTCTTCGGAATACCAATTGATTATTATTTCACAGCTGGTCAATTGGAGCCGTTTATTTTTTTTTGGCTCAATATAGTACAAGTACTTAAAAGTTTTGATAGGCATCGTCATTCTATTCCGGATCTATTCCCTTCCCATTTTTTCTCAGTATCTCTCTCGTGAAAAGTTCGACTTTTTATTACGTATTCAGATTCTTTTTCATCGGTAAATCACAATTCACGCTAGGGCTATAAAGAAAAAAAAAAGAAAAGAAAAAAAGAAGAACGGGAAAGTTTTTAGTTTGATAATTAAACTAAGCAAAAAAAAAAAAAAAAGAGCCACGTTAAGTAGTATTTACAAAAACTAAAGAAAAAAAGAAAATAAAATAAAATGAAAGGGATATAGGTATATAGTGAATAGGTATGCAGATGACATCCGTGCACCTTACATATCCACCAGAACTTACAACAGCGTGGCCTGGATAGGATATAAAGTTATACAAGGAGCAACGTTCCTAGGCTAGGACGGTGGAATGGCACCTACAGGTGAACTAACTAGGTCAGCGTCCCAGTTGGGGGTTGCGGGTTGGGGATTCACCTGAAGCGTGAGCTCGGGAAACGTCCTTGAACCAACTGAACTCGTTCCGCGTTACTCGCCGCGGTCTCTATATGTATATTATCGGATATATATTAGTAGCAATTATTGGACATTTGATTTATATATTCCGATAACTGATTATCGAGTAAAAGTGTTATCAAAGTTTTATTCCTCTTATTTCTTTTAACATTCAGATTTGAGGTCCACGTTTAATTACCTTCGATCATTTTCAGACGAACCTCTGCAAGATTTGTCGGTGTGCAGTGTTATCGATTTTTCTGCGATCATATGTCGAGAACGAATCAACGAATTCTTATGATTTTGATCTGAATCGATAGGATTCGATTTAACTCAAATCTGGTTATATTTCGGAATTAATCGATACGGTAGTTTCCGTTTTAATTACTGGAATCAACTTTCTTGTTGTTTTACTCACAATTTTACTCACAGGATACCATTTTTTGAGCCTAAAAAATCCGGACGGAAAGTTCTAGGGCTGGCCCATCGAGGCCTGCCGACTTACCTGCTTGTATTTCTTTTTAAAATTAATTATCATTACACGATCATGAAACAAAAGCAAAAATTCAGAACTCAACTTCTTAAAAAATAGTTCGACACACTTTTTTGGTTTTTCCATCTGTCACTAGCTGTGAAGTTGCCTGAGAATAAAGTAAAAGGTTGTTGAAATTCTTTTCAACGTTTTTGTAACTCTTTGTAAATTTTAATCAGCCAAAATTAAAATGAAAATACGCTTTATTTTTCAAAAATTAAACCATCTCACCGATGTTTTTTTACGGATACGGAATTTTTGTTTCCAATTATTTTCGCGGAGTCTGTATCTCTTGCGAGACGGAACAAGCGATCAAAGAATTCAGTAAATATTCCCAAGTTAAAAAATTCTCGAAGCCTTCGAAGACAGCAACGAGGCATAATTTAGCTGAATAAATTGCAGCAGCTGTTGAACAAGTGGACGATTTGAATTGTATATATATACCAATGCAAAACGTACGGAGACACAGGTAGTTATAGACATGGCCCAGTTGTCTGACCCGTCCAAGGTCGTGACCTGTCAGGAGATAATTACGCATCTAGGTCACAAACGGATTTCTCATCGATAAACCTATAGATTGTACCCGTAGTTGTAGACCACTGTGAGGTTCATGTATAGTAGAGAAAGAGAAGAGCCCCATCACGTACTATTGTACGAGGGTTTTCGGGTATAAGGTATATACGTAGGGTACATAATAGGCATGTAACATACCTACGAGAGACTTCGGGGTCTGAATTTTATCCCAAGTCAAAAAGGTGGTACGAATGTGATTGCAGAAGCACTTAACTTCACGGAGATGTACTAATCAGAGTTAAAACGTTTCTACCCATTTGTCTTTCGAATTGTTGAATTTTCGGAACACTAGCTTCAGCTAGGGCTATGCGGTATTCATGAATTACGAGCTTTATGCTAATGTCAGATGCTGATTAGATAAACTGATTATCGGAAAAAGGGGATATTCGTATTTGAGCAGAAGAATAAAAAAAAAAGAAGAACACACGCTGCAGCATTCTCATTGATTCAATTTCGCTGAGTCGTATATTCCGACTAAAATCACAAATATCTTGATCACTTCGCTCAGAGATTAAAGCGTCGTTGAGCAAAGAAAAAAGAAAAAATAAAAAAATAGGAGAGAATAGCTAATAGGGTCCAGACAAAGTCTGGCCATATAAGTAAACGCAATATCTATCTCGCGTAGGTCTTGGGTGCTGCAACACCTAGCACCAAAATTGTTAGAAATATATGAGAATGCGTAGTAATTTATGATCTCGATCACTTGGCGTGAAGTCGAAGGATGATTTATCTCCCAAAGTTGATATCTGCTAAGATTGCTGAATTTCGACATGCTGCTTCTCGGTGAAATAAAACATCAAAGATGTCCTGTGCTTTTAAATTTTCAACATCTGATCTAATGTACAAACGCCGGGTGAGATTTTCCTGAATATTTCACAAAAAAGCATTTTTTCTCGAAATTCTTTTCCATAATGTCATCTGAAGATCAGAATTTTTCCTCATGGTATGGTTATTTCGTCGGATTCTGAACTTTGTCGAAGAGTAGTTCAACGGATCAGAGCCTGATGTGATCTGAAACTCTCTGGGATTCGCCCCGCGAAGACCCTCTGGGATGTTCACCCATCCTCCGGCACCTGGTGATGTGCAGGGGTAGAGGCTAGTGGGACACCTGTACACCAGCGGTATCCAGGTCATGCATCTCGGTCACTTGTACTAGGTCACTACCTCTAACCCTCTTTTCACCCCATTTTCCACCGCTTCGCCACCCCATCGTTCGTTTTATGTGCAGGACACTCGCGAATCACTGCGGACTGTTATAAAAAAACCTGTGTACAAAAATTTTCGGCCTAAAAAATACGAACGATTTCTTTCCTTCCGCAAATTTTCTCGAACTGTAATTATAGGTACACGTTAGCCCGATTTAGATAGATCGTCAGGATTCTGCCACCGGCAAAAATTCTACAAAGATATGTTTAAACTCGATCAAAGCAACCTCCAACAAATCGAATCATTTCATCTGATCAACCTTCCGATTATTCTTGCTGTCAGAAATTTTGATAGATTTTTTTCTTAGATGACTAGAGATCAGAGAGTCGAAGAGATGTTTTGACGGCAAGAATCGATTGAGAAATTTTAGGAAAAGACAGCAATTTTATTTTCTATTACAAGTTAATTTCCAGAGTTTTAAACATTGATAATAACGTTTCCTGGTTCAAGCTCGTATGGATTGAAATTTCACGGGTTGCTATGCTTTTGAAATTGCGTCTAATGATGGGATTAATATCCAGTAATATAATCCCGGATTTATCAAGGATTAAATATCTCCCAAGACTCTGGATTCGATGCGAATTCATCTTCATACTTCAGCCAAAGAATTCTATGGGCAATTTCGACCAAAATTAAGTTTTAATCTAAGTGGATGAAAAGCTTTGATAAAAGATTCTCGTATATTTGAATCTTCAGACAGCATCTTTTTTCAATAGATAAGTCAGAATACGAAAATGCGGAGATTCCGGTGTACCAAAATAGAGCCTCTAAAATCGTTCGGTAATCTCAGGGTTGAATAATTTTTAGGATATTATACGTAAACTCAGCATGCAGATTAACCCAGATAAACTATAGGCAGATTTTAATAAAACGGTGGATGCACCGACAGGTGAACTCCAACGATACCTGGCAAGTCACCGAGCTTGTGGGGTGGCGGAGACCTTGAAGGCATCCGAAACCAGGACATCGGCCACTGGGGCGCGCACATGCGCAGTTTAATCGTAGCCGGGCTGCCCTACATCGGAGTATCACTACTAGCGAGATGCGGGTAGACCGTCCGATGCGATTGTCGGTCTTACTCCTAGTTTTATTTATTTATTCATTTGAACGTGTCACTTGTACGTCTATAATTTTTAATCTTCAACGCCTCGCTGCCACAGAAAAGGCATTGATTTCGCCTGAAGATAACTTTTGCTAATTTCAACAAATGGGATTTTATTATGACTTTACATTCAAATAATGGGCATGGAAAATTGCCATATCTCGTTCAATTTAAACGTTCGTTTCTACCGAAGAAAATTTGACTTTTAATTTTCGAATCTCAGCCCATATTCTTCACATACCTACTTGATATTATTTACAGTAATTGAATGGGTTTATGGGGCGACGAAAAGAGCCGAAAAAAAACCGTTTCTTCCGCCTCAGTTTCGTCTGGTCATCCGTAAAGGCCGATATATTATATTGTTATTTATCTTACGGTGTTTTATCGAAGCTTTGAAACTAAAGTTTTTTCCCCCATTCCCCTGACGGATTATCTGCAGGGAAAAGGGGGAATCAAAAATTATACAGAAAGAAACAAGGCTTTATTTTATCTCTCCCAGACTGTTGGCCAGTGAGTGATTTACTCGGCCTACGATCGCCGCTGATAAATCCAGATATTGGTATAGCGATAAGAAATCTATCGGAAAATAAATTAAACTTCAAGATTGGGAATGAAAAAGTCCAGGTTCATATTCTATATAAGCAAACAATAGGATTGCATTTTTAGAGGATATTTCGCACCCTTGTACGACAGATCTATCATTACATAGTCGAATTATAAGAGATTTTATACGATTCTCGAATAAAGCAAAATGTTTTTTTTTTTTTTGGTAATATTTTAACTCAAAAAGACAACCTATCTGATAGCAGGATCGCGTAGTTCAGAGTTTTAACGAATTTTAAAACTTAATTTGTTATTATTTTTATTAATGTATAATAAGTATGAGACATTTGTTTGATGTACTCGTCGATAAGTAAATATTTATAGACAAAACGGTTCTTGGATTGAGAAAAATAATAAAGAGAGATCAATAATATTAGTACGTTTGTTAGAACGAAAAAAAAAAAGGAAAAATATTGTTTACGACAAATTATTTTACCTACTTATACATGATGGACTATCAAATTGTTATTCAGGCTTCATGATTATTGTTGAAGCTGCGTTGTTGTCGATACATATTTATTGTGAATATATAGTAGACTTATTTTATAGCGCAGCTATTATATCTAGTGCAAGGTCGAGAAATAATTTACTTTTCCCAGCAACGTGAAGTATTGAAAAAAAAAGAAAAGATTTTTGAATCATTCGAAATTTAAGTAAATCTTAAGGATCTGTCAAATAAGCGCATAAAATAGAGTAAAATATCGTGTTAATTTTTCAGGGTACCTAAGTATTCTCATCTTGCCCCACGTCATCTGTTCTTTAAAATTCGATTACATTGATAAGAAATAATTTAGTTTTGGACAAAAAATGACGAGAATATGCTTTTAAACCTTTCATAAATATGCAATATTTTCTTTGGGGTTCCATCTTGCCTCGGTCTACTCTGTCTACATTTATTGTTATTTTTTCGCTGTATTTTGAAGCAATGTCAGTATAATCATGCGCATTATTCTACACAAAATAGTATTTCCGCGTGCAGGCAAATAAATGGAATGAATAGGCTCGAGGCAAAAGTTATCGTAGGGAAATTTGAAGTGGTCGTTAAACGGCGTGCGGTAATAAAAATATGGATTTTATTTGTTGCTGGATTTTGGAGCAATAAATCGTTGCTGCCGAAGCCTGCCATAACAATCGAGACGTTATTTGGTGAAAAATGCCTAACCTGGGTTGAGTTTCGCACCGTTTCCAAAACGTTATTTAACGCATTCAAATTGAAGTTCAGACCTTAAACTAACAAAAAAAAATAAAAAATCAATTAAAGTACCAAGACGATAGCGAAATTAATTTTTTTTGTAATAGTTCTTCAATACACCGCCAATCCATTTTTATTTCATCCCAACCGAAACCCCTCGACTTTCAATCTGATGCTTAAATATTTGCTGCTCGCTCGGTGCGTTCAAAAATAAAAAACTTAAAGATTAGTTTTGAGAATATTAGAATAAATCCTCCAGTTTTCTTCACATGCTTCTCAAATTGTACTATAGCCTCAATTTCAATCCAATTATTTAATATTTACTGGTGGCAGAATGCATGCGGTAAAAATGGTCATTGATTCAATGATTTCATTCTCCCATTTATGAAACAAAAAGCCTGTAAATTTAGGCCCCTTATAATCCACATAGACACCATATCACAAAACTTATGTCGACATTGGTTTTTTGATTTCATAAATTCTAACCAGATGGCACTATTCTCATGGTTTTTTTCTGTCATTATCGGTACTTACTGTCAGATTTATTTATAACGAGGTATAATAATTCGCTCGAGAGATATGAAAGTATCTTTTGAACGTCTACCCCAAAATTGGGGTCTCATTTTCGGCGAGGCCCCTTTCTTTTATGGCCTGAACTCCCCACTAAAGCCGCAATGTATCCAGAACACAGTTTGCTTGTTAGCGAAGGCCATTTCATGTAAATATTAATGGGAGCCATGTGAACTCCGTTTGGTATCCTGGTAGGCTGAAATTGGCAAACCCTCTTTGGGTATTGGAAGGTAAAAAGTATTGAGCGACCAGTGAATGTTGATATAACGGATCTGAATTCGAAGGTTTCTTGTTTGAAAGACGAGATAAAATTCGAGGGTGGTGTAATAAGTAGTGTACTTTTTTAGTTTAAATAAAGTTATATATCAACTTCTGAACGGTTACTTTTACAACCTTTTCTTGTCTGAGCAGGACCAAAAGTTTCAAACTTGTTGCCTAGAACGAAATCTTTCGTAAATCGTAAAGAAGAACGTTGCTCCATAAGGTTACAGTGTTATTTGTTCATTAAATGGATACTTTTTGCACTGTTCTATCTAAGCGACAGAAAGATTCTGTTTACAAACTTTCTGTACGACAAATAAGATCAAAATTACTTGGCCATTCTTTAACGAAAGATTATTTCCACCCAAAAAAATTGGAAACTGGTTGACTTGTGGGCCAACCCTAAAACTTCCCGCTATGTGTTAAATACGTTACAATAAGTTGATACTTTTGTGTTTATAATACATTAAAGAAGTTCATAAGTATAGTTATTTTTCCGTATGATTTTCAAAAATCGGGTTTTGTGAAATGTCAACAATTTTAGGTTTTAGGGAGTTATATTTAATGTCAGATGATATTGTTCAGTCTGTATGTTTATGAGCAAAATTTTTAATAGTTTTCAAACAATTTGACAGATTCGACATTGAGTGATTCGAAATCAACTCACGTCTATCAAAAAACAGAAATATTTGTCGTACCATATCTTTTAAACTAATCGTTCGATTTTGATGAATCTTGCGGCAATCGAAAAGGCTATCCAAGACTTAAATCTGATTGAGTTTTGAGACTAATCGCACGAACAGTTTAGGAGTTATGCGCTAAAAACATGAAAAAAATTTTTTTTTTCAATTTTTATTCTTGGAATAACTTTGAAACTACTCGACCGATCGACTCCAAAATCTACTCAGATCTGAGTCTTGATAAACTCTTTCGATCGCCGTAAGAAGCATTTCAATCGGTCGATTCGTACTAAAGATATCGTACGACAAAAATTTGTTTACACACACACACACATACGGACGTCCATCCAAAAATAGTCAGAACAGCTACCTAGGAACCCAAAACGTCGAGATGTGATGAAAACTCGATTTTCGAAAGTCCGGCTGCAACCAATAATTTTCCTTTTTTTATGAAAATTTTCAATTTTCATAGCGGGAAGTTAAAAATACACTTTCACCTCCTAGTGAACTCTCTTAATATATTTGCCTCGAGTTTTTTGATTTGTCAACCGAAACCACTAATCTTCTGTCTCCCGTAGACGCATTAAAAAATATGCCATGTTTCACTTTTCATTAAGTTTCACTCGCAGATCAAATACAAAGGTGTTAAGCCGGCCTTAAATCCAAGCACATACCCTTTAGAGGGTTATTAATTTTATACTGTAAAGTGACTCGGGGTGTATACAGTACGATGCAATAACGTGAGCTTTACGGTCAGTCTAACTGCCGAAAATACATTGCTGGTTATATTCTGATATCATTTCTAGTGATAGTAATTCTTTTGAATAAAAAGACACTATGTCTGGTGGGATATTAATACGATTCGACTGATAAATTGTATTGATAACCGCTACAGGGCTTCAGCTGATTTTGGTCAAGATGCTTACTTCATATATCGTTATTTCATAGGATTCTTATATATTTTGTCTCTCTTTGTTTTTTCATCAGTCTTATTTTTTCCCAACCGACGTAAAAAGAACAGTAAAAAATATCATTCATTTTTCGGATTGCTGATATTTTTTCTTTCAAATTACATACAAACTCGAACACAATTGTCGTACAATTAATTATCGATTTTTTTTTTTTTTGAATAGGCAAAGTGTAACAGCCGCAAAGTGATATGCATGACGAAAAATGCCTTGATCGTGATACGTCATTTTTTGCACTCTACTTTTATCTAATAGTTGTGGGAAATTTTCAGGTTTATCACAGGCAACAAGCTGTCATTTGCGTCAATCCGTGTGTTACATATTTTGCTTGAATCAGCTGGTTATGTAATTACACGTGAGCCTCTTTCTTTTTTGTGGTACATTATGGTACATATTAAAGTGAAACGGTTTGACTGACGTTCGCATAAAGCAATGTCTACCCACTTATTTTGTTTTTATTTATTGGTCCAGTAATTTGTCAAATGCCACATGGCAGGATCAGTTTAGCAAAAAACAAGCTTCGTCTCTCATCACTACAAACAAGTATTGACGTTGACCGATTGACAGATACGTTTAGCTTCTACGTTATAACGTTCCGCAGTATATTATACCAAATATAATGTGCATTGGGGATCGATGAAGCACTTAGGGAATTCTTTGGTTTGTAGATTTCTCTTAGAGATTATTTGTACGTCAGCAGAAAGCTAGTTGAATCTACTTAGAATACGATCGTTTATATACTCAGTTGGTCAAGAACTTAGGGCGACGAACCCCATTTAATAACAGAGCTCACTTGATCCATTTAATGCAGTTATAATTGAAGCCGTTTCTTCGATCCAGGTCAAGATATTCCCAAGCGAGTTTCGGAACACTTATACCTACTACACTCGTTCTCAGACCATAAATCTTTCTCTTAAGTTCTCCGGCCGCAGACACCCGCAAAGAAAAGTTCATTACCGAGCTTACCATCCCTCAACATCTTCGGGAATTTGAATGTTATACATTTTTTTTTACGAAAATCAGATAACATAGATTAGGGTATCTCAAAAAAAAAAAGTCGACGTTTTATTTTATTTTTTCACTCTCATCACTTTGAACGTTGGTTTCTTTTTTCTTTACACAAAATGAATCCACCTACAAGGTTAACTCTATATCCCAACGTCAAGAGTTGAAAAAGTTGAAGAAACTCACTTAAAAGGGATTTTTTGGGTCGCTGAGTTCAGATTGTGAACTCGAAATACAGAAATTTGAAATGGCGGGTCTGATATATGGCGTATCGAAATTGTAAGAAGTAGACAGTTCTGCATCAAAATTGGTATTCGAAGGATTTTGGGGCGGTCAATTCTGAACCATCACCAAAAAAATTCCTGAGTAGCAATTTTTCTTGCCACTTAATCTTGTACTCGCACTTCAATCTTTGATTTTAATTTTTTTTTGACGAGCATTGAATGTCCAGCGAGCTGATTTCTTAGCGATAAGGTAGCTGTTGCTTCAAATAGTGAATCAAATCTAGAATCTTCATTGATTAGAGAGGGACGGTTGACCAAGGGAGTAGGGAATCCGATAAACGGATAATCCCGAACAATGCGTTGGCGAACGAACGTTTCTTCAGATAAATGATAGATAACAGGTTTCAGTTTATCTTTGTAATTTCACGGTGATAAAAATCTTTCGACAAAGTTTTCACAATCGTGTTTAAAACTCTAAAATTCGTCGCATTATACTCGGATGATTCTTCACTCTAGACCGGCCTATCATTAGGTTTCATCTAAAATAGTGGTTCAAGAGACTCCGCTATTCTCTCTTCATCTTCTTATTTTTTTCTTCTTCTTTTTCTGTTTTCTTAGTGTTATCTTACGAAGAACCCAACTCATTTCACGAGGTTCACTATACGCCGTCCTGGAAACCATCTAGGAATTAAATCTTTGGATTAACTGGACTTGGGAGAAATTCCTTTGGATTAGTGACAAGACGGATTTAAACAATGAAACATTATACCCATTGTGAATGTAAATCCGTTCCTCCATTGCCCGGCATGCAATTTTCGCGAATACTCCTCCAGAAAAACCCTCCAGAATCGTTGTTCACTCACGTAAATTAATCTCCGTCTTTTATCCTTGCAATTGGAATTCTCGATACAAGTACATTAGTGTAAATGATCGTCAGATAAAAAGGTGGTTCGCAACTATTCACCTAATTAGTTTATATGGGTCAAGGTTTAGTTTTTTAAGACGAGCCACTTTGCCTTCGGTAACTGAATCCTGCATACGTCTAAGGCAAAGATACAAAAGATCTTAAATAATATCTGATTATGTCTAAAAAGACGAGTAGGAACTGATTCAATAGAATATTTTTTAAAAGCGTTGCAGTTGCGGTGATTTTGAAGAAAGAAAATTTTTTTCCCGAGATGAATTACATTATCGCCGTCTCGTTCTCTCTTTGGCACGTTCACAAATTCTCTCACTTTCTCGATCTGTCGAGATTTGTCTTTATCAGTTGTCAGAGGCAAGTCAGCTCGGATCTCTGCGACTACTGCAGAGTGTGGGTTTTTGCGATGAAGGGGTCGGAGGTTTTGCGGAAGACCAGACCTCCGCCAGGTCGACCCAAATACATGATGCAGCGACCCATGAGGTGGAATTCCGAGGCCTAAAGGTTTCCTGGCATCTGTTTCTTGCCTACAGGGAAACATGAAGATTTTTCCATCACCGCGAAATGAAACGAATACTTCTTTTTAATTTTTTTTTTTGCCCCTCTTTCTCGAATCGTCTTCTTTTCACTTTATACTGCAGCTCGATTCCTTACCGCAAAATAAAAAGAAAAAAGGAAAACCAAAAAATCACATTGTTTTTTGGCACGAATTCTCTCCCACGTAAGTCCATTAAAAAATGTGACGAGGAATTCATCCTGTATTGTTCGCGAGCTCGAAGGCTCGTTTGCTGCGTAGTTTTAAAGTTCGCAAGTGACTTCGTTGGTATAGAATTGCAGATTGAAAGTCGGGGAAATATTTTCGTCCTCTTCTCGGTCAAGGAACTCAGCTTTTATATGGTATACAAGGGGAAAAATATCACTGCGTAGATATCTAACAATCTCATAGCCACGCTGTGGCTAAAATTACTCAAGCGAACACGGGCCAGGTTAGGATGGATTTGCGGATAACGAACAATCCTCTGTAATACTTGATATAGACTCTCCCTAGGGATGTACGTTCCACTTTATCCTCATTCACAACCACATCCAAACCGACGAGTCAGTCAAGCCCTTAATTAGGTCACCAGAACTTACCGAAAGTAGAACGCACCTCAAGGATATATACAGGATTATATTATTTCGAAATTGGTTATTTACAGAAATTAATATATGACCGTGACTTCCTGATTCTGTCGTGGTTTCGGATTTTTCAAGAAAAATTCATCGTTCATCTATAATTTATCATTCTCGTCATTTTTACACTATCGCATCGTCATATAATGAGATTAAAATTTTTTCGCTAGCCTGAAGGGTTCCTCTAAATATTTTATTACACAGCTATACCGAGGCTTGACATTATTATACAAGCCGTACGAATCAACGCTTTTTGCTTTAAAATTTTCACCGTCTGCTGTCTCCTGTGTTTCCTCTTCCTTCTCGCCTCGCAAACTCTCAGCCCTTTTCGCAGACGGGTAGCTTTGTAGGTCAAAGGATTTCGAGGAATGAGGTTCCCTAGGGAAGCCTCTACAGTCCGCGCTACCGTGGAAATCTCGAATAAGTTGTTGCGCCTCTTGAAGCCTTATCGAAATTTCAATTTCTTCCGGCATCGTGCTGCCGAAACGTCAGGATTTTAGTAAGGAACCAGTTTTCACCTTGTAAAACTTTCATTGGCTTATTACTTATTCAAAGCTAAATTTCAAGCAATTTGTCGAACTGACCGAATTATACAACAGGCAAGAAATCTTAACCAAAAACTAACCACACATCCGGCTCGGAATACCTCGCAATTTTTTGCGGTAACTTCAACTACAACTTGTGAAACCAAAACCCCCATAAACTGGTCTTCTCAGCTATAGACGTATCATGTATAAAGTCTAAACGATATTTTCCGAAAACAATTATACAGGCTGTTCACTTGATATTTTTAAGAACGTTTTGAATCCGCAACGACCGCTCTCAACGACAGGTGAGAGATGAATCATAAATACGGAATACACACGTAGATTTTGTCCGTTAATCAAGTATTCGAATAAAAAGAATCAGCTGACCTGGAGGGAACTGGTGACTTGTATTAGAAATGCGTGCGAGGGGACATATCCAATATATAGTGCAACATTAGTTTATGTGCTAAATAAACAAGTTTAATCCTCGTACGTGTGCGGGGTAACCGGTTTCAGAGGACACTGTGGCGGAGTTATATCAGCGGATAGTGGTTTAGTCCCGGCGTCAAACGGTCGTTTAATATGCAACGTGGCTCCATCAACGTGCAAACACCTCCACGTGGGGTATTGCAAATTTTCAGAACCCTAAACGTACAGATTACACTGGGGATACTCACTCTCTCGACTATATATAGGTATACGTATATACAGGGATAGCTAATAGTGTAATAGACTAGTCTACCAGACTCTACTCTAATTACCTCGGCGATGACTGCCCTGGTTATAGGGTACGGGCTGTTTTCGATGAGATGTCGTAGTAACTTGGTGGATTGCCTATATACGTATAGTACCCTACTTTCTTGCAAAACTTGCGAAGTACTGTTCTACACCCATTAATATAAACTGCGAGTAATCGTCAGATTGTAAAGCTAAATGTCAGACAAAGTCAATCGATTTTCATTTAAAAATTAACGCGAAATATGTTAATTTAATGGAATTTTTTCGAAATGGTATTCAAGCATTAGAATGATTGACGAGATCGGTGCAATATTAAGGGCGCGTCGAGCAGATATGCCCCGAATTGCAATAATCTGAAGTATGATTCACAACAACGTGACACACCTATTCGAGTTCGAAGACTACTTTGGAACGAGCCTGTATACCGATATTCGCAAGAAGAGTAATATCATTAACAGTACGATAGAATTATTTGTTCCACATCCAATTTCTGAGCGATATAATATACAGGGTGTTCCAATTTAAACTGTGCATTAGAATATTTGGAAAAGTAATGGTGGTAAAAAGTAATATTTCAGATAAAATTTGTTGGTTTCCGAGGGGGACGGATATAAGTGACATTGGCTTTTTTAGAAGTGGAAGCGCCAAGGCGATGTGAAGCGCAACTTGGTTTTTTTGAATGGAAACCTATATTTTTCATGACGTAATTTCATTCTACTTGAAAAATTAAACGACTTCCGTCTGAAACATTTTTTTGTGAAACACCAATTTTTCATGATATTCAGCTGAACAACTAGAGATGTTTCAACTCTTAAGAACGTTTCACTCTAAACTATCAAGTTTGGAGAAAAATTGCAAGAGACAAAAATTGTCTTACTTCATGCAAAGAATAGCTTAGAGAATATACTTTCAAAACTTCTTGAACCATTTTTGATTTTTTCACGCAATTGAAGGAAGTGCAATAAAAAATTATGGGAAAAAATTATGCAATTATTTCCCGAGATTCTTTGCATTGAATTACGCACTTTTTTTCTCTTCCTATTTACCTCCAAACTTGATATTTTAGAGATAAAACGGTCTCAAAATTCAAAAATCTGGCAGTGTTCTCCGTGAATAGTAGCAGTTCTATGAGTTTTCATCATATATGGAATGCCAAATGTTATATTTTTCTGCAATTTTTTTGCAGTAGAGGCATATAGCTCATACTCGAACAATTCATTTGGCTCAATCGGCGATACAGTTCAACCTGGATAAGTGGTTCCTGTATAAGTGGATTACCTCTATAAGTGGAATTGACATCCTGGCGCCAAGAGATTCTCCTTATCTACGTTCGACTGTATTTGGTTTGTAATCAACGTGAGGTTTGGTTGGCATTGTGACGGAGAATGACTGAAAAAAATATCGCCTCGAAATATCCATAACTGAACGAATGGTGCGTTTTTCTCAATTATCCCGAAATGTGATATTTCGCTGCAGTGTGCCCTTATTGCATCCAACTGGTCAATTGCCTCCTATAAGTTATACGGATGAATCGAATGATCAACAAACTCCAAATATATGTCTGATACGGTATGGTTTAACTTTGGGATCTTAGTCTTGAAATATACCTATAAAGTTTTTTTCATTAATTGTTGATGTTCCATCACGTTCTTCGAATAAAGAATAGCTAAGAAAAAGGAAGACATCAGTCAGATCTTAACGCATCACTTTTTGTAAGATTAAATAGTTGTAGAGAACTGAAAGTTCGTATCATATATAAAGCAACAGAAAAAGTGTAATAAGCAGTGTCCGTGAAGCATGGAAGCTCATTTATAAACCGATATCATCATGGGTCGGGACGAACAGAATCGGGCCTAGCCAAATCGAGTAGATTGTAAGTTTGAAAAATCACCATATCATCCGACGAAACTTCTTGTGATGTTAGTTTTCACTTTCGAATGGAACTTATCACTCTTTTAAATTTAATATAACCAGACAAATGGCGCTTGATTTTTATCGATCAAAAAGAAAACAACAAACCACCGAAGATTAGAATCGATGAAGGTAAATACGTGTTTCATAAATTCACAATTATGTGGTTATACAGACAGAATTATTTAATTGCCCAAATGTTGACGTTGATACTTGGAGTTTATATACAGAGGAAACAGTTAATGATAATGGCTTATCAAATTGAAAGTAATGGTCATTGACTATTAATTACTGGCCGTCACACACCTCAACCAGGATTGATATTGATTCGGGTTTCAAGCTTGTATGAAAATTCATTTCCAGAGGTCTGTATATAGTCTGCAGATACGAGCCAGGAAAATGGCTGCTTCTAATTGAAATTGTGCTTTCCATCAGCGAGGTACATACCTTTGTTTCAACTTCCATGTCGAACGACCTGCCACCCGCTCCCATAACCCCGGGCAATTTATGAGCCTTTCGTTTACCAAATTTACATTGTAATTTTTGCTATCCATGGTCTTGAATTTCGATGACTGATATATGCCTAGGGCTATACGTATATCGCATCGCGTTCGATTGCTTTCAAACATGCTCATGAGTCTGACACGCTTCGCAAATCGGGGTGATAAATAAAAGGCATATTATACCGTCAAGATGTAATTTTGCAATTTTCAAAGCATATAAACTTTTGTAAAGTTTCTCATTGAGCATCGGCAGAACGGTATTCATCATCACCGAGTATAATCGGAACTGAAGGATACGGACTGGTAATGAAGGCCGTTTACCCAATGCTGAATGACAAACTTCGTCGGGGCCACAGCTATCAGTCTGAAAAATCTGAGACAATGGTAAAAAGTTTGGCAATCTTGTATCTTGGGGTCCTTGGTATATGGCTGGTGTTTGAATTTTGAATAATTTAATGCCTGCAGTCTGGTAGACATATTTATTCGATGTCATACCTTGCGAACTGTCGAAACTTCACTGAATCTATAGATTCAATGCAGAAACAGTTGCAAACACAGTCGCACAAGTACCTATACGTCTTGTGCACGCTTCATGGGCACACATCAGCGCCCAAAACTTTGTATGACTAATAGTTTTGAAAGTACAACGTTAGTACGTGTAAGTCGTACAAGCCGAGTATTAAATTTCATTTTGCAGCTATAACCCTGCTTATTACAACTGGAACAAGCATGAATGATCATTCGCTGGACAATTTATTTCATTTTTCAATGAGAATAATTGGCAAAAAATTTTTATTTTTATTTTTTGGAATAGAGAAGCGTCAAAAACTGAATTCTATTTAATTTCGGCGCGCCTTGAAATGGAAAAGAACTCTCGGAAAAATTTTATTCCGCAAAGGATCCATACAGCGATGTCCAGAACTCACGATCTCGATATGTTTTAAAACTTTTAAATCATATTTGTCTGGCGCCGTTCAGCTTCGAAAACGTGGTTATCTTCGTGTAAAAATTTTCGCATAAAATATAGTTCGACGAATTTATGAACAATAAAATTTAACCCAATCCGAAAGATTTATTTTCAGCTTAACTCTTCAACTTTAACCAATGCAGGTTCGCCCTCGAGAAAATCCCTGCGAAGTTCACCGCAGATACTAATTCATTTTGTTTTCGGGTTTATACGGATTACCAAAACGATTAATTGATTTTTTTTCATTCCCGCTAATTCGGCACTAGCCATTCTATCCGATATATTCTGTCTCCGAGTGGATTTCGCACCGTGCTGTCTCCTTTCGCGTCGACAAACATGAGATAATCTATTGCAAGCTCTGGTCAGGGTTGTTATACTCTGACCCAATACAAATTTTATTCCCAAGAATAATATCGAATTGCAACCATATAGTAGTTGATAAACTAACAATATCCACATATACAGAGTGATTTTTTTCAACCGCCCCATGCCGATATCTCGAGGACTAATCACGATACGAAAAAATACTTCGGATGAAACTTGTAGGATATCGAAAGGGAAAGAACACAGTGAAGCCTTATTTTCAGTAGGTTGTGATGCCAAGGCCGGAGGAAGGTCAGGTTTGGTTTTTTAAATGGAAACCCATATCTTTTATGACATAATTTTGTTTTAATTGAAAATTCAAATGACTTTTGTATGAAACATTTTTTTGTGAGACATCGATTTTTCATGCTATTCAGATGAACAACTAGAGATTTTTGAACTTTTGAGAACATTTCACCTCTAAACTATCAAGTTTGGAGAAAAATTGTAAGAGACAAAAAGTGCGTAATTTCATGCGAAGATTCTTGGAGAATAATTGCAGATTTTTTTATATTGCAGCCTCTTCAATTGCGTTAAAAAAATCAAAAATTAAAAAAAAAAAATCTGCAATCATTCTCCAAGAATCTTCGCCGGAAGTTACACACTTTTTGTCTCTTACAATTTTGCTCCAAACTTGATAGTTTAGAGGTGAAATGTTCTCAAAAGTTCAAAAATCTCCAGTTGTTCAGCTGAATAGCATGAAAAATTGATGTCTTACAAAAAAATGTTCCATACAAAAGTCATTTGAATTTTCAAGTAAAACAAAATTATGTTATAAAAGATATGGGTTTCTATTAAAAAAACCAAACCTGACCTTCCCCCGGCCTTGGCATCACGACCTACTGAAAATAATGCTTCACTGTGTTCTTTCCCCTTCGATATCCAACAAGTTTCATCCGAAGTATTTTTTCGTATCGTGATTAGTCCTGGAGATATCAGCCTGGGGCGATTAAAAAAAAACACCCTGTATATGTAGTGTAACGCGATGTTTGCAGACTGCAGTACAAGTGCATTTTACATAAAACTCATCTCTGCACACGTACTTTATGCAATTCCACGAACAACTTTATTTATCCAGCATAAAAGCGTGGCAGCCATCGCGGAAGTTCCATAAACTTCGAATACTGATTACCGATTCAAAGCATACCTCTGCAGGCTCGGTATAGGGATGATTTTCCTTGAGTGAATACCCTGCACCTTCCCATTCGCGGTTCTGCATAAATACACCAACACGTACAGACGGTAGACACATTTCAATCAGTATCAGTTCCGTTCGATGAGAAACCACTCATCCTATGGCGACATTGTGTGATATCTTATCTGGGTGCTAGGGCTAGGATTACAGCTTTGACAACCTTCTCCCTCAATTTAACACGAATAGAATTTCATGATGCGTGGCAGGGCTTGAGTTAGGGCCTATACGCAGATTACTTGAACAAGATCACAGAAAAATTTTTACTACGGGAATAAAGCTTCTGAATTGAAAACATAACCACCTGAATATAGTCGAAGTACATCAACACACGAACCAGAAAAGTTTAGATTGAAAAACTCAATATCTGTGAAGCAAGAAGCATTTTGATTAAATTTCAAATATTGAGGCTTCCAAAAGCTCCTCCTATCACAAATTCTAAATTCGTTAGTTCAAACTTGTCTAACTCATTTGCGGATATCTTTCGAAAAGATTCACGCAACTTTTTCGTGAAATCAGCTCACGATTTTTTATATAGTATCTGCGTAGACTCCCCGCGAACGCGTCACGCGTGTTTGTCGATGTGAACAAATCCTATAACTTTATTCAAGAGTTTTCAAAATTGACATGGGCGGAATTAACTTCGCCTAATGTATGTAGGTACCTACAACGATTTTATGTAGGTAGGTAGGTGTATTTTGTGCGCAGTAGGCGTACGAGCCTCTAGTGCAAACTGGTGGGCAGAGTGAACTTTCCTGTTATACGCCAGCCACAAAGAACCTTTACCCGCGTTAAACAGAGCAGAAACTAGTCTCTGTGTTTCGACACTAGTTACACATAACCACAATATAGAAATTCCGAGTAAGTTCATTTGGAATTTTATGAACAAATAATGGACACTTTATCGACGTGTACCCTAACACACAGTACATTATACTCTGTTTGTCAGCCATCAAGAAGCTTCGCGCGTTACATTATCACTCTACAATTTTATTTCACTGAAAAAATTTGACGGTTACGTTGAACAGTTTCTCGGACTTTAATCAGTCGGAAATGAACAATGCGTCTTGAACTTGTGTATCGGATTTGGCGCCAGCCTTGCCTAACAACCTTCAAAGTCGCCAGTCGTCTATCACGTCGAGTTGATCTTGTGGGGTCAACCCGGCCACCGAAATACGTAGAAAATACATACATGCGATAAAAATCTGCACTCAAGCTCCGTGTAGAATTTATATTGTTCCAAATCTTAAATCAATTTCGGAGATTCTCAAACGAAGAAAATCTTCTAACAATAAGATCCGAGATTCTGAACAGTCATTGCGGACTGAAAGAACATTCGATATCGAAAACATGGACCACTTCGGTTTCGTTATCTCTGTTAAGTGCAGACACAGTGACAAAGCAAAGACAATATTTCTTGGATGACAAAAAAATTGCTGCAAAATTAGGATGGATCAGTTGAAGTTGGCCAAACTTGTTTTTATACGATTCAGTTCTCTGTTACACGACTACCTTTATTTCTTTGCCAATGATAGGGTAAAGTTGTTCTTATTTCCAGGCGAGTTAGGATCAATAAATTTCATCAATATTCACGATTCGAATCGATACAAACATTAGGCACGTCCACCCACTCCATAATAGAACATTATCCATTGCCTCGGATTGTGTATAGGATATTCATGAAATTGGAGATTATTGATCAGTATTTTATCGCCGCAGACAACACCCTTTAATTTTCTATGCATATACCTATCGCATCCCTCAACCTTATATACGGTATGAAAATTATGAGAAAATGCAAAATAAGTCGAGTGCAGTGCAGTGCAGTGCAGTGCAGCGGCGGTTAACTTCCTCGAGGAACGAGGATGTTGACTCGAAGCGAAGGCGCGGAGCCTGACTGATGTGCAGATTAGAGTCTTGCCAGGGTGTGCCAGAGGCTGGCCGGGGCGAAGGGTGACCGACCTGACCCACTATCGGCTTCGTGCATGCTCGTTAATATTGCAGGTTAAAGGTGCTGCTGCCAGGAAAAGGTTGTGCTCTCTTTTTGCTAGCATAGGCTGACTAGATTATAAATAGTTGATGACAGCTGTAAGGAAGCTTGGAAAGCCTGGGCGTCATTTTCAAATTCCTATTTTCCGAAATATTGCTTGTTTTTCTGAACCGCGTCGAAAGAAGGAAAGAAAGTGAAAAAGGACATTAGCGGATAAAAAATATCTTGTATCGAAGGGAGGGCTAAGCTATGTAGGGCAGAACTTGCGGAACAACATGGTCTCAGACCCGGCGATATATGTCATCATTAAATTCCGGAAATTGATGATACTGAAGTATTTTTTGTGGGAAATAGTGGGAATGAAAATTTGAAGTACCTGAGGTCAAAGGGCGATCGAACGGTGACGAAAAAGACGATAATTTTTTATCATTTTCCATTTGTCGTCTAAGATGAAATGGCGGACAGGATAGGTATGTTGACAAGAACTACTAACTTTTGTCGTCTGGTTCACGTTGACATAATGCGAAACTGTTTCCTAATTACTTGCCTAGTTAGCGCAGTCGCGTTCGGGATTACGAGATTGGCGGTCTCTTCGAGGGTGCGGACGCGCCCTGAAGGTAGTAAAAGCGGAAAGGGAGTCTGAGGGCGTTCAATATCGTTGCCCTCATTTCCCAAGCTCCTAGCCCGGTCTTTGCTGCTCCATAAACGGTCGGTTAGCCTGTAATCTGTAATTTCTCAACACACAATTTGTATATGTCAAGTATACAACAGTTTTACTACGAATTCCCCCAATTTCAAATTACTTTTTCCGGCTAAGAATACCCAGCAAATTATTCTCAAATATTCATACTCGAAAATCCGAAATCTGCATGCCAGGAACAAATAAAATGTCTCCTAGTTCTACGGACTTTATTATGTACAAACATACCACGTAGACAAATTAAATGCTTCGAATCTGTTTGCTCATGAAATAACAGCAAAGCCCTGCGACTTGAAAAGGGACGACCATACGTACATATCTAATGTACACGAGGGCACACGCAGTTATCTTCAATTATCTCAATTAGTTCAATTAGCGTGGTTCGTTGAATTAATTTACTCAAATTATGCTTATCTCACAATTAAGTGTTGCTGGATTTTTAACTTTTCTTCATTCTCAGAATGAAATTACCGACGGTAAAATCATTTTTTTTTTACACTTTTTCTCGTGAGTTAATGAAACGCTGTTTTAAAAATCAGGAAACCGGTTGACCTGTGGGCCAACCCTAAAACTTCCCGCTGTGTGTCAAATACGTTACAATAAATCAAAAACAAGAAATTTTTATTGTGTTAAACTAATCGTTCGATTTTGATGAATCTTGCGGCAATCGAAAGGGCTATTCAAGACTTAAATCTGATTAAGTTTTGAGACTAATCGCATGAACAATTTAGTAATTATGCGCTAAAAACATGAAATTTTTTCTTTTCTTTGATTTTATTCTTCGAATAACTTTGAAATTACTTGACCGATCGACTCCAAAATCTAACCAGATCTAAGTCTTGATAAACCATTTTGCTCACCGTAAGAACCATTCCAATCGGTCGATTCGTTCTAAAGATATCGTACGACAAGAATTTGTTTACACACACACACACACACACATCCAGACGTCCATCCAAAAATAGTCTGAATAGCTTCCTAGGAACCCAAAACGTCGAGATCTGATGAAAATTCGATTTCCGAAAATCGGACCGAAACCAATAACTTCCCTTTTTGCGAAAATCTTCAATTTTCATAGCGGGAAGTTGAAAAATTATTTCAAAACGATTTCGGAGTACCAATTGACTATAATTGATAGAAATTTTTGGCCACCAGACGGACCACTGAGAACGATCTAATTCTGAGATTGCATTCAATAGATCCAATACTGCAGCAGTTCATTTATCTGCTCAAATAATTGAAGTTTTTTTTTCAGAAATAGAAAATAACGAAAGAATAATCTCGAGTGTATGTTAGAGATATACTTGTAAGAAATTTTCTAATACTTTACTACTTTAGGAATATATTTTCCAAACCACTAATCAGTCTGAAATAATCCGCAGACTTATCAAACAAGAAGATGTTGTTTCCATTTTTACCAGGAATGGCAATTACTTTAATTATATTAATTAATGTTTGAAAGGAGATGTTAAGATTTGCACCCTAGAAGCCGGGAAATTGCAGCACTATCGTCATCCGAATGAACCAATCAGACGTGCCGTCGTGTTTGGTGCTTTGTGGCAGCATCATGGTCTCCACGACTACTTCTTCAATAAAAATCACGTCCACGGAGGTATCGCAGAACTATTCCGCGTATTCTCACCATTAGTTCCCGTAGTCTTGTAGACAGAATTTTGTAAGCGTTTGGTATCAAGTAATAATCTTTGTTCAGTATAATCCAGAGGGTAGTGAAAGAATTTACTCAATATCAATAAAAGTTTTGAAGTTCAATTAAGTCACTGGCTCAAGCTTCGTTATAGAAATATGGAAATGTCCATTTCAGAGTCTTTCTTCAGTCTTCTCATGATGAATTAATATTCCACGTCAGAGAAATCTATATTTTCATGTGATGCTGTAGTGAAATGTTAAAAAAAAAGCTTTCACCTGAAACGTGGATATTTTTTGCATAGCTTCGTTAATAGTTGCAATTAAATTAGGTATTAGTGAACAAATTGACGTGGAAATAAGCTTGAGAAAGTATACCTGCAGTAGTATCCCACTGCTTGCTAGCCGCAGCTATACAAAATACCGTTTCGCATACAAATGTATGTACAGAAATACGCGAACACAAGAGAATCACCGAATCACAATAATAGGCTTGAGGCTATAATAAACGAATGCAGATTCTTGAGGAGATTGAAAATTTCGATGGATTGAAAAGATATGTCAAGTAGTGCCCCAGCTGTAGCGTTAATTCTTTCCCTCGATCGTTAGATTCTGATAATCGAATTCTAATCTATTTTTATTTTTTTTTCTTATTTCTCCAATCTCGAAAGCGATTGAAAAACGATCTGAGTACGTAGTTGAATAATCCGGCTCACAGTCCCACTCACTCGTCGCAATCAAGTCGTTTCAGCATTATCAGCTCTGCGTGAACTCGAGAGGTCTGGTCCGGCGCCCAGCTGCAGTCCATTTCTCTCTCTTACTTGCGGCAACGAAGAATTGCACTCTCCTTTTTTCCTCGCCCCATCGAGTACCACGGTACATGAATTCAACGATCTAAGATTAGGCCAACATTGAAATTACCTGGAATTCGGACTCCCTTTGTGAAAAGACTTTCATTCAAATATTTTTTTCACTAATTGTACCGAGTCTTTGTACAGAGGATTTGACGTTGGAGTCATCGTCTGTGAATGCGCTATTATTTCCATTATAGTATAATTGTGATAATATGACAAAGGATTGCGCGCGTGATTGGAGGTAAAATAAACACATCGGTGCCTGTCTAAGATGAATAATACAGCCGGGTACAGAATGGGTCTGTTCTGCCGTTAGCTGCGTTTGTTTAACTTGAAAATTTTCTTAATGCAGTCTAAATTTATTCTCCGTCTGGTAGAAGAATTCATAGATAAATGCGCGTGGGCACTTCTCCGTCTACGAAATGAATCTTGTCTATACGTCTCGATAGATATCTCTCTTTTGGTTTTTTCTTTTTTTTCTTCGAAAAACAAATGGATTTTTTATGTAACTACGCGTGTTGCGTGAAGTTATACAGACTAAAAAGTGCAAAATCTTATTGGCAAACATCCAATCTACAATATCAGACCTCGAAACCACGAAAATCGCCGACTTGGCCCGCCCCTAGTGGCTCGACCTTTTTAACCGAATTTCTTCTGCACTTGATCAGTGACCTAAGAAATTACCATTATTCGTATTAAATCTTCGATGTCTGGGTATTTTATCTATCAAATAGACACCATGTGTTGATATTATCGATGTTACGTAGAAAATAACCTTAGCGACGTTATCCTATTGAGGAGTTGGATGCAATATGGGCATATTGAGCAGACATAAGGCAACGCACCTACTCCAGTCCGGAGAACTCTTTGGAGTAAGCTTTTACTGTGATCTGGGCAGAAGGAGCATTTAATTAACACTACGATATACTAATTAGGGTGTGTCATTTTGGGGCAACATTTTTTTTCAGCTTACATACAGGTTGTATACTCGCAGGAAGGTAAAATAAGAAGCCTGTTAAAATTTGAGATCTTAATAATAATGTTAAGAGGTGCCTCATCGCGAATTTATATTTCCCATTTAAATAACACGGGAAATGTTCTAGTGGCACACTTCAATTTTCATATCTCAAGTACTAATCTACTAAGAATGATTCTGCATAGCTACTTTTGTTCAAAATTGAACGCTCTACAAAAAAGGTCTCTTGGTATTTTTCGATAAATCTAACCGTTTTCAAGTTGGTTATTGGCTATCAATGGTAATTAACCAATAGCCAACTTGGAAACAGTTAGATTTATCGAAAAATACCAAGAGACCTTTTTCGTAGATCGTTCAATTTCGAACAAAAGTAGCTATGCAGAATCATTCTGAGTAGATTAGTACTTGAGATATGAAAATTGAAGTGTGCCACTAGAACATTTCCCGTGTTATTTAAATGGGGAATAGAAATTCGCGATGAGGCACCTCTTAATATTAATATTAAGATCTTAAATTTTAACAGGCTTCTTATTTTCCCTTCCTGCAAGTACACAACCTGTATGTAAGTTGAAAAAAAAATGTTGCTCCTAAGTGACACACTCTAATACTAATACTCAATAAAAGTGTATAGTTAATGGATGCATTTCGATCAATTGATTCGAAAACATGTACAACGTAATGCCCAATTAATGGATAACACAATTTTTACTCTGCACCTAATTTCTGAGCTCTGGTACCATACGGTCTCCCAGAATCTGACTCCTGGAATTCAAAAATATGCCACTGTTTGGATTTGCAATGCGCTATTCTTCGTGAATAGTGCCAGTTCTACGATTTTCCGCCATATTGGAAGCCAAATGTTGTATTTCCATGCAATTTTTAAGCTTAAATTCAACAATTTATTTTGCTCAATCGGTGATATTGGCTTTTAACAGTGAATATCAGATCTATTTGATATCGTTACTGGGTCGGAGTTCGAAATGTCCATAACCGAACGAATGGTACGTTTTTTTTTCCTTCTGAATCACATATCTCGAAACGTGATAATTCACTATATTATCCCCTTATTGCATCTAACTCTTCAATTACTATGATAACGTACGTCATACCTACTCAAGTTTGAGAAATGGACTGCGAGTTATATTGCCAGAGAAAGAAATTACCGACTGCGGCAATTGAAGCTTGTCACCCAATCATAATAACATCTCTTCAACTCATGAGATATACTTGGCTCCCTAGCAGACCATGGTTTATTAGTATCCCGCGTTGAATCTACGGGTACATACCCTCTACATAGATTATAGAGTCCCGAGGGTCGAGGGTCGACGCGAAACACTTGAAACCAATAAATTATTTATTCATTACAACCACTGTTTTAGCATGCTGGAGCGAAACGCGCGTCTATTATAATTATAGTTTAACGCTTGATCGGTGATTGAGATTACTAACCAAGCTTCTAAAGCGAGTGCCATTCACTTTCAATACCCCAAGTATCGTATACATATGTGCTGTTATTTCACCGAAGCGTGAAGGATTTAGATAAATTATATTTTAATAATATAGTCCAAGTTTGCGCGTATCAGGAAACCAGGCGAGGGCAAAGCTGCGATGTTGAATTAATTGCATAATTTGTTCACCACTAAAAAACAGGTGGAAACTCGATTTTCGAAAATCGGACCGAAACCAATAACTTTCATTTTTTGAAAATTTTCAATTTTCATAGCGGAAAGTTAAAAAAAAAAAAACGAAAATCCACGAGCGCACTAGGATGGGATAGCAAAAGTTTCACAGTTCTACAAAAAGTGATGCTAATCATGCGATGTTTATCTAAAAATTCATACGTTTCATATTTCGCTACAGCAAATCCATACCACGTCCAATTTTTTGCCTGGCTCTTTTGTACAGCTTGCAGTGAATATATATGATTGAAAGGAAAATGAATATTGACGTTGCATTAGCGTAAAAGTATTCGACCCTCCACGTACATAGCATTCGATATTTTATCGTTGTATTTCTTTCACGCTCCTGCGCTTGACAATAAAGGATTCTATTATTCTGTTTCCAGCATGGGTCCTGGGTTGGTGGATGTGCAAAACTGTCCCTTACATCCAAGGTGTGTCAGTCGCAGCTTCGGTCTACAGTCTCGTTGCTGTATCGTTGGACAGGTAAGACCCGAGTGTTGATCCTGCAATTCCTTTCACAAAATTAATCTACTCATGTTCAGTACAGAGAACAGTTGATAAGTCCTAGTTTTTACGCAAATTATCACCGCGTTATGTCACCCTAGTGGTTTTCCTTGTCATGCAAAGTTACAGCTAGCCTTCAGCAGCCGATTATAGGGGAACAGACGAAGGTCTAGACGTCTTAGCGGGACGAAAGGTGTGATATATGTGAAAGGACAGGCTGTATATTCGAAAAAAAGATGTTTGTATAACGAGGATGGTTTTTCTTTTTTTTTTATCTACACCATCGGAGGAAAATCCTCGATCGCGCGTAGCAGCGTGAACGCGAGTCACGAGCATCATATGTAAATTTTGCTGTACAGAGAAAGGGTGGAGCCGATTGTTCGAAATTCAATCGACGAGTCCCGATCCCGGTGCTCTTTGGTATTGAAAAAATAACATTTTTAGTTACTCACCCGAGGCGCTTACCCTTTGCGCAATACATACACCACTGCTCACGTATGTACATACATACAAAGTAGTGATCTGTGTCTGTATGTGCTTATCTACGAGTGCTCAATTACATTCTATCCACGGTTCAACCTCAGACTTTGTGCAAACAAGATTCCGAGCATTGCTCACAGTTTGCCTAGGATATTCGCCACTCGATTTCGTAATCCGGTCTACCCCGTGCCACGAACACAATTCATTTGCTAGATTTTCCAAACCGCAGCTATACCAAAGCGATTTACTAACGTTGTATACAGCTATCCAATTAGATAGTAAACTTTCCCCCAGATTCTAGTCTGATAAACTTGGAATTAATGACCATGATCAGACGTCAAGAAATATAGTTAAGAAAAAATGGTTGTGTATTTTTAAAAATACACTTTCAAAGATTTTTTTTATAACGTCGATTATAGAAATTTGTTCCATATTTCCGGCCACGTAACGTCGTATAATTCAATATTTGGCTATACATATACAGATTCTCAGCTTCAGAGAAACAAGTTGTTCGCCAATCATTGCAAAGAGTTTAAAACCAAGAGCCGAACACCAGAAATTAATTGCAGACATTAAGGTTTAGCACGATATAGATACTGCAGTAAAGTATTTTAGTGGTTCTCTTAACGCGGGCAGTTTTTTACTACACGAACAGCTACTAATTATAATCTACGTGCTGTGAGTAAATTATGCTCAAAGTTTTACTTCAGATATAAATACCCGGTACTTTTATATATATTTTTTTTTTTGCCATTGTGTTCGTTTATTTGAGAAACAATTTAAAGGGTACGAATCGATTTTAAAAAAGCTGCGTAAATGTCTTTCAAATGTATATTCACAAATGATCTAAAAAAGTTTAAATTAAATAGCTTAAAATTTGTGACTTCAGCAGCTAATTTTGGGACCTAAACATATTTGAAATACAATCAAAATATTCTTTGCTCCGCAGATATTGATTTTTACAATCCAAATTTTATCGACTCATTTGAAGATGCAATTTCGAAGATATCAACGCAGCTTTTTAGGCACTCATTTTATATACGGAGTATATCTTTCGAGTGCCTTATGAATTTGCCTTCCTAAGGATGATTTTTGTCTGTCCGGACTGGTCGACACTACTGCGCCAATCCAAATCTCTTGTCTTTTGGAGCATAACTCTCATTTCAATTGAGGATTATGCCGTTGGCAAAAAAACCTATGATTTTCTATCCAGTCTGATCGTTTATCTACAAAGATTCATCATTTTTTCCAGGCTTCTTGTCTGTCCGGACTGCCCGAGCCTACTGCACTGACCCAAAACTCTGGTCTTTTGGAGCGTTACTCTCATTTCGGTTGGGGATTATGCCCCTGGCAAGAAATCTTAGGATATGACATCTATTCTGATAGTTTACGTACACAGAAATTTGTTTTTTTTACTGGAGATAAATATTCTTGATTCAAGAAAATAGTTAGGAAGATCGAAATCATTCCTGACAAAGTAAAAAATTTTCTTGAATTAAGAAAATTCGTTGGTTCAAGAAATGCTTACTTCGTCATGGATTATTTCGATTTTCCTAATCACTTTCTTGGTTCAAGTTAACTTTTTTTTCTGTGTACAAAAATGAATATCGCTATTTTTTATCCTCTATTAACTCGATACTTATGATACTGATAAATGGTGACTGCCTGTTGAGTACATTCCATCGGGACTGCTCATTCTGCCCTGTTTTTTCTTAATGCAGAAACTTTATTCTCACAGTACAAATTTTTTTGCATTTTTTTTTTTTTTTTGTCGAATCACGTGTATTGCCTCCCTCCCGTAAGTTGTTATATAAATAACCAATTCTGTCATAGTGATCTGCGGGCCTTTACTTGAACAGTACAAAAGATACAATGTAATAGACATACGTATGCGAAACGCATTAGAATTTTTTTCAATCGAATAATTGCGGGGTCTGTAACGCGTGGCTTTTATCCGTTATACGTGGGAATTATCCGTACCATGAACCCACATATGTATGTAAATATATGCTATTAAAAATTACAATTCTGGGCTTGGCTCATTAGTATCTATCGGCTCGAACTTGTACGTTCGAAAATTAAAAAGAAAAAAGTACAATCCCCCACGCGTGTTAATTTCGGAAATTTGAAATAAAAAATAACGAAATGAAAATGATAATGAAAATAAAAATGAAGACAAACTGCGGTGAAGATATTATATAGAGTCAGAATTTAGTGGGTGTACTGTTTTATCAGATCTGCTACAGTCGATGTCTCCTATTGCTGCCTGCTCTTTGCGAGGCAAGTGCAAGACGTGAAATGAAGTACTTATGTTCTTGCCTTGCCTTTATATATACACTTACTTCAGCTCCGAAACCAGATGGTATCAGCGAACAGAGAGTGTTACCGAACAGTAGTACAGATACGTAGGTGACCAAATGTTGCATAATTTCAATGTAACTAGTAACGTTCGTCGGTTTATGGAAAACCAGTTCAATTTAGTTCGAATTTATTGAATCTATAATGAAAAGCTGTATACAGATGTATCAGGGTGTATCGATTCGCATGGGAAAGACACGATTTCGTATTTTTAATTGGTATTACACAGCCGCGTATGGTGATACAAAATTTTACAGAATGCCATTTTGTAGAGAATCAAATTTTCTACAAAAGTGTTGGTAGAATTATTTTTGTAAAGTCAATAGTTTAGACGTGACATGCGTTTAAACGTAACACTCGATACTCACAACCTGTACCTATACCGTTTAATTTCAGACTTGATTCTGATGGCATTTTTTCTCTAGAGAATTTCAGTTTCTGTGTAATGGGACTACGTGGAATTATGAAGCGTAAACCCCGACTCTGGAATACCATTGAAAAAGAATCGTATGTTTCCTACGTTATTCAAATGGGAAAACTTTTAATTCATTGAGCAGCTGTCTTGTAAAATTTGTTTTAGCGAAGTTGCCATTATTTTGAAGGATTATTTGGTCCGATTGAAGAGCCAAAAATATCACCCTGAAATGGCACGCCTTATTATCTACGGCTTTCTGTAATAATCGAGTGTTAGTCGCCTCATAGAAATCCAAAGATTTACCTATGTTGGTTTTCTTGCAAGTTCTTGCCGAGCTAAATCCAGAAGCTTATGCATTCAGTCGAGGACTTTCGATAGGTTGTCATTCAAGATATGTCTGATACGATAAAAATGTACGACATGATAATACAGCGATAGATGGCTAGACATATAGATATCGTTTGAATCTTGCTCAACGTTATTTCCATCCTTTATTATATTCGTTGCCAAAAATCAATACCGACGTAAGATATAGGTTTGAAATTTATTAAATTCCAAAAAATTATTATACAAAGAGTACCCCCTCAAGAGAATAGTCTACTTTGAAATTTTAGAATGACTTTATTTGAGATGTGGTCGGATATATGTATACCAAGGGAATGAACATTTTATGCGGAATACTCGAGCTTATTGAGGCAGGGTCGCTTTAGGCCCTCCGTCGTTTTTCATGTCGAAGAAAATTGTTGACAGTATTTTTCTCCGGGATGATTATTTTACTCGCATAAGAATTGGCTCTCATACATATACATTCTTATTTTTTATTTTTTCGCTATGCCTAAGGGCAGACAAGTGGCAAAAAATATCACTGAGTGCTTCCCTCCTTGAAAAAGCTTACCAAACAATTGTAATTCTCAAAGATCACAGGAAATTTCACCGGAAGCTGAAGCAATTATCGTAAAAATTTATTGAACGTTGTCGATCAATTTATTTGTACAATCCAAATTTTTGAAATATCGGATGACCATCGGTACCGATGCATGTGGAATGAAACTAGAAGAATTAAGTACGAAAAACCGTTTACTCTAGCCACAGAGATCGCATTCAACTTATTAATCTGCACAGCGCTCGAATAGGGGAGGGCAAAATGATCAGCTGACCTGACTCCCCACTACCATGAAACCGGCTGACTCAATTATTTGCAATATTCCGTCATGTAGTTCAGTATGGACCCACGTGACCAAATTTTTTTTTGCAATCACCTACGATTTTTTCAATCCGATATCACTATAAAAGCACGGGGATCCGTTGCAGTAGCATAAGCTTACTTACCTCCAAGTAGTAAACATCCTCCTCTCATCAACATGTTCAAGCTGGTAAGTTGGAACAACACATCTATTAGATCCAAATATTTCCATTATCGGAATTTCGATCTCGACTTTACCAAATTTTCTTCGTTTTTCAAAATTGTTATTTTTAAATTGTGACTTATCGCAAGTCCTCAGACAGTAGTATACCGATTGAAATGAAGAAACCGGAAAGATGAGAAAAAATAAAAATTACATTAGCTTTCGAGCCATATAAAACCTTTTCTCTATCGCTTTGTGCATATGCAAGTCGTTCAATGCACAGCATGGTATATCGAAACATTCACTCGACTTCAGGTCAGAAAAATGTGCTTGTAACCACTCGTGCATGCGCATTGTGAGCCAACACCTTTATCATATCTCAAGTTCCCGGTAAATGTGAATTCAGACTGAACTCTCGAGTAGCTATTTCAAATCGTGCATTGAACTGTTCGAAAATACTGTTTCAAAGTCGACAGACATCAGACATTGGAAAAGACTGCCAATTAAAAGCCTGTAGACCAGGAAAAAGACTGATAAGGAAAAACTTGAGGAGTTAAGGTTAAGACTTTGCAACACCTTCATTTCTTTAGTTCGTTCTCGCCGCCGTCTTGGCCGTCGTTGCTGCTGCTCCCGGTGGTTTGACCGGTGTCCCAATCAGCTGGGGACATGGACCCATTGTCGCACCAAGAGTGATCAGCGTGGCTCATCATGCTGCACCCGTCCATGTTGTTGCTCAACCGATCGCCCCTGTTGTCCATGCCCAGCCAATCATCACCAGGACTGTCTTGGCCGGTCACGGATACGGTCATGGTGCTGTTTGGGGTCACTAAGAAGTCAATTATATTGACGTCATCATAAAAGCAACCCCACCCGCAAGCCCCACCCACTGCCCAATTTTTTCTCGCAGTAGCGAGATATTTTTTTGACAAAATCAAAACCAAAAAAAAAATTTTTTTTTAAAGTATATACTTTCGCGTGAAGCATATATGTGCAGGAGATTTATCGTTTACCATCTTGTGGTGCCTAAAACGCATTCACGAATTCTCGGCTGTTTCTTTTTGATTTTTTCTTAAAAGAAAAGAGCCTTGGTTCATGTATTTCTTCGGAATTTATACTTCAACGTGAAATATCATCATTTAATCACCATGATCATCCACTAGGCATTTTGACAAAATTTTAATAAAATTCCTTTCTTAAACCCAACAACTGAGTACCTTTTATTTCACCATATTTCATCGTGAACATTACCCTCGAACCTCAAACTAACCAAAGATAATAAATTTCGGTTCATTCTTCCGCCCAAAAAACATCGAATCATCTTGTTTAACCCGTTGAATGAAATTGCCAATATATCTCACGACTCGCCGTTTCGGGTCTCGAACATTTTCCTGTTTTCCTATTTTTTCTTTCTTTTCAGTCATAGAAATAAAGTATGACACACGTTTTCTAGCCAACGAATGGGTTTATCAAGATTTCCGCGTTGAAATATTCGACGACGAGCTATTCATCGTCAGAAATTATTAAGTTGCTAGTCATTCTGTGAAGATTTTCGTCCTCGATTTCATCGAATTTTAATCTTATTATCTCATAGGATGTAGGATTGAAATCGGAGGTTAGCAGTCGATTAATTTCTCAGCAACAGGTGATTACTCAATTATTGATCCGACAAGAATTATTAAGGGGACCGGTACAGCTTGATTTGGGAAATTTGGAGTGCTTCAAAATTTATTAATCTGTCAATCGAAGTTCATTTCACATCAAAAAAACTTTTCTTTGAAAAACTTTGTCGTAAGGTTTCAAGCACATCGTTGGTCCAATCCAACCCCTCAAGGTCTTGCTTACTTCAGACAGCAGTTCTACATATTACGAACGTAGGGATCGGTGAAAAAAAAAATTCATGTGAAAAATTACGGTCAATTATCCAAAATTTCCAATATTTAGGCCACTAATTTGCAAATAACTTGGCCAACACGAAATTGTAAAAAAATTTCCTCGTTCACATGATGAGGATTTCTTTTCTGAACAAAATGAGCCCTCGACGTCCTTAATCGGAACAACGATGTGCCTAAAACCTTACGACAAAGGTTTTCCAAGAAAATTTTTGTTTTTTGATGTGAGATAAACTTTGGCTGAGAAATAAATGCATTTTGGAGTATTCCGAATTTCCAAAACCAAGCTGTACTGGTTTCCTTCAGCTGTGAATATGGCTATCCACATTATACCATCTCCACGGTATTCTGGACTCTGTAGAAAAAAATACTTCAGTTAAACACACGTCCTTACCCTGTATTGAAAATAATTCGCGTAATATATTTGCAAAGTTGAGTATGAAGAGGCAAACAATACGATGAATTATACGCGCCTTAGTATATAGGAGAAAAATCTCGTTAATATTCTTTTGAAATAAGCAGATTATTCGGCGAAGTAATATATGTTTCGAAGAATTCACAGATTTCTTGACAACCACTTCACTATTATTGTCAACATGGAATAGTTATAGCCTAGCATATGTATGGTAATTTCAAGCAATTGTCTCGTCATGTGTTGTAAATGCGGAGTACAGAGTATAATTTAGCTGGAAGCAGATAGTAATGGAATCGCATAAATCATATACAGCATTCTGTCTACTATGTGCTATCTTAACTATCTATACTTAGTGCACCAGATCCTTGGTATTAATTTACATAAAACCTGAACAAATCGCCGACAAATTATAGTCCTGTAGATATTTCAATGGATATTTATATATTCATAATACGTTGAATATAATGCACCGAATTGATGGATATTTTCGAAAAATTATTCTCATTATTATGTATAATGGAACTGTTATACCTCGAATAAACGAACTTAATTAGTTTTGTACCAACGAGATATTCGGCTCGCAGGACAACACCGTGGCCAGTTAATTAAATTATCTTATCTTTAAATTACTCGTTTCAATTCAATCACATTCTCTCCATTCAGACCGGATCAATAAAGCGAACTCTGCTGAAGTTTGAGTTGTCAAATTCATATTAGGGGGGTATTTTAGTATGAAATATTATTATTTGTCGATTTTTGGATTCATTTGTTCTCTCGCTCGAAGCCCTAATATATTTTTTGTGATTATTTCAATCCATCGAGAGCCAGAAAATTTGCCTGAATGGAAATTCGAGAAACATGCGACACTGGGCGTATATAGAATCGGTAATTGTCATATGTCATATGACCCAAAATTGAAAAACATGATGAATCGAAAACAGGTAGCTCGAAATTTTCCTCGAAAACGATTCTTTGAACCTTCCCTACACGATTTCTTCGGAACCACTAGATCTTGGATTTTGAAATTTCGTACGCCTTTTTCTTATCAGATTTGATTATCGAGCGATTCCGATAAATTTTGAGGAGCTCAATTTGATTTGGATAAGTCGGTTCATTGAAATTTAGCAAATGAATGGCTCAAAAAGCAAATCCATCGACAACATTTCTCCTCTTTGATTTTTATCGTTCTGATGAACCATTTAATGTGGAAGTTCCCAAGTTCCACTTGCGGACTTATAACTCTGTCTACGACCTATAAAAATTAAAGCTGGAATTATTTTTCAAATATATTCTGAGTGTCCTCAAAAAAATACTAGTCACAAGATGTTTCGTAACTATTGACAGTCGTATCCTCTCTTTGTACGGACTTGATGCTTGTTTCTTGTGCTTCACATTGCAATAGGCTCCCTATATTTGATCAAACAAGAAAAAAAAAGTATCAGACATTTATTTATCTGAATATAAGAATGATAAGAAATATAATGTGTCTGTATTGGATCAAATCTCTTCCACCACAAAAGACTTATCATCAAATTCGCTTGTCTAGAATCATCCCGTACGCACATTAATCAGTAAAAGTGTACCCAATATACGCGGGCACAATATTTCTTGATGACTTTTTTGTCGAAGACTGAAAGTAAGAGCTCCACCCTCGGAGCTTGAAAATGAAGGAGATATCTCAGTGGTAATCGCAAAAAATTATGTTCGAACAAAAAAATTGAAAAAAAAGCATGAGTGGGTTTATACGATATTAGATGTTTTATGCGTTCCTTGATGCGACTTTCAGCCGAATAATAGAACACACATATTATCACTGCATTGGTCAGGGTTCGAAAGCAGTCTTGGCGAAGACATTAATGCTCCTTGAAGCGTATCAAATGAATTCTATATCCAAGTCGTAAACAGATAGTTGTTAGACCGCACATTACCGTTACTTGGCTTATAACGATCATTATGGTAGTTGATCTCTGTAATAGGTGAACTACAATGATCCAGCCGTTCGTCGTGCTTGAATAACGATGAAATTATAACAATTTGATTCCCGTCTGTTCCAGGTTCCTGGCGATATGGTGGCCGTTGAAATGTCAGATAACTAAACGACGGGCCCGTATGATGATCGTCGTGATTTGGTTCATAGCCTTGACCACCACTTTACCTTGGCTGTTGTTCTTCGACTTGGTTGTTATATTCAACTACGCACCGGACGTTCAACTTTGCCTGGAAGTTTGGCCGGAGCCTTTGGACGGCTCGTTATTTTTCCTAATTGGAAATTTGATGCTCTGTTACGTTTTGCCAATGATCCTAATATCCATGTGCTACGTATTGATATGGATCAAAGTATGGAAGAGACATATCCCGAATGACACAAAGGACGCGCAAATGGAGAGAATACAGCAAAAGTCAAAGGTGAAAGTGGTCAAGATGCTGGTTGTGGTTGTCATCCTATTCGTATTGTCCTGGCTTCCGCTCTACATAATATTTGCCAGGATTAAACTTGGGGGACAGATCGACGAGTGGGAGGAAGAGATTCTTCAAATAGCAACGCCGATCGCACAATGGCTGGGATCAAGCAATTCCTGCATAAATCCTATCCTATACGCGTTTTTCAACAAGAAATATCGCCGTGGTTTCATGGCGATATTAAAGAGCGGACGTTGCTGTGGCAAATTACGTTACTACGAAACCGTAGCTATGATATCTTCGTCAACCAGTGTCCGAAAGTCTTCTTATTACGTGACCAACAACAATTCATCTACAAGAAGAGCCGCTGCTGCTCACGCTCCCCCGGTCCACCAGGACAGCAATGTTTCATACATTTTTAACCACACCGGGGTTTAAGGATATAAATAAATAATGATCAAGGATTCAGTCGTCTTTACTAACTATCCGAAGAAATCGGACTTTTGTGCGTTCAAAGTTGATTACCCAGACAGGGGTGTGGAAGCTGGTCCGAAGATTGTGCGTCGATCACATAAATTGTGATCGGTTGGTTTGTTCTCGGTCCGGAAATTGTAACGAGATTTGCAACGAGATAAGTTCCTCTGATTTCATCAAATTATTTCGGCGAATGATTATATAGCCAAGTAAAGAGTTACAGAGAGTAATTTTCTTTCATTGAATTGCTGGGCACTATAGAATAAAACAAATCAAGAGACTCGGTAGAGTCTCGCGCCAAGTACAACAAGTTAACATCACTTTGCGATGCGTGTGCACAAATATAACGGCTTGTGCAATTCTGGTGCGATATTTGTTGATATTATAGGTATATCCAGCATAATATTATATATATATATATATACGTAAATAAAAAGGCATTCTGTTGCTATCGCTAGGCGATAAATCGATATGATATATATATTATAACACAAATTATTCTTTGGTAAAGTATTTAACGCGTCGCATATCCTAATTACCATACGTATTTTTACCATTGTTCACAACGCACATTTCGTACAAACATTTTTCAATTAGATGTATAGGCGATTGTGTAACGGTTGAAAAAATGAAAAAAATGTTCAACCGCAGCGTAGAGATAATTTTTGAAGTGTTGAAACTATACCAGTACAGAATAAATTATATCTGTAATTATGGTATGGGATATGGGGACACTGAGCTTTTGACAATAGCAATAATAATTGATTACGTCACTGTTTATGGTGGTCCTATGCAGATGATGAATGCAAAATAATTTTTACTATGCGAAATCGTTAGCTGATAAAAGAAAAGCTACGCGAATCTCTTGGAATCATGTCCGCAAATGAATTTGAAAACCGTTTGAACTAAAGAACTTCAAA